>JACRUU010000008.1:6907123-6924623 GCA_030449085.1 Kryptopterus vitreolus | reverse complement strand
AGTCAGACATTGTTTTTCAACCATGCTTCAACAGAATTATGTAAAAAAATAAACTCATGAAACAGGCATGGACAAAAATGATGGTACCCCTAGAAAACACAGAAAATAATGTGACCAAAGGGACATGTTAATTGAAGGTGTGTCCACTAATTAGCATCACAGGTGTCTACAACCTTGTAATCAGCCATTGGGCCTATATATATGGCTCCAGGTAATCACTGTGTTGTTTGGTGATATGGTGTGTACCACACTCGACATGGACCAGAGGAAGCAAAGGAAAGAGCTGTCTCAAGAGATCAGAAAGAAAATTATAGACAAGCATGTTAAAGGTAAAGGCTATAAGACCATCTCCAAGCAACTAGATGTTCCTGTGAGTACAGTTGCACATATTATTCAGAAGTTTAAGATCCATGGGACTGTAGCCAACCTCCCTGGACGTGGCCGCAGGAGGAAAATTGATGACAAATCTAAGAGACGGATAATCCGAATGGTAACAAAAGAGCCTAGAAAGACTTCTAAAGAGATTCAAGGTGAACTTCATGCTCAAGGAACATCAGTGTCAGATCGCACCATCCGTCGTTGTTTGAGCCAAAGTGGACTACATGGGAGGCGACCAAGGAGGACACCATTGTTGAAAACGAATCATAAAAAAGCAAGACTGGAATATGCCAAACTACATGTTGACAAGCCACAAAGCTTCTGGGAGAATGTCCTGTGGACAGATGAGACAAAAATCGAAGTTTTTGCCAAGGCACATCAGCTGTATGTTCACAGACGAAAAAATGAAGCATATCAAGAAAAGAACACTGTCCCTACTGTGAAACATGGAGGAGGCTCTGTTATGTTCTGGGGCTGCTTTGCTGCGTCTGGCACAGGGTGTCTTGAATCTGTGCAGGGTACAATGAAATCTCAAGACTATCAAGGAATTCTAGAGAGAAATGTACTAGCCAGTGTCAGAAAGCTTGGTCTCAGTCGCAGGTCATGGGTCTTGCAACAGGACAATGACCCAAAACACACAGCTAAAAACACCCAAGAATGGCTAAGAGGAAAAAATTGGACTATTCTAAAGTGGCCGTCTATGAGCCCTGACCTCAATCCTATTGAGCATCTTTGGAAGGAGCTGAAACATGCAGTCTGGAAAAGGCACCCTTCAAACCGGACACAACTGGAGCAGTTTGCTCATGAGGAGTGGGCCAAAATACCTGCTGAGAGGTGCAGATGTCTCATTGACAGTTACAGGAAGCGTTTGATTGCAGTGATTGCCTCAAAAGGTTGCGCAACAAAATATTAAGTTAGGGGTACCATCATTTTTGTCCATGCCTGTTTCATGAGTTTATTTTTTTACATAATTCTGTTGAAGCATGGTTGAAAAACAATGTCTGACTTTCATTGGTTAACATTTATAGAATTTTTATTTATTATTACTTTTGTCAGATTAAAGTTATTTCTGTGACCATTGTGACTTTTTCTTTCATTGACCAAAGGGTACCAACAATTTTGTCCACGTCTGTAGATAGATGGATAGACGGATGGATAGATGGACAGACAGACAGACTTAATTTATTGTATACATTTTATTTATTTTTGTTCAACACATCCCAAAAATCTTCATTTTATCAGCGGTATATTGAATGTATAAATGAGCAACCCTTCTGACTGTTTGATGGCAGGTACAAGTCTGTGGGAGACATGATTAACATTTATCAACCTGTCACAAACGGACGATCAGCGAAAGGAATGGATCGAAGAATGTGCCCTTGACAATCCCCTAATGCCACCGCATTTATGAGCGCTCTGAAAAATTAAGGCTCTCTCTGTCTAGCCTGTGGGAAATTAAGACGAAGGAAATGAAAAGGGCCGGGGAGCTTTAGGTGACTCTGAGCATGTAAGTCTTGCCCTGAGGGGCAAAAGCATGGCTGTTATAAATGAAGGAGCATGACTGAGCCTATTTTTGCGATGGCTTGCAAAGGCATCCCGTAGCGAGCAGCAAAACCAAAATTTCCCAGGAATCTCTTGTTTGTCAGGCTTCGTCACATGACATGATCTGTGACTTGGAGGAAATTCCTGAGTACCTCCAGTTCCTCATATCACACATCAATACAAGTCTAGACCCATAAACCCACAGGGCAAAATAAGATGCCACTTCATGGAAATTACTATCCGCAAGCAGGTTTAACCAGAACTTTCTACAACTGCACACGAATAGAGAGAAATAGAGAGAGAGAGAGAGAGAGAGAGTGATGTGATCATGAGGCAATTAGGAAGAGGATAAAAAATGAACAGGACGAAGTGGGAGGAGAAAACAGTAATGCTTCTGATTCGCAAGACTGAAACCTTTATTAAATAAAAATAAAATCTTTAATTTGAATTATATAGTTGAATAGGACGAGACACCAATAAATCCCTTTCATGCTTAATGACCATATTAAACATTTATAAATGATTATTGCTTCACAGTGTGAATCAGGTGACAGATTGTTGATATTTTATTGGTTTATGACACGTAATAAATGAATTAAATGTAATAAACTGTTAAGGGAAGGCCAGGAATTATGATCCCAAATGAAAACTGGGGTCAGAGGCCTGGAATGTAGTAAAACTAGGCAATAACTTTCCCTAATCAGAACCAGTAACGACGTTTGGAGTACGGAAAAGAAAATGGAAAACACTTGCAAAGACACACAAGACAGTAACGAGCAGCAAAAGCAAGGCCGAATCTAATTAAAAATAAGTAAAGAACAATTAGCTGTCATGACGTGTATCCTCGCGTCCGGTATGTCAGTGTCGCGTTCCTGCGACAACGTGATCTAATCATGACCCTAATACTAATTTCGGAGTTGCGAAAATATAAATGAGTCACTTTGGAATCATCCACATCCACAATGACAAAAGCGGTAGAAAGCATTTATACTTTCAGGCTTATACACGTGTCCCGATTATCCACTGCCATTATAGAAAAGTTACAAAAATTCTATTGTATTTAGTCGTGACCTCTGGCTAAACCTTAATCTCTGTCACCTCCGTAACTAAAAGCACCGTCTTTGCCTCTCTGCAGCAAAAAAAAAAAAAAACATATTTCAATTTGTTGCTTCCTGTAGGCCCTACAGTTTTCTCTCTCTCGAGGCTGGCAGCAAAACAGTAATTATCAGCACTCCCAGAATAGCCTAGTGAGGCCTTTTGAAAACTGCTAATTACAACTTGATGAAGAGTGGGCTACCACAAATCTACTATGAACCAGCCCTGGAGATTCTAACGCTCCCAAATAAAATACATAAAAAAAAAAATCGGTGTGAAAGTTAGGGAGATCCCTTAGCGCTTCAATTCATCTGCATTTTGATGCATTATTCCTTGCATTATTCCTTGCTCTCCGTTTTGCCACTTAATATAGGAGAATAAAATCAGGAGAATAAATTTATGATCGTGGACTTCCTATAAGTGCTATTGTAATTTTAAACGAAATCTTTTACACTGTGCTCATATGAACTGTGTGTCCTTTCAGCACAATTAGTTACAGTTTGACTATTCCCTTCCACGCTATAATGATTTATCACCTGACTATTACCCAACCTTTTTCTTTTTTTGGTCTCTCAAAGGCTTTGGAATGTGGAAGGGAGAGTTTTTCGTTGCCGCTATCTTCTCTAGCTTGCTTGTTAAGGATGAGATTCTGTAAAGCTGCTTAAAAGTAGTACAAAAAATAAAAAACGGTTGAAAAAAAGCACACTTCAAATCCTCTCAGTATTACTGCCGATTTGTTTCCGGCCTGTGCCGCAGTGAATCGTGGTCAAATTAAATTACTCGCCAAAGCGATGCATAATTCAGCTTCGTGTAGATGACGGAGATGTAGATAGAGACGAATCGGCCTACTAGAATGAATGTAGTTTATGGCCAGCCGGACGACAATGAGCTTCATTAGTTCTCTTTAATTACTCTGCTCTTACTGCTTGATCAGAAGCAAAAGCAACAATGTTCAATGAATAATTGAACCGCATGATCGATTTGCCTTCAATGACTTGATGCGGATTATCGAATAAGATTTGTCCTTGAGATGATGCATTATTTCATACCTGAACACCCCCCCCCCCTCACAATTTGGTCGTAATCTAATATAGTGGATTGAAAACCGGCATGGTATAAATAACAATGTCATTGTTATTTGTTTCAACAAGTCCCCTATGCCCCACCAACCTGCTGACCTTTACCGCACCTCATAAATCTTGATAAATCCAGCTCTTCAAGAAGCTTAAATCTTAAACAACCTGTAGGTGGAAAGGCACCAATATAACACTTTACGTACCAACATGAAAGGATTTGCTATGAACAAATACAAATAGTTTTTTTGCAAACAAAATTGTATTTTATGATTAGTTCTCTGTAAGAAAAACAAACCGAATCTGACGAAGACGCGAGGCTATGGCTTATTTCTTCCTAGGCCAAACTGTAGATTCATGCAGTCTATCAAGGACGTGTCAGGTGATCTGTCAGACCAAAAACTTTCCACGATTTAATCTCCATTTGAGACGACGGTTTTCAGCCGGCTTCGCTGACACATCCTTAACACGTAATTAGCAGTGATTGAGAATGCGCTCGTGACATGCAATCATAGGTGTAATGAATCCTAATGAGGTAGAATAATAATAAAAAAAAAAGACATTGGACGAGAAACCAACGTAGGCAGAGTGAAGTCCAAGCATATGAAGTTGTTATGTATTACAGTGGTTTATTTTCTCTGTGCATTACATTAAAATATTAGGAATTCTAACCCAGCAAGAACCTTATAGATAGTCAATCGTCAAATAAAAACATAATCACAAACACTCTTGCATTTCCAGTATATCTATATGTTGCCTATGTGTTTGTGTGTATATGTGTGTATGTTTACTCTTAAGCCCCTCAAGGTTATCATCAATCTTCTGTCATCAGTCAAACTTCTGATTCAATTAAATGCTCAAACTGAATACTACATTATCTAGACAGTTATCAATATGCAAATTTCACTGCCATGTCTTATATCATGACCAGTCATTAATATTTCATGCTTTAAATTAGGTTTTTTTTTTTACACTGTTATTTCATACTAGATGAATTGGTTTAATCTACAGTATATATTCCCATTTTATTCCAAGAATATAACTGGATATGCACTGAAAAATGTAAATTCCAGATCAAATGTATTTTTGTTCATTTTTGTAAATAGTGTCTTGAATTCAATCGTGTCTATCTGTTACAGAACTAAAACGACAGAAAATACGTGAAAATCGCATTCTCAGCTAGCAGCAGCACCCACTACCAAAAAAACCAAATAAACTCCTATTCAAAGCAAATTGTTTTTTTTTTTCAGACAAACTGTGTGATGGAAAAGCTTTCTAGTAATCAATGTCATCCTGATTCCGAGGCCAAGGCAATGGGAAAATCTTTAAACCTCTTAACTCAGCATGACGAATTTCGTTTAACTCTTATTATGTGAATCAGCGAGAAAAATCTTGAAACTCATGCAATTAAGTCCATGCCATGATGAGCTGCAATCCCACATTAGCCAAATATCTGTTTGCAGGCATGTGCAGAGTATCTCGTGATGTCTTTTCGAGTGATAGAAACTGTACAGCTTGCCTTTAGGCAGAGGAGAAAAATATCAACATAGCTTATGCATGGCACAACACAACCCGAACGCTGTTGGAAATGTTTGGGAAGGAGATGCAAATCTGGCTTATTACACACAAAGGCAAGAGGTTAATTAGAGTGTTTGGTTGTTATTAAAACATTTTAATATAATGTCATATTTACAAACGCAATTTTAACTTGAGAGGTATAGATCCATTCTGCAAGGCTTGCTTTTATATATATATATATATATATATATATATATATATATATATATATATATATATATATATATATATATATATATATATACAGATCTCTACACCTCTCATTAAATTACAATTACAGACCTACTCAAGAGTGTGTGACAATGGCATTTTATTTATAGCCTTGTCATTTCAGCAGGATCTTCTACTTGGTATTTGCCTCTTATTATATTGCAATCAGCAATCCATTCTGAGAAGTTCTTTCCCGTTTCAGTACACCAGTGACCTTGAAACAATATGAATAAGGAATTAGACTTGCACTTTTCTACATTTTCATCTTTTACTTTATACCCACATGTTACCATCAATTATCAATTACACTCAAATCTTTCCCCCACCAGTTTAGTCATCTTGGAGTTAAATAAGAAATGCAGCGTTGCATTAGGAAGAAACTTGGTGCTTTGTCCTGAAAATGTTTCCATAAGAATCACCAATTCAATGACTATGCACTGAGCCATGCATTAAAACATCTGTCTTAAATGATGTATTTCACCAAAGTGAAGTCGAATCATCTCTGATCCATCAAAACATTCACTCCTGAACCTCTAAACATGGTGCTGTGTTATTTAGAACCAAGATGTTGTCAGCGGTTGTGTATGTGTGAGATGGGGTCTCCATTTGGATTGAGATGTGGGGAATTTGATGGGGAAGGAAATGCCATGAATTCTTGTCCATGGCAAAGAAGGCAGAAAGAGGTGTGGTTGTTTATGTGTGTGGTACATGTGATACGTCTGTTGAATGCTATTTCTCTGCAGAACAATACCGATCACCACACAGCTTCTCCAATCATTTATGATTCTAACCACTATTTAATAGAAAATACCCCACAAAAATTGGAAAATCTATTAACTAAGTATCCAACCATTACAATTTGGACTTTATCCAAGTGTCGCGATTGTAATGGATGATCGTTTTTATTCACATACCCATGTCAACATATTCCATTTTCAAACCATGTATAGGTTTCGATTATAATGAACTCCACTCTCCCTAAAAATAAGCGCAACATTATAAAACTGTCGTTCCTTTAAGATGCCACTGCTGGAAAATTAATCAACACTTTCTGAACAACCAGACTCGAGAATTCACCAGTCTTGCTGTACAATTCTACACAATGTCCACATACCTCAGATTGCATCAAGTCCTGCAAAATAGAACCATCATTATCACTCGAGCAGAGGTGCTCCACACAGCCATTAAGGTCTATGATATAATTTTCTATGCACGTTAAACAGAATTCCCGTGACCTTGGAAACCCTCGCTAGCCTGTAGCGCTCTACAGCGTGGATTCGCCATGAAATTGAACTAGAAAGGCTGCCAGCTGGAATTAATTAGAAGATAAACAATCCAATCAATACAGAAATTCAAATCCGGTTGAAGGTGCCAGAATGACACGCTGTATTATTCCCAGCCATTTAAACCTGGGTTTCATTTCATTTCATTAATAATGAGGAAAAACTGAAAGCATCATAGGGTCGTATACATAGGACTGTTCACATTCACCAGACAAAAGGCACACTGATTAAAGCTATTAAGGTAATTTGATATACAGTATGCATTCTTGCGTGTTGAGATGAACGCACAGATGCCTTATTACAGTTTTTTGTTTGTTTGTTTGTTTTACACGATCAGAAAAAACTGTTCTATTTTAGTTGTAATGGAATCAGAGTCAGGCAGGGGAGGTGCAGCACACATGGTCATTTTGACAGAAGGAATGAAGGGCTAAGCTCAATATTTTCCACAAATGACTCCAACATTTGGTCAGGAGAAAGAAAAAAAAATGTGTTTGTGTTTAATCTGACTCCAAGATGAGTCATGCATAAGGTGGTTCAAGGACAGACACCTGAATGCATACTGTGATGAGAATAATGTAACGATAATTTAGTTTGTTCATAAATAATAAATCGCAACAACAAATCAAGGACATTTTACCGATGTGAATACGACTGTCGGCTCTAAATCTACAGTCGCAGATACACAAAAATGCTGGAAAAATGATCTTGGGTGAATACTTTATTATCAATAACTGCATTGCAGTCCACGAGGCGAAATATGACATGCACATCGAAGGTTAGAGAAAAATGTAATCTCCAGTAAACAGCATGTAGACACGACCCAAAAATGAATGAGATAGACTCTTTTTAAACTTAAAACAATAATAATACAATAGGGGTGAAATTATACAGAAACATAATTTACCTTTTTAATGTGATGATTATAATAAAAGTGTTGATTTTTATAATTCAGGACATTAAATAATATATCTAGTACAGGCTGAAGGTCTGTAAATGATTAACAGCGTTAACCTACTTTGAATTAGCATTTGAGCGGCTTCACAGACCAAAGTTGAGAGGAGTGGGAGCTGGATGTTGGCATATTGCAGCAGTGAGCTGTTCTCTCTATGGATCCACGTGCAGAAGAGTGCTATGAAGCGCTGCGTCATGCCTGTGTGTGCGTGTGTGTGCGAGCCGTGGGCCTTGAGCTCAATGCTCACTAGGGGCCCAGCGTGGGCTTGATGCACAGTCATCAGGCGCCTTCTGGAGAGGCATTTTACATCGCTTTACCCAGAGCAAAGTGGAAAACAGAGAACAATCGCTGATGCACTGGTCACCACAGATGTGTCACCTATAAAACGAAAAATTGATAAGCTACGTATATGGTTGGGTGTCGTTTGAATTGAATTCTGCTTCCCAGTTTAGATTCCAAGCGGTAAACCAACCGCAGGTGCTTAGTCCTGCTGGTCGTGACACCTCGTTTGCAACCTATTAGTTCATTACAATAATTACACTTAGCTTTGTCTTCGGTTTTTACAAAGTGTAGCCACACTTTTGAGAGCTTCTAGAGGTCCAGCTTGTAATCTGGTGTTTATATTACCACATAAGGTCCTGGCAGATTGGACGCGTTGAAGGTCCCGGCAGATTGATAAGAGGAATTGATAAGAGGAATTGAATGCATATATGTATATTCTATATTTAATCAGCAATCAGCCAATATTCCAAATGCACGCTGAAGAAAAAAAATGCGTTGACCATGTGATTGCTCTGGCAGCCTCAGATCAGAAGTCAATGCTATTAGAGTGTAAAACTACTGATAGTGAAGCAAAGCAAATAATTTAAACACCAATGATATGAGCCACCGTTATACTAATAGTGCAGAGCACATAGCGTTCACAAAGCTAAACGATTGTGACCAAATGCATTTTGCATTTTATTTCATTTTTATATAACTACTTATGCTCGGTAGTTGAGCATGTAAAATTCCAGCAATTACCTTACATGCCCAATTCTATTCTCAGATGTTATTTCCTGAACGCTATCCAATAGATAAAAGTGTTTTTTCATGAATAACTCCACTGAGCTCAGAAGATGTAGTAAGTATATGATGTTCAGCTGTGATTCCAAATTCAATTTCCATGAGTAGCTTAACAGTTCACGGGAACAATCTATCAACCCTGATCAACCCATTCCCAATTAATATTCCGAATTCAAATTTCAGTTTTACACACATTATATACATATATATATATATATATATATATATATATATATATATATATATATATATATATATATATATATATATATATATATATATATATATATATATACTATATATATATATATATAGGCACGGTGGCTTAGTGGTTAGCACGTTCGCCTCACACCACCAGGGTCCAGGTTCGATTCCCGTCTAGGCCATGTGTGTGTGGAATTTGCATGTTCTCCCCGTGCCTCAGGAGGTTTTTTTCCGGGTTCTCCGGTTTCCTCCCCCGGTCCAAAAACATGCACGGTAGGTTAATTGGCACCTTGGAAAATTGTCCCTAGTGTATGAATGTGTGTGTGATTGTGAGTGTGTGTGTGTCCTGCGATGGGTCGGCATTCCATCCAGGGTGTTATCCTGCCTTAATGCCCATAGACGCTATCTCTCAGGCAAAGTTCTACACAGCCCTGTCTCAATGTCATCTTAAAAACACTCAAAACATTGTCTCGTTAGTACCCGAGACTATAGCATCATCTCCATGAAGAAATATTTAATGTAATGTTCTAGTAACCGTAAAAAAAAAAGAGATGTCTGTCTCAGTTATAATGCCTATACATTTCAAGTGACTGCTTCAAAATGCTTTTGTTCAGGATAATAGAAGCTGTACTTACAGTGTAATAATATACAAGGGATTATACTGAAGCGCTTTCTCAATGACTGTTCTATACTCAACATATTTTATGTATCTCATGTTTTTAATTGGACAGAAGGGAAGTCATTTATTAAAGATCTGATAGGCAAGGAATCTAATAATACAACCAGCATAGTTGAAATATTTGATCGTCTGACACTGATCTTGAAATAACTTGGCTATGTGTTGTGTTGCCTCGTATTGCTCTACATGTCATGCGTGGCTTTGTCTCTGACTTCAGTGGCTGTGGTCTTGACTTTCTCTTCATCAAGACTGGCAACAATGCTTAACTACACTCTTGGAAAGTCTTATAGGATTAAGCTACATATACAGTACTCTCACTAATTCATTCACTATCCTTAAAAGCTTTGCATAAAATACTTCCACACCCATATTTCTACAACACATGCAAGAATTGTTAGTCAAATTTATGAAAAAGTCGGCAGGGACGGAAAAAACTCGAGAGGGAACTCAAAGTTAGTGTTATAATAATAAACGATTAGTGTATACTATAATGTAATAAGTGTCATTAAAATTAGCACAAAAACACCTTTATATTTGTAGCAGCACCACTGGCATGCTTACAGTAGCATGAATACAGGTAATAAAAGTTAAAATTATTTATAGCATTCATTTTATAGCTTAGTCATGAAATTAGCTGTGCTCAATCATTAGGAAAGTACAAGTTTCAAGACATTAAATTAAGACAGTGGAGTATTTTTACTGCTGCAAATTACTAAGCATTTTGTAAGGGGGGGGGATACATTAAAATGCTAAACAGCCAGACCTTTAGCATTCATTACAGAGTTTGATACATTTTGTCAATAAATCCAATTATCACCTTCTGTATTAGAAAAAGCCTTTTTGACTGACGTGGCAGGTCTGCTGCAGATCCAGAGCTTACACCAGAAACATTTAGTGTAAAGTGGCAATTAAAATTCACATTTAGGGGCAATTTAATGTAACCAGTGAACTATGCTTTTTTTTATGCTTTTATGAGGGGGAAATCTACATAGATATAAGAACACTCCATATACACAATTGAATTTGGGAACTCATTTCAATGGTGCCAAGGGACAAAACATTCTTTAATAATATTTTTAAGGATTTTTCAAAAATGGGTGATACTCACATTATCCACATTATCACATAAATGGGAGAATACATTTAGATGCTGTGTAATACATGATTGTCTTAAATAAGACAACACTTAGACATAAATGTAAGGCAAGGAAGAGTCACAATAAGATAATTATACCTTTAATTTGTGATAGAAAAAAACCCCAAACACAACATGGCCAATTCTTAGGACTCTTAAACTGTCCTTTTAAGCTCTCTCAGTCAGTTTCATAAGCTGCCACCAAGTTTTATAGTCCAATCATTTTAAATTAGGGAAAGCTGCTACTGTGGCTGCATTTTCCTTTAGCACATGCTCTAGATGCTCTTATAGGCAGCAGGATATTCACTTTGCTTGTATTGTTGGATAGAATAGAATAGAAGAATAGCCTTTATTTGTCACATATACATTACAGCACAGTTGTTTTGGAAGCTGGGGTCAGAGCGTAGGGTCAGTCATGATACAGCGCCCCGTTAGCGCAAAGGCCTTGCTCAAGGACCCAAGGGTGGCAGCTTGGCGATACCGGGGCTCAAACTCCCGACCTTCCGATCTGTAGCCCGGCACCTTATACTACTGAGCTACACCCCTCCCTCCATATTATATTTACTAACCAGGAGAATTGTTAATTATTGGTTGAACTGATCCTCATCAGGGTTACAGTGTATCTGAAGGCTAGTGCACAGAACACATGGAGGAAACACTCAGCTTGGATGGGATGCCAGTCCATCACCGGGCACCATGCACACATACACTTTGGAGTGAAATACTGCCATGTGGTTGCATGGAAGGAAACCGGAGAAAACTGACACAAACAATGGGAAAGCATGCCAATCTGCACAAAGATTGTAGGACTACACTCAATGAATAGAATGCATCAGTGCTGCATATTATTTTCAAATTATATTATTAATTTCATGTTGTTTTCATGTCGTGTTGAATAGAATCGTTTACAGAGTTTTTTTTTCACAGTAATTACGTTGTTAATCCCACCCAAATTACTGTAATCACAATTTTGGGGCTATAGACAACATGACCACCTTTGCACATCATCATCCATTCACACTCGCACTGTAAAACACAATCAAGTCTTTCTTCACAATCTTAAACAGAAACCTTCTTTAAATCTCCTACTCTCTGCCCTCCATTTTCTTATATCATAAGCCTCATCCCCCGATTGCTCTTCTTTCTATCTCTGCACAAAATATTTATCTCATTTCATGTTACTCTTCGACGTTCCGTCCTTTCATCTTCAATTACAAACACACACCCACACCGCATTTTATCCATTAAGTAATGAGGCATTTCCTGTACTCTGGTGACAAGACGTCACCATCCCTTAAAAGCTCTGAACCCACGCGAGAAGGACCTTCAACACTTTTGGCACGTTTTAGAAATGAGGTGAAGATGTGCACTACACCTGAGAGAGGTAGGAATTGCTCATACACCAAAAGTGGGACATTCGTCTGTGTTTTTTGCACTCAAAGGAGATGGCTTCGAAATTTTCACCTCGCCTGCTCCAAAGTCACAGTGCAATAAAAATGCATCAAAGCCAGCTTTGGCAAAAAAAAAATGGTGCTTTGCATCTTAACTCTGTAAAGATGGCAATCTGTCGAGTCATCTGTGTATTCTCCAGGGGACTGGAGTAGGAAGGAAAATGACAGAAAGTTCCAGGATGATCCATCTATAAATCCCCTCTCTTAGATAACACACGTAAGATAACAAGAGCAGGTGGATTTGCAGGTGTGAGGTCTCCTGAGTGGGAGGGATTCTGACTCTCCAACTACTCAGAAGGTGCTAAAGTCAATTATTGAATGTCCCTACGTTTACAGTAATGCAGATCACTCGAGCTTATTTTTAGCAGTGTATTAAGATTACCGAATAATATTCCTAAATAGACAAATGATACTTAATAATAATAATTTTCTTGTTAAGAGAAATGATTAATGGTTATTAACTATTCATGATTAGTATGGGAAACAGTAGTCTAAAACTGAGGTGATATGTTCATGTTACATCATAATTACTTCCTTTTAGATTCATGCTATATAGCTGATTTGTTTGTCATCTGTTTAGAGAATAGAATAGAATATTTGTATTGCCAAAAGGAAGTTGTACTATACATATGAACAACAGAAAAAAAACAAGGACATATTTAGACATAATCATATAAACACTCATTAATAAAACAGAATGTTAAAAAATGCAAAAAAAGAAGGGTTTTTAGAGTTCCATCTTTGAGAAATAATGAATTATAGTTTCTTATTTTATTTATGCTTCTTTTCCACTAATTGCTAAAGAGCGTGCTGTCTTTCACAGAACACATTTGTAACAATTGTCAAAACTTGTGACTAAAAGTGTATGACCAAAAATATAATTCAATCATAATTATTCATAACCTATTTTTTTGGTACAGTTTTGCCCTAGTTCAGTTATTTTAGAACACATTCTGGTGTTGATATGATGATGTTTTATCTACATAGTAAATCAGCTATTTGTACTGTTTATAAGTGTAATTGAATGCCTTGTTGATCACTATCAGCAGGTTACTATAAATCACTGATTTAAGAACAGCCTACGCAACTGGTTGTTTATTCGAAATCTGGCCAAGTACCAGCACCTACTGAACTACTCAATTCCTGAATAATGAAATACAGCTCTGATAAAAAGCAGATGATAGATTCAGCAATAGTATTGAATATTTTAGGTATTAGAAGTTTTACACACACATATAGACACACACACACACACACACACACACATATATATATATATATATATATATATATATATATATATATATATATATATGTATATCGTATTCACTCATACTTTCTAAAACTGTAGTTGCATGATGAAATTTCACTTCCTGTTAAAGTAAGAGTCCTCTATATCCTTTGTCACCTTTTTGTAATCACTGACGTAACGCTCGGCGTCAGAAATGCAAGGAAAAAACACGTCCAACACCACCACCAGATCGCGTGATGTTGAAACATGTTCCCGTTATTGCATGAACAAGAGGCATGGCTGGTCCAACAGGTGTAGGGAGCAGTTGTGCAGCACACCATGCAGCAGAGCGAATGGCGAGCTCACACCTGTTCAACTGTCCAAATACATAACAAGGCTGGAAACAAAAGGCTTAGTGTTCATGCTTCACGCTTTAGAAAAGCAATATCTTCCAAAAATAAAAATAAAAATACAATAAATAAATAAATAAACAAATAAACAAAAAAGTGATGCTACTGAATCCGAGGAGAATGTAAATCATATCAATTACACCAAATAAAAGCTCTTCCATTTGTTGCACTGTTAATAATATGAGATGATACATCATTTTGCTACTATTATAATATTGTTGTAACTCTTATCGGGTTAAATAAGAACCTACAGTGTTTATCATGTCCATTTTAATATCCACAGTATCTCTACATAATATCTAGTGTTTACATAATATCTAGTCTCTCTATCTGTATGGGTTAATATAAAACATTTAAACTTTCCCAAAACCAGACAAAGAAAAAAACCATTTGCATCAGTGACATGCAGGAATGCACCCTATTAAACCTGTGATATCATGTTTATCTGGGATGGGCTTTTATGTATGGTATGTATATATGTATATCTATATCTATATATATATATCTATATAATAATATATATATATATATATTATATTATATATATATATATATATATATATATATATATATATATATATATATATATATATATATATATATATATATATATATATATATATATATATATATATATATATATATATATGATGCTAGTGACACATGCAAACTTTCACTTTTTCAGCTGGTTCTTTGCATACACATCTTGCATACACATTGTGTAATACACACTTATATCAAATAATCAAAGTAGCTGTTCGTTTGCACTAGTTATTGTTTATATAAGGTTCGCTGAATCAGGAATTCCTACCCACACAAAAATCACCGAGCTAAAGTAGTGTGATAAGTTGTGATAATTAGTGTGATTATAAATAAACCCAAATATTCCCTTGTGACATTTTCATTTCCATAACTTACATGACTCATTTTGACATTATCTTCTGACTGTTTGCTTCAAGCCATTTATCAAAACGACTATATTCACTACAGTATAGAAGTTATTTAGAAATATTTATTTAGCTAATTAAAGACAACAGGAACCTGTTAACGATAGCTGTCTCTGTATGACACTGTAACTGTATGTTACAATGGTTGCACCACAAAAAAGGCACCACATAAATTTATCGAAAAGATTAAAAGACTTAAACTCTCATAAACTTATAAGAATCAAAGATTCTTATAAGAAGGTTATAAATTTGCAACATTTTATTCATTTTGCTTGTTCTAATATGGTTTTCTTTCTATAATAAAATCTTACATAAGCACTTGCATGATGATTTCATTTTAAGAGTCATTTCATGATGAACAGATTACATTTTAAGAGTCTCCATGCTCACTACTTTGTACAGTTACTGCAACATCATTTAAAGAATTTTCCGACATGAGGAAGCCATCAAGACAGACTGATATGAGGTTTCTCTGTATCAAGAAAATCTGCATTTTTTTAGTCTTACTAATCAAAACACTGCATTGAACCAAAATACCTGTTTTGCTGACAGACTGATGTGGTGTGAGAGAAATAAACACTCACAGAATGATAGATGAAAATATAGTGTTGTGCATTGTGGTGATAAATGCTGGTAACTATGGTGATCTCATTTTAATACACAGAATGTCAAAGTTTTAAATGGTTAAATTATGGATTTGTATGTGTATTCTGCTGTAATGAATATTTTTAATTAGAATGTAGGTTTCTGGTTCGAAACCCGAGAGCTGGGATTAGAGAAAGACTGGATCGGTACTACCATATGTGATTCACTTATGCATGTGATAGCACAGGGTGCAAACTGTCAATCCTTTCTTGATCTGAGCTATCTGCCTAAATCACTTTATATGGTATTTACTGACTTTTGGACCTCTGCTATTGGTGTCTACAATGTATTAAACTGGTTTAGAACTCAATTTAACCCAAATTTGTAAACTACCAGATTAATATTGTTGGCTAAAGGATATAGAAACAGCCTGAAGTCAATACTTTTTCACTTTCACGATCATAGGAAGCATTATGAATGCAGTCTTGGTTAATGAAGATTATTAAGCAAGACTGCATTCATAATGCCGCCTATGATTGCGCTACAGAATTACTGTCACGTCAGTTTAGTTTGACTTTACATGTAAGAAACTGCATTTTTTTTGGCCCATGGCACACAGTGGTTATGAGGGTGTTAAAAAGGCGAGAGGGTTCTTGTGCGCAGGCGAGAGCATCGAAAAGACAATTTGACGTTTATAAAGATAGTGTTCAGGTGCTTACCGCTTGCGTTTTTGCCACAGATGAGATGCTGGTAGGGCTGCAGCAGCCCCCACAGCTCAGAGTCGTTGTTGATCGCTTGTTCCAGGGACTCGACCGTGAGCTTGGGAACTCCGTTCTCCTTCTCCACGAGCGCGCTCCTCTGCACGCGACCGAACACGTCGCGGAACAGGGTCTCCATGCAAGCGGTCAGGTAGATGGCGGCGTGCTCGTGGATCCTCAGAGCCACGCGGCTGTCCACCATCCACCGGAAGAACTTCCCCACGGAGAAGACGAGACCGCAGCGCGCAGACTTGCCGCGGCTGAATCGGTCGCCCGTGCTCATGTTGTACAGCGAGAGCGCGCCGAGCGCCGCCGCCACGCAGTTGGCCGAGATGGTCCACGACAGCACCACCTTGATGGCGCTCTGGACCTCGCGCTTGGTGCACTTGGCGTAGCGCAGGCTCAGGCGCTGAGCCTCGCGGGCGATCCGGACCAGCGCGCGGCTCAGCAGCGCCGACAGCTTGGCCACGATGTCGCGCGGCACACCGGCCGAGCTCGCCGCCTCGTCGTCCTTCCGCAGCGCGCCCTCCACCTCGGCCACACTCCACGGCACCTCCTCGAGCTCGGGCAGCTTGGCACACTGGCCCGAGCACTCGAGGATCTCCGTGTCTTCCGCCAGCACGGTGTTCACCGTGTCCAGACTGTTGTGTCTGCTATGCATGGATTCGGTCAGATGCCAGCAGTTACCCCCATGCGGGAACGACGGGTGCGTGTCGGAACAGCAGAGCGACACGCTGGACGACCTAAACGAGTCCGCCGCTCCACCATAACCGGAATCGAGCGTCAAATCCTCCAGCGTCCTCGCGGCTGCCTTACTCTTGCCTGCCATGGCTGCACCTCATAATTGTGGGCTGTGCCTTGCGTTTTTTAACGGGAAGGAACAAGGCGGAAAGAACGTGGCTACATGAGAGCGCACGATGGAAC
>JACRUU010000008.1:6497123-6902123 GCA_030449085.1 Kryptopterus vitreolus | reverse complement strand
GTGGGCTAGGTGGGCTACTGACATCCTGCCTTAATAGTGAGTTACTGCGGCAGGATCTTCTATGACTTCTGGTTGCTTGGAAACATCACAATGTCTTGTGAGAGAAATAGAGGTTTTTTTTCCCTTCTAGCAAAACACAAAAACGTCATTAAGCAAATGCAATGGTAGACTGAGACTTACTAATTAACGTTTCAGTCATCATGACCTATTAAAAAATATTTTACGAAAATTGCATAACGAGGCAATGAGAGTGCTTGTCGGGATGAGCAGTAATGGGGATGCTCTGTAAATGAAAATGAAATAACCATATATATTTGTTTTAATGTGCATCTTAATCTCATAATGAAATAATTAAGACAGACAAATCAAACACACACACACATACACTTGTATGAGCTACCATAATATCTCTGACCTGTCGGTAACGTCTGAAGGTATGCTATGGTATCTGGCACCAAGATGTGAGCAACACGTCCTTTAAGTCGGACAAGGTACAGGTTGGACTCCTTGGATCGGATTTGTTTGTCTAGCACATCCCACAGACACACAATCAAGTTGAGAACTAGGATGTTCAACATTGATGTTCTTCAAACCATTTCTAAGACATTTGTTTATTTGATAATCCTGCTCAAAGTAGACACTAGGAATTACTGCTGCCATAAAGGGGAATACTTTTTCTATGTTTAAGTAGGTATTATGTGTCAAAGTAACATCCACAGGAAAGCAAGGACCCATTGTTTTCCAGCAGAACATCACCCAGTTTTCCTTAGTCTTATCCTTGTGGCATCTCTTAACCAGGAAGGAAACACACACTCAGTCATCCACATGAAATCATGGTAAAGAAACAGTGATTCATTACATGTATACGTATTGGCTACACTGAAGGCGAAGAAGTTTCCGGATGATGAAAGTGTCTGAAATATAAATGCTTGATGATATTGAGCATTATCTCATTGCATGCTGTCAAAAAGATTGATAACCAATAATAATACCAAAAAACTCACACAGTTAAAAAAAAAAAAAAAAAATATATATATATATATATATATATATATATATATATATATATATATATATATATAATTAGGTTTACATTATTATAATAAGCCAATGTGCTTATTTCTGAAACAAATTATTTAAACAGTACTTTTTACTTGTCACATGTACATTACAGCACAAATATTATTATATATTTTTATTATTATTATTATTTTGGCAGTATAAGGAAGCTGGGGCACAGATTGTTAAGAATCTTGCTTTAAAGCCCAACAGTGGGAGATTAGTACTACTGGGGCTAGAACCCCCAACCTGGAACCCAAAGCCTTAACCAGTGAGTTACCACTTTCCGGTATTAATAGTATGCCACTGACTGATCCGAATTCTCAGGTTACAACACACAAACCTGCACTAATCCTGTACTAATCTAGTCCTGTTTTATCTGTGGACTGAAGATTGGTCACGTACAGAGAGCATTCAATTAATACGTTTGCTTCCCACTAGTGGCCAACAGCAGTAGTTCATGCGAGTGTGAGTCTAATCCCAGCATGCTGCAATTAAACCCGTTATAAATGGGAAATAATTTTGTTATTTATTCGAACCAGAGGGTTTCATCCATTTCTGAACTTTACACCTATAGAAACATGTTAAATATTATTATTAATATTACTATTATCATAAACTACTATAAACTACTACTATATTATTATATTATAATATTATCATAAACATAAATTTAAATCATTTATATATATTTTAAAGTATCCAGAATTGTATATTATTATTAATAATAATAATAATAATAATAATAATATAATGCATATTGATCCTTATTTCTCTTTCATCTTCATTCCTTTACTCTCCTTTCCCTCCTTATTTCCTTCCTTCTCTCTGTTCCTCTTTCTCTCTTTGATGAGATAAACATGGCCTAAGGTACCATCATCATGAACTTGAGGATGGATTGGGACTGCAATTAATCACTTCTGAGTCTGTGATGAAAATGTTAATGTCATATTAAACACTGATAAAGATCATTATCATCATCATCGTAAATTCATTTAAGAAAAAAGACTTCAGATTTGGATTTAAATGTTTGGAAAGGGATAATGCCATATCCTGGAAAGTGTGTCTGAAGTAGCTTTCTATTTAAAGATTAGTCCCTTTCTATTTAAAGATACGCCCTTATAAATAGCGACTTACTTCTAATTATATTTACAACTGAGCAGGTGAGGGTTAGAGGCCCAATATGTCCAAATTGGCGGTGCCAAGATTTAAAGTCACAACATTTCAATATAGCACAATATCGTGAAATAATTACGCCCTGTGGCGAAACGTTATTAACGATTATGTCACACAAACTCCACAAACTTCCCACAAGAGTCGCAAATACTCCGTAACCTGAACTTGAGCGCTGAGAACGCGCACGTTGCTCACGCGCATGCGCACCGTGGCGCTTCCTTCTTCGTTCATGCCTGATATCATGTGCTCATCCGGGGATTTTAGCAACAGCCTATCAGTGTCGAGAGAGCTCGCGCAACCATTTACGTCGCGGTTGTTAAAACTGCGTTTAAACACGTGTATTTATTAATTGTCATTATTTTAAGCATTATTTATGAACCAGTTTGGTTTTTAGTGTTTTAGACGCGGGTCCATCACTAAAGGGGGGAAAACACACCAGACCTGGACGATCACACTAGAAGAACGTGACATCGGGATCAGTGACGTCAGGGTGCTCGGTAGCCAATCAGAAGCGGTGCGATCCACGTGCATGGTAGTCTGGGTGGAGCGAGGGAGTTACGTGGGCAAAAGAAAAAAAAAGAAAAAAAAGTGCACTGGACCGTCAACGTAGGGAAGACAAACACAACGTTTTACAGCTGGCTCCGGTAAATAGGAATACGCACCGAGATTGATTCGGAGGATCTTTATTTTTGTCCGTGTCTCGCTGGATCTCGGCTTCATCCTGCCTGGAGTGTTGGAACAGAGTCTACTGCGACTATTACTATTTACATAACCGTTACCGTTTCGGGCACGTTCTATTGGAGTGTGTGCGGATTTCAATCATCTGAACACACACGATTCATTATTCTGCTTAAAATCAACTATCGATTGTAACTGATTATCTGCTACCTTATTGAATTATCTTATTTTTGTGATTTTTTGAGAGAAAAAAAAAACAAGTTATACAACAGGGGGAGTGCGGTGCACAACACGGTCCTAAAGCCCGCCGTGTATACAGCTGCGCTCCTGTACTACGCACTCCAGTTGCCAAATGGTTCAGCTGAGACCGGTATCTGAAAGCTTTGAAATGATGGCGAGCGCTTTGTTAGAGCAAGGATAATTAAACTTTAAAACTATTTAACCCTTTTTTTGGACATTGCATAAAACATTACTGAGCACCTTCTTTTCCCAGCCTTTTTCCCCCCTTCCTTTCGGGCTGCACAGACTGCTGCAAATAGTTTTCTGAAAAGTTTTGACACCCCGAGATTTTGAAAAGGATTATCCGGTGAAGTAATGGTCGTAAATACAATCCACTGGTTCAGGAAGGGCTTGCGGCTCCACGACAATCCTTCCCTCCAAGAGTCTATCCGGGGAGCGGATTCTGTGCGCTGTGTGTACATCCTCGACCCCTGGTTTGCAGGATCGTCCAACGTCGGAATCAACAGGTGGAGGTATGGGATCTGGGGTTACTTTTTCTTACTGCGTTACTATGAATCACAATTTTTGGGGGTCACTATGAGTTTTTCTAGGCCCGCAAAAATCACTATAGGTCACTATAGGTAACTGCAAGGCACCATGGCCTCAAACTGATTTGCATATTTACCTAACATGATGCGATGCATTTTAAAATGCTACTAAATGCTATAAAATAATAGACCATGACCTTTTTTTTTTTTACTGAATGAGGCAATAGTTGGTCTACCAAATATTTGAAGTACTTACTTGTCAATCATTGGTAAACAATGTTGAACAGCGATCTCAGTAATTGGTTGATAGGAATAATGCCTTTAGTGCAACAATAATTGCAAAATGTCCAAAATTTCAACAAAATCTATAAATACTGCAATAAATAAACCCATATACTTATTTATTTTCCTGTCGCAACAAAGCCTCATTAAAGTGTTCATTTACAACAATATTGTTTTCATTATACATTTTATTGCGACAAAAACAGCACCATGTCTGGGTCCTTAAATCTGACAACAAATTGACTATAAGGTCGCCTACATTTGTTTTCACCAAAATCACAATAGCAGTGACATAATAGTCATGACACTTTACTGTTTATTTACATTAAGACAAGAATTCACGTGTTTTGTGTACTTAAAACCTGCTTTTCCAGAAGCTTCCTGAGATTTGGTAACATGTGAGGGTGGGTGTGGCTCATCATTGCTGTTATGTATCTCGGTGATGCAACATCATGTAGTATTTTGTCTATTGTACAACCTGAGGTAGTGGGTCAGTGTGACATGAAGGGGCAATAGTAATGGAAGTGACTGATTCCCCCAGTGACCTGCTTACTGTTCAGCATCCACTGATCAATCTGATCTTATGGCACATGGCCGGGATCATTATCTATAGCAGAATACCAGTAAAGAGAAATACTGCATGTTCAAACATTTAAAAAAAAATATTAATTTAATAATTAATTTTTAATAATCGAGGCAAAAGTATAATCAAATTATTAGTATTAGTATTATTAGCAGCAGTATTCCTTGTTGAGTACTTAAACCAAAAAAATGTTTTGTTTTTTTTTTGTTTTTTTTTGAAAATGCAATAAAAGTTCATGTTCATGTATATTGTCATGAATGTGTTCAGTATCTCTTAATCCGACCCACAATGAGGCATAGAGTGTCCCGGCTGTGAATGAGCCGTGTTTGTAGCCGTGTTTTGTGTTTGTAATTACCACAAGATCGGACATGCTGAAGTGTTTATATGGAAAGAGTTACCAGTCTAACTATGCAAAGTCATATACGTTAGTCTAAACAACACTGCAAACGTATTATCTTATGAGTCACTTAGCCTCACTAGATCTGGTACTGAGTGTCATGTGTGTACAGTATGCAGAAATTGTTGATATGGTTTGCACCATTTCTGTCACCCTTCAGTGAGGTGGGTAAATACATTTACAAATAACTAAGAAAAACATAATTATGCTTAAAATAAATCAACCAAATTCTCTGACTCTGATTCTATTAACTTGGTTTCTTGGAACAGGCCATTAATATGAGATTGTGGGATTCCAAAAGGTGCACCATTCAAAAGCAGATGCCCCAAAATACCCAGTTATTGCAGTAATAAAAATTTGAAACAATTGGCCTTTCTCCCAGAAATGGACACAAGCATATTAAAGCTGGTTTCTTCTGCCCAGAGGTTGAGACATGCCTGAGCCTTCATTGAGAAATCACAGGTTTGAATCCTGATACTCTCACAGGCATTTGTTTAATGTGCATATTATTTTCTTGACGTTTGCTATATTTCTCTTTGACACATCTTAAGGCTGGTTTCACAGACACACGTGTTAGCTTTCAGTCTGTTTTATGATCGGGATTTGAAGAGGGATTCTTCACAAACCTAAATGCGGGAATCGTATTGAAGCTAATGTTTGGACATTAACAGTAATTTTTTTTCTTTTATGGGAGGTCTAATATGTAAAGAGCTTGCATATTATATTAAAAAGTGTAAAATATTGTATATTTTGCATTTCATTTGTTGTTTGTTTTCATTCAGGGTGCCAGTAAATACTATAGAATAATGTAAATATGGGATATGATTGATTGAAATGTTATTACCTGAAGAAGTGATGTTTTGAATAGCTGTTGTACTGCTGTGCCTCAGAATTGGTTTGGGGAAAATGAAAACAAAAACAAGTAATATGTGTCTGGTTTACTCTCAACCACCATGTACCCAGTTATTACCAGGATAATACAGGCCACTACTGAGCTCGTTACCTGGCAACAGCAATAATTCATGTTTCTGACTTGTGTCTGTGGGTGTGACTCGGTTAGAAAATACTCTGGTTAATGTGGGCAACAAGAGTTAGAACACAATAATCAGTCCTCCATGTGTGTGTATGTATGTGGATTTAATTATTAAGAATCATAAAGCGGCAAGTTAGTAATGCATTTCCACATCATCAGGATTATTACCAATATCTTTGTTTAGTTGTAGTCATTTATTAGATTTGAATGCAACAGAATGCAACATTTTAAAAGTATTTTATCCTTCAATGTAATAGAATATTCAAGTAGAAGTGTTAAATTGTAAATAACACATTTAGTGTTCTACTTGAATATTAATTTGCTACTAAAGAGGATAACATACTATTTATATAAACCTGCTATTTATATACTCGGAGGAACCGTTATATAAAATAAATCTTCGTAACCAATCAGATTTGGTAACTAACCCATGTTGTATAATATGATGTAATGAGAGTGCAGTCTCACCAAATTACAAATACTGAATTATGCTAAATAGGAAAGAATGGCTGTTATGTCATATCCAAGTCCAAGCTTTTACTGTATTTTCACCTATATATATATATATATATATATATATATATATATATATATATATATATATATTATATTAGTGGAAAGAAACATTTCTTCATGACCCTGGTTTCTACATAAACATAGTGCTACATAACAGAATGCAGTGCTAAAGACTGTTAGAAAGCTATTAGAAATTTCGGGTCAGAGCACATGGTCATTGATTTATACAGAACCCCTGGACTAGCGAGGGTAAAGGTCCTTCCTCGACGGCGCAACTGTGGCAGCTTGTTTGTGCTATTCAATCTTCTGCTCAGCAATTCAGAGCCTGAGTTTAGGGGAAAAACAATGCAGTGTTTATTTACAACCACACTTGTAGCTTAATTTACATAATATCTCTAATGAAATGAGCAGTTTTTAAATTTTAGAGCTTTTAACTGCCTGAATTTATGGTTTTCTGTGGGACTGATTTGGGACCTGGACATCCCTTATTATATTAGGGATATATTATATATATTAGGGCCCTGAACCTGACAATACGGCATATTACTCTAATCCTGGAAAACACTCTTGAACCTGTGACCAAGCCCTTTTGATAACTCCTCACAAGATGGTCCATTTTCATATATGCTTATTCATATGGATAAAAGAGGGCAATGTGAGTGTGTCAAATATAGTTGCGAGTCTTGTGTCCTGCTTCTTGTGCACCTGTGTGTAAATCCATATATAATTTCCCGCTAATGTTAGTGTGACCTCATCTTTTACCAGAATATGCAGGGCCTTTTCTATAATCTGGATGTTTGTGTTCTGATTGTTCCAAGGACATATGGTTTTGTTTATATGTGCCTTGACAATTATCATTAGGGCCATAATTCTCTCCCATAAGCATAATTATCTGTGTTTGTGTTTGTGTATATATGTATATGTATGTGTGTGTATATACATATCTATCTATCTATCTATCTATCTATCTATCTATCTATCTATCTATCTATCTATCTATCTATCTATCTATCTATCTATCTATCTATATATATATATATATATATATATATATATATATATATATATATATATATATATATATATACTGATTTTTTAAATTTAATGATTATGTTAGATTAGTTCGCATTTGGTCTGAAGCCATCATGGTTACATTACAGTGGCCATCTTAGTTTATGGTGAAGTTTATGTAATGGGTATTAACTGTCTGTCTGTGGTTTATTATATAATCATTTTGATTATACTTATAATTACTGTAAAATACCTTACTACTAACAGTTGAGTGAAATATCAGCCGTCAGACAAAAAAACCCTCACTTAAGCCTTAAACTGGCTTAGACTTGTGTTAATTGTTTAAAATTGTGAGGACTGTGCGAAATGTTCATGTTGTGTGTTCACCAGGTTTGTAATTATAATATGTAAAACAAATCGGCTTTACAAAAGCAGGTTATTTAGTAGATTGTGGTTTAAATATTAAAAATGTCTATATAAATGGTATGCAGGACTTGGGCAAAAATCGGTTATGTAGTCTCTTGTGTGTTCATCTGTACTTTGTAATTTTAAAAAAGTAAAAAAAAAATATAAATTAGGCCCATCTGTGGAAATAGTAAAAGAAAAGTAATTTCTAAACGCAAAGGGCTTGATCTGAACGGTGTCTTTTTGTTTTGTGTCGGTGCAAAGCCGGAAGACATTTCCCTGACCTTATATAAGAACGGCTTGCTTACACAACACTCGTGTTGCATATTTTCAGTTGTTGTGTAACACTACTACTGATTCTAATGTTACTGACACCATGCTGATGTAGTATTACTCACTGTCTTGAGTCAATCTCTCAAACACAGAACCGTCAGTGACTAGTAGAAATGTTTCATAAATGCTGAATGTTTAGTATCCAGAAGTTGTCTAGAAGTAACTCTGTATATCGTGTTATTGTGCAGGTTTTTACTACAGTGTCTGGAAGACTTGGACACCAGCCTCCGCAAGCTGAACTCTCGATTGTTTGTAATCCGAGGCCAGCCCACCGATGTTTTCCCTCGGCTCTTTAAGGTAAGCAACAGCAACCCAAAACACATGGCAACACTCAAAAGATATCTTTTTTTTTTCTTTTTGGAAAAATATTTGTTTTCAGACCTGATGCGAAGAAGAAGGCAGTTTTATTACAGAGACATTAAAAAAGAATTTATAAAGACTGGCGAAGCAGTCTGGATAAACTGAAAACAGATACACCCATAATGAATGTGCAGTTTGTAAGCTCCAGGTGCTTCTCAGACAGTTCCAAAAAAAGTTAGAAAAGGCAAAGGTTATGCCAAGTTGTTTAAAATCTATTGTAATCCATCTCATTAGTAATACGAATAAACGTTGCCCTTCAAGATGAAGACCTCTTGTTAAATTAAGTTACTAACATGTATGAAGTGCACAATGATCCACATTAACCAGCACCATAAATAGTAATTCTGGAATAGTGGTTCTGGAATAGTTCGATAGATAATGATTTCTGATTCTGGAATCGGATACTTATTATAAAATTAGAATTTCGATTCCTCTTATCGATTCCTGGGTGCATTTTTTTTAACCTGATAATCTTCCGGGACCTTCCACACATCCAATCTACCAGGACCTTATATGGTAATCTAAACATGAGTTTACAAGATGGACCATGGGAAGCGTTTAGAAGTGTCGCAACACTAATAAACGAATAAACTAATATTTTGCAAGCAGGGTTCACTGTTCGGAATCAAAACCGGGAAGCAATAAGATTTGGCATTGATAAGAGGAATCAGAATCAATGAAATGAAAATGACACCCATCCCTATTCATAACTAACATAATTCTAGTTACTTACTGGCAAAAGTGGAAATTTATAAACAACAGTAATAAACATGATCTAATAACAAATTTATGTTATGGCTATGATATGTTCTGAATAGTTAAACAGTTAGTAATTATGTGTCTTCTTTGTCCGCATGATTTATTAATAAGGACTTTGATTTATTTATGTTTGTGGTTTGTAAATGTACAAGTACTTAATTAACTTTATGAATTACATTGCACTTATGTGTATATTGATTTGGTCAGGAATAAAAGCTAAAATGTTTTGATTATTACTTGAGCCAGGCCATAAAAGAGGATGATATATTGTTGCCGCAAACAGAATTTGGTTTCACAGAAAATTACTCTGTTTATTGCCTCGTTTGCCTTATTAAAGGCTAATAATGTGCTGTTGATCCCCACTCAGGAGTGGAACATCACCCGGCTGTCCTATGAGTATGACTCGGAGCCGTTTGGGAAAGAGCGGGATGCAGCCATTAAAAAGCTGGCCAGTGAGGCTGGAGTGGAGGTGACAGTACGGATCTCCCACACACTCTATGATCTGGATAAGTATGTACCCCAGCAATGGTTCATCGCTATCACAATGATGTCACTGCTGTATTGGAGACTGATATAATGCAGAATAATAACAGATCCAGACATCTTTCTTCCCCCCCCTGCATTCAGTTATTCTCACTCTTTATTCGACACTCTCCCACTTTCAGGATCATCGAGCTCAATGGTGGCCAGTCTCCACTCACCTACAAGCGATTCCAGACCCTCATTAGCAGGATGGAGGCGGTGGAGACTCCCGCCGAGGCAATCACAGCAGAAGTCATAGGCTCCTGTAGCACCCCTCTTTCGGATGATCACGACGAGAAGTTTGGTGTTCCTTCCCTGGAAGAGCTCGGTGCGTTCGTGTTTAAGAGGCTTCCAGGGGAAATCTCTTTACGAGCGGTTTCCTGATTGTTTGAAACCTTTTAAATTTAGTCTGCTATGTTCATTTTTATCCGTTTTTAAGTCACACTGGTTCTGATTCCTGTTACAAAATTAGAGATACACATTTATTTTAAAATGCGGTGTTGGGGTAAATAAGTGGAAATTCTAATTAGCTTGTTTTGACTTGTTGTGTTCAGGTTTTGACACTGAGGGGCTGTGCTCAGCGGTGTGGCCTGGGGGAGAGTCTGAGGCGCTTACACGACTTGAGAGACATCTGGAGAGAAAGGTCAGAAATTATGTTTTCCTGATTGTTGTTTTGTTTTTTGTTTTTTTTAACCATTCGATGTCATGATGTAGATATATATAATTTATGTGCGTAGGTGTATGTATGTATGTGTATATGTATGTAATAATCCATGACAATGCTTTCAGGCATGGGTGGCCAACTTTGAGCGTCCCAGAATGAACGCCAACTCACTGCTGGCTAGTCCTACTGGCCTCAGTCCTTACTTGAGGTTTGGCTGCCTCTCGTGTAGACTCTTCTACTTCAAACTCACAGACCTTTACAAGAAGGTAGAACCCATCTCTCTATTGTAGAACTTGGAATAATCAAATTTGTGGAGGCGAGACTAATCCATGCAACGCTTCCTCTCCTGTGTTCGTCCCTCAGGTGAAGAAGAACAGCTCGCCACCTCTCTCGCTCTACGGCCAGCTGCTGTGGCGCGAGTTCTTCTACACAGCCGCAACCAACAACCCGCGCTTCGACAAAATGGAGGGCAACCCCATATGCGTACAGATCCCATGGGACCGTAACCCAGAGGCACTTGCCAAGTGGGCGGAGGGCAGGACAGGCTTCCCCTGGATCGACGCCATCATGACCCAGCTGAGGCAGGAGGGTTGGATCCACCACTTGGCGCGCCACGCCGTGGCCTGCTTCCTCACACGTGGAGACTTGTGGGTCAGCTGGGAGGAGGGCATGAAGGTACTGATCTTTTGTTTAACGTTGGTGCATGAGACATAATCAGGATTAAAGGTCTTGACCCGATCGCTATAACGGGGGATTAATATAGCTGCAATTATAACAAACACTTTTCTGTTAAACAGTCGGAAACCTCAACAATGAAGAAACTATAATAATTGGACATTTGGCATCTGTCCTCTGAAGATATCTTATCATTTATAAACTATAGACATTATCTATAATCTCTTTATTTCTGTAAACCAATGTCCATTGTTAAAAGCACCATGCAAATACAACATATTGATGTGTTACTGTTACTGATAAACAGGAAAGCATGCGCCCACTTTAATTAAAAGCTAGTATATACCCAGCCTTTATATTTCCAACGTCCAGCTAGGAACCAGTATATTTGCAGTACTGGTGCTCTGGCTTTGCAGTTATCGGTTGTATTCTGGCTGAATCCGAGCAATCTGTGCGACTATGCAATTACTGGTCATCTATTATTATCATCACAAATTAATCATAATGATCCGTATTATTCCAGTGAGTACAGGTGCGCCTTTGATTAAACCTAACACCAGTGGTACCTCCTAAATCACTGGCAAGCTTATTTCTTTATCCAGAACCACACAATCTATACACACAATAAGTAGTCTGAAATTTAGCATTTAATGTTGGATGTATGTTATTTTGTTGCTCAAATTGAATAGCTAGTCTAAGGAATTTTTGTTTTTAATGAGATTAATGAATTATAAGATTTGTGTCTGTAATAAATAATTGCATTAAACTAGTCAACATTCATATACATTGAAATAGCAATTGAATGTTGACACTGGCTATGATGCTACTCCTATCATAGTGTAGAGGTTCACATTCATTCTTCCCCGTATGAATATAGGCAAATAAATGTGTCCCAAATTCCTTTTAACATCTGTTAACGTTCGTTAATCTTCAGGCTACATGTTTGAACAGTGCATGAGAGCATTAGAGCTTTATTTTTTTTTTTAAGACGAAAAGATTAGAGCCAAGCAAATTCAGTCAAGTGTACATATCATTACAGTGCACTTTACTACATTAGATAGAATAAATGTACTATTAAGAGTATTTTTTTAACCCTAGATTTCACATAAATTATATAAAAACCCATAAGACAAGAACCCATGAAATGTAGTTACATGCTTTAGACAGTAGGTGTCGCTGCAAGCTTACATTTTCTTTTTTTCTGCAACACACTATTCAACACCAGGTGTTTGAGGAGCTGTTACTGGACGCAGATTGGAGTGTGAATGCAGGCAGCTGGATGTGGCTTTCCTGCAGTTCCTTCTTCCAGCAGTTCTTCCACTGCTACTGCCCAGTGGGGTTCGGTCGCCGTACAGACCCCAACGGGGACTATATACGGTGGGTTGGATCAAAATGATTGGTATGCTTAAAATTTGAATCATTTTCTAAAGGGCTCACGCAACCAATTCGCTTTGTCGTGTAGGCGGTATTTACCCATATTGAGAGGATTTCCTGCAAAGTACATCTATGACCCGTGGAACGCCCCGGAAACTGTTCAGAAGTCGGCCAAATGTGTGATCGGTGTGCACTACCCAAAGCCTATGGTGCACCACGCTGAGGCTAGCCGTCTCAACATAGAGCGCATGAAGCAGATTTACCAGCAGCTGTCGTGTTACAGAGGCCTGGGTAAGTCGTGCCTGTGTAGCTTGAGACATGAACAGCTTTCATTCATTTATAATGTCTGTTCCTAATCATGTAAACATCTAATATACATTAATCCAATTTTTGAAGATAATAGAATAACTTTATAAATGTACAATATATATATATTATACATTTATAAACTTATTAATAACTTTCACATAAGGGATGCAAAAGTATGTACTTGCTAATGAAGCTGCCGGCATACTTTCATTAACTCTGATATTTACGGCATTTGGCAGACGCCCTTATCATGAGCGACTTACAACTAAGCAATCGAGGGTTAAGGGCCTTGCTCAAGGGCCCAGTAGTGGCAGCTTGCTGGTAGTGGGATTTAAACCTGTTACCCTCCAGCCAAGAGGCCAATTCCTCAACCACTGGGCTTCCACCATCCCTATTTAGTGTCCATGAATGATTTTTTTAAAGGAAAAACTGTGACCAAAGCAATGACAACGAAATCCCGTTCTCCTCAAGTTTCGTACCTATTAGCGGCATGCTGCCTCCCAATTTATTCCCGGTATCCCCTTTTCCAAACATCCACTTCCACAAAGAAAAAAAAAACACTCTCTCCCTGATAGGCAGATTACTTTCACCATCCTCCAATAAGGCTCCGTATTACGCTTGGAAGGCGTGACCTAACCAGCCAATCAAGCCAACTGGTTCTAATTCTAATCCAATGCCACTACCAAATTAGGATCCCTTTAAAGTCGCTAGTGGAAGTGCTCCAATATAAAGTTAGAGAATGTGTATATAGTTATGACATGGTTCATACGTACGCAATGTGTTCTAGTGCAGCTGGCATACAGCTGTATAGTTTTTAACCAGTATGACAGCATGAACATTTATAAAACGAAATAAAACGGCTATACTATGACATAATCAAGGCGTGGTTCTTGCAGGGCTGCTTGCGATGGTGCCGTCCAACCCTAACGGGAACGGGGAAAAGCATGATGGGACGAGTGTGATGGGAATTAACAATGCAGATGCCACCCAGGACACTGCCGCATCCTCTGGTATACTACAGTGCCTGAAGCTTTCCTGCAATTCTTGTGCACAACACGATATTTAGGACCACAGTATTTTAATGTTATTGTTATTAAAATGGTATGTTTTATGCGACTTTTATATGTTTTATACGTATGAACACTCTTTATTTTAGGTTTCCAGATGCCTGCAAACTCTCAGGGGGAGTGGAACAGTGGAATGATGGTATATTCTCAAGGAGACACACAACCCAATACAAAACAAAGTACGTGCCTGTCCACACACACACACACACACACACACACAAAGCAAAGCAAAGTCTTTTTACAGCACCATATTATGGTCAAGTCACTGGTCAAGGTTGGTCAAGGTTGCAGGTGCAATTCCCACCACCACCACCACCATCACCTAGTGGGGCCCTGGAACAAGGCCCTTAACCCTTGGGCAGTAAGTCTAGTGGGGCCAAAGGGAAGGTGAAGGCCGGCTGGAACAAGGCCCTTAACCCTCAGTTGCTCAGTTGTAAGTCGGTCTGGATAAAGGCGTCTGCCACATTTCAAAGGAAAAAAAAATGGAAAAATCTGAAATAATGCGAGGGATTAAAAATGCACAGTTGAAGATTAGGAAAAAAAAGGGATCATTTGTTTTTTGTTTGTTTGTTTTTTTTTTATTTTGTGAATCTGTAGTCTCTAGCATTACATTCCCCATTCATAGCTGATCCAGTCGTGGTTTTCTGCTGCTGTATTTCATCCACCACAAGCTGATCCAGTCGTATTCGGAGCATCATCCACCGTTCATAGCTTGGGGGTTAATGTTCCAGTCAGTTATTCTGCTGGCTGTCGTTTCATCCACACTTACAGGCGTTCGTGTTCAGGACACTTACAAAGAGTGATCGTACGCCCACTCACTCATTATTTTTATACAGAATCCCCGATCATCATCATCCATTTCTGATTTGCTTACACCAGCCTGTGTGGCACCAACAAGAATCCCACAAGTCCCTGAGGCCACATTCTGTTGCTTGATGGGCATTTGATCTGAGCTGTTTCTGCCTGTTTTTAAGCACTGTGATGGGATAAGTGTCTGAATGAGGACGTTTGGATAATAAAATCATCGAGAGTAAACCCGCTGCAAACATGACTACGATGTGAATAATTGATGAACAATATCGCTGTGATTTTGTAAAGGCGGTAAAAGCATTGTAAATCTGGGAGTCCCTGCAGGGCTCTATTGGATTTAGAGGACTTTTTGAGATGTATTTATTTTTTCGAACCCACTCAGCCTGTGTGAGAATTGGAAGCTCACCAAAATGTGCAGCTTGCTTCTGATGATTCTGATGATGCGTAATGTCTGTAGGTTATTCTGGCGGCAGTAGTGGAATGGTGTGTTACCGACAGGAAGCTCAGCAGATCCCTGGTCCTGTCTTACAACAAGGTAACGTACCGTGGTTACGGTTTTTTTAAATATCTCTTACGGCATTTTGTACACCGACTACGGATAATATTATGGGATGCCATCTGCTTAATAACCCGCTTTTGCTAACAAAATCATCCTGGCACAGAAAACATTAATAGCATTCAACTTAATCAGAAATTTGAGTTACAGGAGTCTGTTGCTGGTTCACCATTGTCCCTTCCTTTTTGATAAATAATGCCCACTTTTGATAGATAATGACCACTGCAAACAGGAAAATAATACTTACACATCCACTTTATAGGTGAAAATCCTGCGTAATATGTCCTACCTCCTAACATTATCAATAGATAACCAGTGAAGTGAATAACATTGATTATCATTTTATAATGTTACGCCTGTTCGGTGTATGTGTTTTGAATAAAGGAGGTGCATTTCTGTGTTGTGCACTGATTTTATAGCGTTTTCATGTCTGTATCTCTTACAGGGCGTGGACATCACTCCAGCTCTGTACAGACATCTGGGAAGCGTCACAACGAGGATTCTGGCCATAACACAAGCTCCAAAGTCCAGAGACAGCACAGTCCTTAAACAGGTCCGTTTTCTTCATTGAAATGTCTATACTACTATTTACCGTAGATTTCACCGTCAAGCCTTCAGATAGATTTAAGAAATGAGAAATCTGTTTTCATTTGATATGGATTCCAAATACGGCTAATAAAATTCTTCCTCCTGAAGATCCTGATTAGTCTGCCAGAGATCAAACTGCTACCTTCAATATCACTTCAAATCTTTTTCTTTGCATTATAGTATTAATCAAGTATTAAAAAAGTAAATTGCATAAAATTGCATAAGATTTTTTAACTTTTTTTAAAATTACTAATTAAGTCATTCACTCATGCATTCATATTATTATGGTTATATAATGCCCTCAATTTAAAAAAAAAAAGGAAAGTGTACTGAAACGATGTGTTTGTATCCACAGGTCACGTGACCGTAGCGTCCTGGAAACTACACACCACACTGATGTGTGTTTAAAATGAATGATAAATATACACATACACACAATAATTAAGGGATATCAGGGTTTTTTTGTTTGTTTGTTTTTTTGTCAGGAGTGCATGATCCTTTCTACAAGCACTCCTTCATATTATCACTTGGACAACACCGAAGCTGTCGCTGGCACTCTAATTCTTGGAATAATAATAGTAATAAATAAATAAAAAGAAGAAGAAATAAATGCATATGTATATCCCTGACATTGTTGTAATCTCATTGAGTGTCAGGTCTTCTCTTGGAGCGAAACTTTTGCTGTATATACTGTAAGAATTTGTTTATTACTCGCATACAAACCGTATATATATATTTGCCATTATATGTGCTTTTCCTTTCATTGTCTTAGACCCACTGATATATTTTTGATATAATTAATCATTGTGAAATCAGCTGTATTTCCTTTTGTTTTTTTGTTTTTTTTGAAAGCATAAATATTAAAACCATTTGTAGATTGCATTTACTGTACACAGCGAGACTCCTCTCTCAATCTCTGTCCCTCGCTCTCTCTGTACCTTTCCTCTCTGATCCGTTTCACTTGTTCGCTCACACGTTTCTTTTCTTTGCCTCGTTCAGAAATGTTTGCATTTTCTCATGTAGATGTCACATACGTGGAATTGAAACAGGCTGTTATGCATCACGTCGTGCTAACTGTACTCGTGTGATCGTTGAATAAATACGGTGTAAATAGCAGTGGTCTGAGTCTTCAAGAATACAAGCATTGGGAGGAAATTCATTTCGTTTGGAAGACGTGTTCACTTTTAAAAGTATATCAGATTGAATGGGTGTTCAGGTTTTAGGACAATGATCAGTGACAGGGTTTTTCCTTGTAAATATAGATCCTTAATATTTATAAACGATACAGAAATTAGATATTAAAATCATCATCATTTTACACGCATAGAATTTACATTTATATAAGAATAAAGGATTCGCATTCTTTCACATTACAAAGCTGGACACTCCAGAGGTCTTTTTTTTTAATGGATCATTTATTACTGTTATAAGTACAAAAAATAAAAAAACACCTCTGAAAAATGTTGCCATATTGCATTACACTCTCTAGTGGTGCCCTTTCTTCAAGGTACAGGATAATTATGATGATGTGTGAAGTAGAAAGGCTGGAGCTTGGGACCGGTTAATTTTGGCTCTTATCTGTTATCACAAGTGCTTCTATTGATAGCCACAGCTGTCCCTCACTGCCTGTGTCCTAACAGAGGCTGGGTTTAAAAGCAACCACCACCTGCCACTTGCAAATGACGCACAGGCATGGCGCGAGTCTGATGGGATTCCTCATGATAACAGAAAGCTATTTGTGGCATGCAATAAAGCTATTGTATGTCCGTGCCAGGCCATTTTATTGTCTGGTAGCAAAAACGGCAGCACCAGATACGCAGGCAGGTATTACTGCTGCACTGAATATGAGAGTCAAATCTTTTGGCGGATTCTTTCCAACGACTGACAGGTCGAAGGTGGGGCTGGGAAAACAGGTGGTTAGCAAACGCACACCTACAAAGTGCATCTATTCATGGCCGCTGTGTAAGTGTATTATGTGAATAGGAATGTTCCAGGTACAAGGAAACTTCCGGATGTAGCCGACATGGTGTCATAGAAGGACTAATTAAAAAAGAAATTCCTCCTGCAGCTCTTGGGGACCACTGAACTGTTCGCACTTCATGAACATCCAAATCATTAAGCCGTTTAAGAGCAAGACAACCTTTGCGGGATAAATAGCAAGAGCTTTTCGGTACTGTTTAGACAGGCCCATGGTAACTTATTTAGGGATCTTTTTCACACTTTAGTGTGTAGTACAGTCTACCAAGTAACACATTTGCCTGTTCGCATCAAGGCATCCCGTTGGTTACCACAGTGTGTTGGTGGTATAACAGTCTTCTTAGCTGCCCCTTCTCACAATGTTATCCTAGCGTCTTTTTGGAAGCATTTTCCCAAAACCATGGTGAATTCATTGGCGTACCCTGCACTCTTTAAGGTGGAAGCGTAAAAAAAAATTATATATATATATATATATATATATATATATATATATATATATATATATATATATATATATATATATCTATATATATATTCTATATATATTTTAAAAATATATTCTAAAATAATATTCATATTCTGAAGTAATGAAAACGTGTCTGTCTGATGGGGCAGTTAGCCTGGTATTTTATCTACAAGTTGATTGGTTGCAAGTTTACAATGGTATATACTTATAGGCCGATCACTTTATAAAAACCAGGTATTTCAGCCCTAACTAAATATTTGATAAATATTTTAAAACATTGATGATGAGGGTTATACACCTAAAAGAAATGTATCTGGCGGAGTGTAATAGTGTATAGCAAAAGTTAAGAATTTCCTCATATCATTAAGGTTATGCAATTGTACTTTCAGTGTGTCGTCTTTTAGACTGGTGTCTCTGTTGGTTGGAATGTTAAATATCCCAAGTTGTACAAGGAAATACATAAATGACTGGATTATTACAGTACAATTGCAGAATAAATGCTATTGAAAATGGAAAAAAAGATGGATTTTGGTCCTGGAAGAAAAAATAAAGAAATCATAATAAAGAAAGAATAAAGAAATCTGACTCATACATTTGTATTGTAAGAGATACCACTTATTACTTATTGCCACAGATAAGCGCAGTGTCTTGCTTGATTTAAACAACTCGCAAGATCCCCTATTATGAGGCACGACTGTGTACATCTGTTATGTGACTCAAAAAAAGAACTTGGTTGACATAGTAGGAAGCGCATACCAAGAGGTCAAGAGTCTGTGTATGGTTCCTAGAGACCCTGAAAAAGGTCTAAAGAAGAAAATAGCTCCGGGTGCATCTGTCCAAAAACCTCCCTTCACGGTCTAAGACTTGAGGGGTTTCACTCGAGAGGTCACATGGTCCTGGAGGACTCTATAAAAGCACACAATGTCCATGTACGACACCTCGCTCCCTTCAGTCTCCTTCTCCCCAGCTGGTGTGAGTGGTGTGCTGAGGCTGTTCCTAAACTTTCCTTTCTGATAACAAACAGAGCACACCGTCGCTACGATGTCTGACACCGAGGAGATTGTGGAAGAGTATGAAGAGGAGGAGGAGGAAGTGGAGGAAGTAGAGGAAGCCGAAGAAGATGAGGAGAATGTAGAAGAGGCCCCTCTATATGAAGAAAATGAGGCGGAGGAAGAGAATGAGGTACAGGAAGAAGAAGCGGAAGAAGAAGAAGACTCCAAGCCTAAGCCTAAGTTGTATGTCCCTGCCATCGTCCCTCCCAAACTCCCCGATGGAGAGAAGGTGGACTTTGACGACCTCCATCGCAAACGGGTCGAGAAAGACTACAATGAGCTTCAGAGCCTCATCGAGGCCCACTTCACCAACAGGCAGAAAGAGGAAGAGGAGCTGGTAGCCCTAAAAACACGAATTGAGCGAAGGCGTGCGGATCGAGCCGAGCAGCAGCGCGTTCGGGCCGAACAGGAGCGTGAAAGACAGACCCGTTTGGCTGAGGAAAGGGCGCGGCGCGAGGAGGAAGCGGCTAAACTCCGGGCCGAGGAGGACGCCAAGAAGAAGAAGCTCCTCACAAATAAGGGCTACGGGGGCTACCTGCAGAAGGTGGAGCAGAAGAAGGGCAAGAAGCTGACAGAGCGCGAGAAGAAAACCAAAGCCCTCATGGAGCGCCGCAAGCCGCTCAACATCGACCACCTTAACCAGGAGAAACTGACCGAGAAAGCCCGAGATCTCTGGCAATGGTTGCAGCAGCTCCATGCCGAGAAGTTTGACCTGGGAGAGAAGCTGAAGAGGCAAAAGTACGACGTCAATGTGCTGCGCAACCGTGTCAGCGACCACCAGAGGTACAGCAAGACGAACAAGACCACCAGGAAATCCTGGAAGTAGATCCATATATATGGGGGAATATATGATTTTGGTATAGACTCTTCACAACTCAATTGATTATATTGATTATAGTATCAGATTTTAGGCTTGATTTACAATAGTACTGGTAAGAAACATCAGTCAAGACCATGTTAGCCTCATCATATGCAAGACTGACAGTGTTTAAAGATTACCCTGATTTACTCTGTATTACGTATACATATGAGGTTTGCATTCCCTCTTGTGTGTGAAGGAAACAAAAGGAAAATATTATCACTATTTTGAAATGTATTTGCAAAAAAAAATTTAACTTTGAAATGTAGCTAAATTACAGGACGTCTAAATAATGCATAATGCAAAATCAGAAAAGAAAATCATTTAAAAACAAACAACAACAACAAAAGAACTGTACTGTAATAAAGCATGGTTTAATATATAACATAGATAGGACTTTTATTTAGAAGGATGGGATAATATGTTCGAAATTGTCAGTTCAAGTTATATATCAGATATTTCTTGAACAATGTATGGATGGGTGGGCTTTTCAGGAAAGAAAACTAGATATGTTATTTGAAAAGAACATGGAGTTTGTTAAATAAACTCAATTTTCATCTATCTGACAATTTTTTCTTACGTGTAATAAAGAGGCAACCAAATGTCCGGTTGCTAAAACTTGCTCTTCTTCCCCGTTCTACGGGTATCCAAACTTATACATTCAACTGTATGGAATGGACTCGCCAGTTTTGTTTCCTGTATGTCGAAATACCTTTGTCACATTAAAGTAGATAACGTTTGTAAGGTGCTATTTTTAAGTGTGTTATCCAATGAACGTTTGCTTTATCTACATGACGGAATGGAAGGCATGTCTGCCTGGACCCTGGCGTTATCTCAAACTCAACAATACACCCTGAACTGAATGTTAAAATGGACAACGACCACTTATAAAATGACTTTTACAGCAATTAAATGTTATAAAAACATTTTACTCACCTTTCATTTATATGATTGCTTTTTTTTTCCTCCCCAGTTAGGATCTGTTAAATATATTAAAGCATTGCTGGACAGTAAATAAACTGATAATAGTTTTTAACTCATAATGGGGTTCAAAGGTAGCTAGATTGAGGTCTTTTTTTATATATAATTACACATATTATAATAAATTATAAAGTGTGTTTGTTGAAATACTCAAAAAGAATTAGTATTACATTCATTCATTCATCTTCTACCGCTATCTTCCCTCGGGTCATGGGGAGTTTGTGACTATCTCAGACGTCTATGGACATTAAGGCAGGATTCACCCTGGATGGAATGCCAACCCATCACAGGCCACACACAGACACACACACACATTCATACACTAGGGACAATTTTCCAAGATGTTAATCAACCTACCGTGCATGTTTTTGGATGGCGGGGGAGGGAAGAACCCGGAGAAAAACCCCCTGAGGCACGGGGAGAACATGAAAACTCCACACACACATGGCCGAGACGGGAATCGAACCCGTATCCTGGAGGTGTGAGGCGAACGTGCTAACCACTAAGCCACCAAATAAATAAATAAATAAATAAATATTCACTTGTGTACTTTGTTGGAAACTATGTACACCTGATTATTTATGAAGTAAAATGGATATGATGATCTGAGATTTCTACAACAGTTTTTACTATCTACACAGAATGGTGCGAAAGACAAAAAACAATGAGAATTCTTTAGGGGGAAACAATGATATGACCAGTCAGGGAAAAATTTAACTCATCTTAATATGCACAAAGCGTCAAACCTACAATGAATACAACTGTAGAAGGCCACACTGAAGGCAGAAGTTCTCCTATCAGACATATGCTGCCACATGGAAGATTCAGATTATATGCACGGTTTATAACATATGGTCGATTCATGCACATAGTTGGTTGGAACAGCCACATATACCACAAATTTGCATATTAACTACACCATGCAGGCTTCTTCACACAAAGATGTGGTGTTTGTACAGAACAGCTAATAACTTATGTTGTCAATGTCACAATAACAAATAATACTAAATCTATAAATCGTTAACTTCTATGCACAAATGTAGAACTGTAAGGATGTAACAAATCTTTTTAACTTTTTTTGATATCTGCGGTAGCTCAGTGATTAACATTTTTGATCAGAAGGTCACAAATTCAAATCATTAATTTGCCAATGCTGGGCCCTTGAGTAAGGCCCTTAAACTTCAACTGCTCTGTTGGAAGTCGCTTTGGATAAGAGCGTCATAAATGAGCACATAAATGTCAAGTAAACACAAAACTAAAACCCTTTGTGTTTACCTGATCTAGAACTGCCCCGTGAAACCCATGAGACCTTATTTGAACTTGTTGGGGGAAAAAAAAAACGGAACAGAAATAGAAAACAGGTGTTTTAAAAGACACAAATGCAGTTTATTATATTTATCAAAATACAGATGGACATTCAGAAAAGAGTGATTTGTTTTTCTACCACATGACAAATAAATCCAACAGTTTCTGGACATTAAAATAGTTTTAAATGATTAGTATTACTAATCTGTAGTCTATAAATTGTACTAGATCATTAACAAATATCCAGGACTAATGTTATGTTTATTTCCATCTTTAAAAACCCTAACCCTAACACAAACTTAAAAATAAAAGGTTTTCTATTTTATTGATTGTTTATTGTGCATTTCTTTTAGTTGTTCTTAATCATTTCAACTGAAATCAACATTCAGATCAGTTTAATAATATAGAAAGCATTGCTATTATTCTTTATATACGAATTATAGCTTTGGTTTCTCACATGCAATAAAAGGAACTTGTGTTCAGACCATGTAAAAAAAAAAAAAAAAAAGAAAAAAAGTAAAATAATAATAATAAAAATTACACTATACTACTGTTCTGTAATAGTTCCAAATGAAATGCTTTGAATAGTGGTATCAGTTACAAGGTTATATGAAAGAAACTAAATTCCTTTCAGCCTGATCAGTAAACACACTACACATCCCTGTTGTTGCTGCTGAGCAGTTTGGGGTACGATGTACCGATTGCACGTCCATGACGACACACCACGACCTCCAGCAGGTATTCGTCCACTTTGACGATGGCGTTGGTCATGCGTTCGTTACTCTTCAGAAATATAATGGTAAAGAGCGCCATCTCGAACTCCGGGCTGACCCCAATGAACGAGCTGCCCATGGGCTTCACCAAGCCTTTCCAGCTGAACTGCAAGTTAATGACGTGATCGTTCGCATCCGGCTGTGACGATTAAACACAATCAGATTGAACAATTATGACAAATGCATATTCATAGCCGGAATTACCATCAGGGTAAGGCTGTGAACGTGCAAAGATATTCCTAAAAATTCCTAGATACCCCTAAAATGTATTCAGTGTATTCACTGCTCTACTTTACCACCTATAGAGGACCGGATACATTTTCAGGCCAGTTAAAGTTCACAAGATGATTTTAATGCAAAAACACAAATTTTCATTTTGCTTATCACTGCTGCTTTATACCACAATTACTGTACATTATTTGCATTAGGCTCATTACTGTGAATATTGTATTATTAATATAATGTGTTAATGCCAAACATACCATGTCTTTTTCTTTGGCTTTGAAACCCTTGTAGTCTATAAAGTTCAGCTTCTCCTGCAGGTAAAACTGAACCCAATTATGAAGTCCCATAATCTCCTTCCCGTACTTGGTCTCGCCGACAAACACGTGTTCAAATCCACAGGAGTCTTCACTGTATTGTGGACAAAGAGACTCTTTAAATCTCTCGCATGAAACAAACACTTTATTAAACTGTAATGTTATCATTAGACATGCACTAGAAACTCTTCTAAGTGGCAAAAGGAAACTAATATAAAGTGCTATTCAAGACAACACTGGGTACAACTAGAAAACAACAGCAGAGAGAGGAATGTCGTCTTCCACACAAAAAATGACTTGCTTTCGATTATTTCCAAAATGTAATGAGTTTATCTACTTCCAATGCCTCATTCATTCTTCTAATACTGCATTAATGAGGTAACTGTCCTAAAGAAACTCCTAAATCTCCTCTACCACCCGGTGGAAGAAAATAAAATAAAATTAAGCATTCATTAATTGATATTCCAGGAAAGGGATTAAAAAAAAAAGTCACATTCAGTGATGAACAAATTTGTTTTGAATTCTGTACATGCTCTAGGCCTGGTTGTGACTTTAATTTGACCGCCATCTAGTGGACATTTTAGATTCGTAGCGAATCCATAAAATACTTCGGTGTATTCCATTGTATTCTGAAGATAGACTTTCATTCATTCATTCATCTTCTACCCCTTTATACGATCCGATCCTATTTTGCTATGAGACGGGTGCTACAGAACTAATCCTAAAAGTAGACACCCATGAGCTAAAAGACAAGCTGAAAAATACCATCTGAGATTTCACAATGTAGGAGATGACTTGGTGCTGTTGAAATACTATAAAGCAACTCTGTATGAGGTTCATTTTGTTTATTTACTTATTGATTTTTGTACTCACCCTCCACTTCTGTCTCTGTTATAAAGTTTGAACCAGATGTCAAACAGCTGCTTTTTAAACTGAGTTAAATTAGAGGGGGCTTGTCCTTTACTCACTAAATATCCATGTGCACGCTGAAAGACAGACAGCTGGGGTTAGGACAAGCTCATTCTTAAAATTAATTGCATCAGTAATTAACGCTTGTAGACAAACGGTTGAAGATGTACCTTCATGACCTGGGTCTGTAGGATGGCATTGAGGAAGACGTCATCCTCCTCCAGCTCCTCACTGGTCACTTTCTCCGCCACACCTGTGGACATCTCGTAGTTGTCCAAGAGTTTTATGAAGCCTGAAGAGAGGAATGTTGAACACACATACTGACGCCAAACCGTTCAGAATAAAATGGGCTCTATATAATGATTTTCTGCAATCATGGAACACACAAGCCAGAAAACATTAAATAATTAAAACTTCATAACGACTTTTGTAGCAAACATTTTTATTTTCATACCGAATTAGTGTTGTCCAATGCAATCTTTTATAATGAGGCTGAATCTAAAGTGGCAGTTTAATTAGGCAAACAAAACAATGCTATTATGTCATGTATAGAGAATATACACATTGGACGATGCTATTCGGTTTTTTAAACAGTTAAATAAACATACATACTCAAAAATATTTGCAACCCCCCACGTCGTAGAATAGAATAGAAACCACATTAATGTTTGGATTGGATGCATTAAACAGATTCCAAAATGTGTTAAAAAAAAAAAAAAAAAAAAAAAAAAAAAAAAAAAAAAAAAAAAAATCGATTGGTAAAGCCTGCTTAAATAATAAATCAAATAAATAAACAAAGCATCACCACCATAGTAATCTAATGTTAATTTGATGTGGCATGAATACCTAGTGCTTTTGTGCATTTTAACTTTTAACCAAATACACAAAAACATTTTTATAAATATATTTACTATTAATATATTAAACAGATATTAATATTTAGAAAGTGCGACTAATAACTCCTAGTACACAAGCTTGCTGCTATTATTATTATTATTATTATTATTATTATTATTATTAACAAGCTGTGAATTAACACTGTATACATACAGTATACAATTCGGATATACATTATAAGGATGCATTGTAAACTAACCTATTTTCAACAAAGGAAAAGAAAGAAAAGAAAGAAAGAAGGGAAAAAGGTCTTGTTTGGAATGGATGGAAGGGTAGTACTTACTAGCATATGTGGAAATACTTTTAAGTTTATCCTCGTTGACGTATGTGAACAGAGGTTTGCTGGCTTTGTCTCTAGCAGTGTTACTGCCCTGGGCCACATAATCTGCCTTTCCCTGAGAATAAACCATTTCCCAGTAAACATATCACTTTAGATTTCATTTTTTTAATGTGCATTTATGTATTCATTATATTCTAATGAAAACATATGCATTATAAATGATTTTGCTAAAGAAAGAAAAAGGTAATTTACAAAAAAAATGCTAAATGCTGTTTTTAAAGCTTATAATACTTTTAAAAAATAAAGTGAATATGCTCAGAAAGGCTTTTTTTCTTTTTTTTTTAATCAATGTACTTTTGGTAACAGTAGTAGGAGGTTTTCCCACATCATGATGATGCTGTTTTAAAGCAAACACTCACCTGTAGATTAATGGTGTAGTCTTTTCCTGGCTTCAAGCGGTTCACATCCAGCTTCCACAACTCATTTACGATCGCCGAAAGCTCTTGATCTGCAGCAGAACTGAAATCGAGCAACAGTTTGAGGAAGTAACAATGCAAATGATCAACACCGAACATTGCAACAAGTAAAGATAAACAACACAGACTCTGTCTAAGCAATGTTACTACTTTGCATTTTAGTAATTTCTTAGCTTTAAGCATTATCTCTGGATGGCTAAAAATTCTTGAATTAAGGGATTATAAAAAGGCTAAAGAATAGGGCACAGCAACACCAGCATAGTGAATAAAAACTGCCTGTGTATCAGGTTTCATCCTGGACGTACGGGGCTATGAAATGACTACTTGGCCAAACATAAGCAAACCTATTGAACCTGTCCGAGCTTGTTATTCTATGAAAATGGCTAAGATGTATTTCTATTTCATTTTGACATCTTTGCATGATGTCACTTTAAGATTAATTCTTCACAACAATTTAACATTCTGAATGTTGAATCCTCTTGTGCGATACACAGTTGGCGACACTAATAATTTTTAATTCATATAGAGCTCTTATGTTTTTTTATTCATTTATTTATAGATACACTTAAGGTTGTGAAACATACAAAATACAAGGCAACAGATGGTTCCTCCCAGGCTTCCTTTTTTCCCCCCATTAAGACGACAGAAAAAAATTCATTGCATTACAGTACTGAGAAAGCAGAAATACCTCAATCAAGAAGACTTTATGTTGCAGAACAGTTTGAAAGATAGCATGACAGTTTAAAAATCTCTGACTATTACAAAGTGGATATAACCTAGAAATGCAGTATGAAGTTCAGAATACTCAACACGTTTTGATTAGTATACACATGTACATGTCACATTATCTGAAAATATATGTTGGGCAGAGGACAGAGACTCCACCTTAACTGCTCCCTACTGTGTTTCCCAACACGTCTAAAACTTTTGCAGATTACATCATCACACTGTACAGCCTGCTATTAGAGCAGGGTGTTTAGGACTACAGTTTATTTAAGATCATAAGTACTTGTACTAGGATGCTTTAAAGCTTTATCATTTACATACAGTACTGTAATAATACATTGTGTTGACTGAGTTTCTGTTTGTACATCAATTGGTGGTATATTTGGTCGTTTCTTCTGCTCCATTATCCGATTATAAGCTTTTTTTTTAAAAGTTGGACTCGAAGTCAAAACCATAATATTTCTGTTTATTTTTCAATATGAAAAGTTGACATGCTCAGATCACCTGCAATTCTTGATGAACAGGTATAGGGAGACCTAGCACTTTTGTGTATGATAGTACATTTAAAATGTAAATTTATTTATGTTTGCTTATATTAAACAGCATCCCAGTAACGCCTCCCGTCGCCCCCCCCCCCCCCGCCCCCCAACACACACCACACACACACACACACACACACACACACACACACACACACACACACAAACACACACATGATGAGATTGATTTAAGTGTTTCTCGAAGGTGCAAAGATTATTCAGATAAAATTTTAGAGAAGTCTTTAGTCTTTACAAAACACAAAGGGCACATTTGTAACAAAACTACTGTATAAACTATTTAAAAAAAACTATTTATAGAATGCTTTTATACAAATTGTACAAAAGCTTGGTAATACACACACGCACCCCGGGCGTCGAATAGTTATTTAATTATTATTTTTTGCGCCACTTATAGTTTAGGAAACTGAAAAATTCCATCCACGGCAAACAAATCAAACAGTCCCTCACTACACAAAGACAGACTACTCTATTAGTTTTACAAAAAAAGCCAATTATTTGGCATATTTTAGCGAATAAATACGATTTAAGAGGATTTTTCCAAGATCGGTCCTTCTCACGCAACCTTCTCACAGACTCACATGTCATTAATCTACACAGCGTCTCAGGCTGTGACCCGGATATCCGTCACAAATGTCTTAATAGAATTTAAACAAAACCATTTTCTTTAGTTTTAGTCATAGATAATTTTACATCTGTAAGTGTAGTTTATTTCCCCTCATTTGTTCATTTTGACTGCTACTTTACTTTTAAAGATTTTGGTCAAACCTAATTGGAAATGAAATAAACAAGCAGCCTTATACCGTGCGTATAAATGCATTTTCTCTGAGATCACACGTCTATTTTATTGTAAGAAAGGAAATGCCTGCATGTGCATTAATCTACAGCCACCACACCTGGTATAAACCTATTTCAATTGGAAAAGCAAAACATAACACATCTACGTTAAAAAAGTCCAAAATAACTCAGAGATTTGTATTATAAACACGATTCGACGACATTTCTGGATTGCAAAGTTTTTTCCCCCATAAATGTATATCTTACCTTTTAGCCATTTTTACACACAGGTGCTTCCTTCCCACTTCTCTCTTATTTAGCCTGTTTCTGCAGGAAGTTTGGACCTGTCCATCAATTTTACTAGATGTAACACCTGGCCAATAGGAGTGAAGAAAAGAAGACCTGCCCACCGATATACTCGCTTTGTAACACTTGATTGGTTGTGAACATCGAATGGGCTTGTTTATAGTGAAATTCGATACTTGTGACTATAATAACGGATGACGATAGTATATCAGTATAAAGTATTCATATAAACGGTGTCTGTAGGCTGAACTAGATATTTATTTTTCACATATAAATGCACATCCGAAAAAATTTAACGATTTATTCTAACAAAGTTGCACATGAAATATATGTATTATAATTAACATGTTGTTATCCAATGCTACGTCCTGTTTACTTTTAATGCACTCCATTCACCATTGATGCCGGAGGACTTGTCCGTCAAGTTTATAAACTGCCACAATCTGGCCAATAGGAGTCAAGAAAGATAGATTTACCCGCCCATCTTCAGGAATTCCACCATGTGATTGGCTATATCCCCAAACAAGGGTGGGGAACAGCATATGGTGGGCGTGTTTCCGGAAGCGTCGGAGAGGGTGGTGTCGGAGTCTGCTTGATAGTTGCATTGTAATAGTCAGTGTAGAGAGTTTATATTGCACACAATTATTATTATTATTATTATTATTAAATATCATATCTATATCGACTGGAAGAAGGATGCTGTCTTACGTTATTCGTGTATGTATGATTAATACGTTCATCTTGTTTAATGGGTTTAAGTGAGCAGTGGCTAGCTGGGTTTGTTCGCTAGATATGTTTTTTTTTTTAGCTGGGCGGAAAGTTTTTGTATTGTTTATCTAATCTGTTTTGCATTGCTTAATTGAAAACCTAAGGGGTAAATAGAATGTTTACTACACAGTAGGTGAGGTTTCTATAGACATTGTAAGCGTAGATATTTTGTTTAGCACGGTGATGTTTGTTATTTGCACCGTTATGTGTGTGTGTGTGTGTGTGTTTGGGGGGGGGGGGTATTCAGCTGTTCTGTATTCTTCATTTTACCGTAAATGTCTGCAGTTACTTCGCGGTGGTTATGAAAGCATCATCGGACTGATCATGAGGCTTCTGGGTTACAAGAGACAACTTGCTATAACGCTGGAGGATCCCAACGAGAAATATCCGCTGCGCCTTATAGATAAGGAGGTTAGTTCTGCCAGTTGACGAAGTTTACACTTGTGTTTTCTTGGGATCGAGATATTTGAGCATTGTTTTGTTGTTTGTAGATTATAAGCCACGACACCAGAAAGTTTCGCTTTGCCCTGAAGTCTCCAGAACACGTGTTGGGTCTTCCTGTGGGTAAGTAATGACCACTCATGTAGGCTTGTATTGTCAGTCCAACCATGCGCAGTAGGTTCCGCTAGGACCATCAGACAACACACATGAGTAGAAAGGAACATAACTGCGCATAAAGTGTGAAAAACAGCACGAGACGGTAGCAGGAGACAGAGACACTGCAGCAGTGGAGAAGTTTTGTAATCCTGCTAATGATTTGTCCGTATTTAATAAACACTGAATTGTTTTAGCAGCGATTTGCACAAATAAGCCATTTTTGTGCACACAATTATGTGTGTGTCAGTGTGTCCATATTGAGTTCTCGAATTTTTCGTAAAGAAATCTTTACACAGTGCCGACTTGAGGGCCCAAATGCATCAGTACATTTTACCCAAACAGCAGGAGAGTAAAGAGTGTGTATGATCGGCCTCAGTGTTGGAGATTTTACGGATGCAGCGTCTTGGGTGAATGTCCATGACAAAGCAGAGAGAAAACAGGATGATTTCGGATCTTGCGATCCAAAACAGTGCAAAGTCCCAAACCAGAAAGTGACTCATTTTCTCAGGATACTCTTGATGGATCACTCTGTACATTGCTACTATTTTCATTAATGTAATTTGATTGTAGTGTATATATTCATTATCTTTTTCCATACAATACTGAAGTCTCTGCATGCTGGCAGGCAGCGACTTAATAACCCAGATGATTCAGTTAAGCGCCGGTTAACTCAGGTTTATATAAAGAACACACTGTCAGAAAGCAGGTAATCTATTTGTAGCTTTAGTGATCTAATGTTTGATGTGGGTAAAAGTCCCTGAGATGATATAAGGAGGAAACCATAAGAGGACTCCTACTCTAATGTATTACAGAATTCATGTGTGAAAGATAAAACAGACAGTATTAAGTGTGTTGAAAAGATTTTTGATTAGAGCAGGCTGTGAAAAAGATGTCAATGATGAAAGCAGTAAGATTCTTATGATTAAATCACCCGTTTTTTTTTTATTTGCACATGTGCAAGTGAGATTACTTTACCAGTAACTGACACTTCTGAACTGTTAACAAGTGCTTTTGCCAGAACCCGGGTGCTCTAAGATGGGTCTTGTATCAGTACCTTTCCAACATCGATCACATCAAGAATACACATTTCCTGCACATTTTTATTTTTGTGACCTATGCATGTCGTTTAACAGAGAATGACTGGGAACAATTCTGTAGAAAGATGATTCCTAATTGGACGTTTCTGGCTCTAACAGTTTGTAAGAGAACAGGAGAGAGAGAGAGAGAGAGAGAGAGAGAGAATTTTAGCAGATTGCTTCACACCAAAAATGGAGGTGGAAGCTTAATGCTTTGGGGTTGTTTTGGCGCAGGGAGTTTACTGAACTAACATGGTTCATACTTCAGCACCATACAATTTTTCTGGAATTTGAACATTCGCCATGCAACGAGACAATAGCCCGAAGCATGCATCCGAGCTCTGTAAGTGTTTTTTATTCAGCTGGAGTATTATCATGCAATGTCCTGGCCATTCCCTGCACCAATATCCTATTGAACTGCTCTTGAATGAACTGGGTCACAAGATCACTAGTGAAGAACACCGTTGTCAACATTTAAAAGAGGCATGTTTTTCAGCTGAGAAACTAACCGTGTCGATGCTAAATATGTCTAAAGCTGCTTTTCATGCAAAGGAAGGATTTTAAAAATATTTTTGTTTAGACAAAGAAAATCTATATTTAGACTGTTGCATTTAAACAAGAGGAACTTTTGTGCACACACACATTCATTGTTCTCTGTTTGCAGGACAGCACATATACCTGTCTGCTAGAATAGATGGTAGCCTGGATAGTAAGGCCCTACACCCCCGTGTCAAGCGATGACGATAAAGGTTTCGTGGACCTGGTGGTCAAGGTTTGTTCCATATTTCATGCACCGTTCGCCACAACAAGCCTGTTTAATCGATATGATCGATAAAGCTGACACTAAATATACCCCGAATCTATCATTATGTTTAATGTCATCGTGTTAAAGCCTGATGTCTGTCGCTAAGTTGACTAAATCTCCAAAGTCCTGTTTGTGTGTACTCTGACTGTGTATCTTTTCACTCCCTGGCACTCCCCACAGATGTCACGTTACCTGTTGCAAACTTAATGAGAAGGCTGTATAGACAAAAAACATCCGTAGATGTGTTTAGGAAATATTTTAAGAGGCTTAAACCAATCAGTGCTTTACATATTAATAGATAGTCATGTTCTGTAAAATAGTACATTGATTCATTTGTGTCCTGTATCTTTTGTATCTTTTTTCCCTTCATTTTCTTGTAGATTTACTACAAAAATACCCATCCAAAGTTTCCTGAAGGTGGAAAGATGTCTCAGTACCTGGACAGTCTTCGCATCGGTGACATGATTGACTTCAGGGGTCCGAGTGGACTTCTCATTTACAAAGGCCAAGGTGAGCAGTTTCTGTAAGCGATGCATCATTTGGGTAGGAGAATGAAGATAATGTGTGTAATAGAACTAAATTTAGTTTAATTATTAAATTAAATCTGACATACAACAGTAAATGAAATGAAATGTGTCTTCTATTTTGTGATGGAACTGATGGAGCTGCTCTCTGCTGTCTGTTTAATCTTATATTGATTGTAAATATTGATTTCAGGCGTGTTTGATATCAAACCTGAGAAGAAAGCACCTCCAGAGGCTAAGACTGCAAAACATCTGGGGATGATTGCTGGAGGGACAGGTAATCTTTTTTTTTTCTTTTTTCGTCTTTTTTTCCTCAATAATCAAATAACTTGAGCAATATAAAACACTGCAATAATATATGCTATATAAAGAGTAAATTACAAGAAATTTCCAAAGATAAATCAAGTCAGGAATCTTAGCAACTAGGCCTTAATTCCTTTCATGCTCTACAACAGGCCTAACTTTTTCATTTTTTTTCATTTTTGGAATACCACAGCAATTTGGCTGTACCTTATTTATTACACAAAATAGCACGTTGGGCATTTTATCTATTTGGTGTCTGTGAAACATAAAATTCTTTCTGTAAAAGAATAGTTTAATAATATATAATATATATATATATATATATATATATATATATATATATATATATATATATATATATATATATAAATATATGTATATGTACATAGATGTGATGTTACTTTTCCATAGATGTGATGTTACTTTCCTTGTTACTTTGAATATGTGCAACATCGAGCATGCGTTTTTTGAAAATTTTATTCTAAATCTGTTTATGCTTGAAAAACCTCTGCAGGTATCACTCCTATGCTGCAGATCATTCGGGCAATAATGAAGGATCCTAAAGACAAGACCATTTGTTACTTGCTCTTTGCTAACCAGGTAAGTTGCTGTCAGTGTTTATCCAGAAATATATTTACCTATTAGTAAACAGACCGCAATTGATGGGAGGATGAATGCCTAAACGCTAGGAAAATACTTTTTATTTATTGCTCAAACAGACTGAGAAAGACATCCTACTGCGCACAGACCTGGAAGAAATCCAGGCTAATTACCCAGACCGATTAAAACTATGGTACACCCTTGACAAGGTTCCTGAGGGTGAGTAGAAACTGGTAGTGCATTCCATTTAAAATGTCTTTGTGGAAATGACTTCTCCATTTATCCAGGCTTAGGAGTGGTACTAAAAGTGTGCTTGGTTGTGCAACTTAAGTAGCTGAGTTAGTGTGGAAATAAGAAGAATGTGCATATAAACGTTTGTCCAAAAAGATGGTAGTACAAAATTAATAATAAAAAAAAACTCATTTGCATATGCATTGAGAACCAGGGAGTACAGATTGAAGGAGTTCACTAGCTTCATTTGGACTTGTGTGTGTGTGTGTGTGTATATAGAGTGTGTTATGTTATTAAAATAAAAGTCAATCCCATGTAAGTGATAACATCTTTTTTGGACAACCATGTATAATGTCAATATATCTTGCATGCTGTTTACAAGGAAAACAGGATGGTGTGTTGAAGCTAAACACATTTTAACACATTTTATTCCTTGTTCTGTTGTACAGACTGACACTGTAGCAAAACATCTATCTTTTTTTAGTATTCCCAAATCTTGATCTTGGAGTACAATCTGTCCTACATATGTTAATGTTTTCTCTGCTTTCAACAATCCAAATTGAACTACTCTGCTAATTAATTACCTGGTTTGAGATGGATGTGTTGGAACAGGGAGTCCTGTGCAGGACAGGGGTATTTAAAGATATTTAAACTTTGCATGTTCTCAATAATATTCTTCTTTTCTTCTTAAAAAAATTAATTAAATACTTCTTAAAATAGATTTTAAATCAGCGTCTTTTTGTTGATTATGTCATTGTTAGCATGTGGTGTTTTTACTGAAAATACCTGTTATACATGCATGGCATCTCACAGACACCCTTATCCAGAAAGAACTTTCTGCTATCTGAGTTATCTCAGGGTTAAAGGCCTTTGCTCAAGGACCAATTACTGACATTTTTGTGTTGCTGACTTTCAAACCCGTGATCTTCCGATTTATTCAGTGAGCTACAACTTCCTTGCTTATTATTAGATAATGAACTCAGTGCTTTTTGATTTTATATATATATATTATATATATATATATATATATATTACAAAGAGTGCATTTAGAGAAAGCTGTTATATAAAAAATGGTCTGTGGGATTACTGTTAGAGTCGCTCTGTTGTGCCAAAAAACATCTATACTTTTTAGCTAACCAATGAGAATCTGTGTGGTATTTTACTGGATGAATCATCAACCGCTGTCTTTGTCATTAATGTGACAGGCTGGGAGTACAGCCAGGGCTTCATCAGTGAGCAGATGGTGCGGAACCACCTTCCTCCCCCTGCTGACGACACACTCGTCCTCATGTGTGGTCCTCCACCCATGATCCAGTTTGCCTGCAACCCAAAACCTGGACAAAGTGGGCCATTCCTCAAGCAGGCGTTTTGTCTTTTAGAAAATAAAAACATCCATGCTACACCTCACCCCGTAACCAAGCAGCTCCGGGGCTTAAAACGGTGCCTATCTTTCACAATCATCATGGTGTCTCCTTGTACACGCTTGTATCGTTATGCAATTATCAGTCCTTGCTATGTTGCACATTTTGGTATTAGCACTTAGACATCATCATGCCCTTGTGTTGTCACCTTTAATATTCTTGAGTATAAGCTTAATTTAAAACGAAAGAAATTGTGGCTTGAGCATGTAATGATTTAGATTTTTATATATATATATATATATATATATATATATATATTATAGAGCCCACTTATATAGAGCCACTTATTTTGTGGTATTTCCTAAATATACCAATAATCACGTTGCAATGTTTGAGGAGTTACTTTGTCATATAATGTGACTTATTGAAGTGTTTTAGAAGGTGCCTTATACCACACAGTGCTTATAAAATGCGTTAAGTAAAATTCACTTGAACAGTTAAAAGATCAGCCATATGGAACATGAAAACAAAAAAATCTGTTATTACAAGCTTTATTCACTTCACTGTATTCAAAAGCTTAAAGCAGAATATACATTTCCTTTTAAACTGCCGTCCTGCAGTAAATGGAGATCTACGTAAAAATTCACCTGTTCTATGTAGTGTCGTCTTGAGTTTGATGAATAAATGAATGCATCCACTAATGAATACGTTTTCCTTCTTCACCATTTCTGGGTGTCTGAGTCTAAGATCACTTCCTCTATTTTATATATCTATTATATATATATATATATATATATATATATATATATATATATATATATATATATATATATATATATATATATATAGATATATATATATATATATATATATATATATATATATATATACATTATATATACATATACACATATATATACATACATTATATATACGTGTATATATATATTTATATATATATATATACACGTGTATATATATATATACGTATATATATATTTATGTATATTTTACTGCAGACAATAACCAATACTAATTCTAATAACTGCAAATATATAGATACATTATTTATTTATTTGCTTCACACCGGAACGAATAGGCGGCATAAAAATACATTTTTACTTTAGACTGGTGGGTGAAAATTTGATAAAATGATGAATGAATAATTAACCATCTCAGTGAAACCAATAAACAATTATCTACAATTTGCAGACTCAACTACAAAAGTATTGGAGCAAATACAGGCTACATATAAAATGTTTACAGACGTGTCAAGTAAATACTTTATTACCTTATCACTTTATTACCATTTTGACATCCTATTGGTTTGTACACGACACAATTCACATCACACTCCAGCAGGGACATAACCAATGTTGGGACCGTTACTCAAAAAAGAATATTTCTTTAAAAGTTATTTTTGCATGACAAGGTCATTTATCAAAGCGTCGCTTTCTCTTCGTCCTTCTCAAATTAAGCTACAGTAGGTAATTTGGTAGAGAGACTTTTGAATAAATTATTGATTGCAATTGGCGCGGCCTAAGCTTTTGTCCTTAAATGCATTTTTTTAAAAACCATACATTACTTTTAATATTATACTTTAAGTAGTTTTGAAACCATTACAAGAGATTAAGATGATTCACAGAATTTTATTGACTACAGTTAATAAAACAATACAGCACCTGGACATTACTGATTAAGGAATAACAGTGATATGCAGACAAAATGCTTTTAAATGAGAATATTAGATCTCAATTCTCCCAATGTACCTGCCAGGCAGCAAGTGTCTTAATTAATAATCACTATAGATTAATGCATGTAATTATATGCAGCAGTCAATGTTTTTACATTTAACAATATAAGAATAAGAATTTAACCTGTATAAAACAAGATTAAAACGGTGTTTTGGTCATCATTTGCAGTCTTCACTATGCATTCCTATGAACACAAATGCGTTATGCTGGAGATGGAAAAAGGAGAATAAATAAAAACATTTCATGTTTGTCTATTGTTTTTGATTCTGAGACTCTAATACAATACTGTCACAGTAAGCTTACACTGCTGAAATGTTGTCAATGATCTTTGTGGGTGGAGCAGCGTGGAGTTGTTTTGTAGTAAAAAAAACAAACATCACAGTAAAGGGACAGACGCTTGGTTCTTTAGGATCATGTGCTGGATTCACTGAAGGTGGCATCAGGAGAGTGAGATGGCGTCTCACTAAACAGCTCGGCGTCTTTTAGCATGCTCTACACAACACACAAATCCAAACCAGAAAGAAATTTGTCGAAAGGAAATTTCCAAAATGTGAAGAATGTCTGACCGAAGTGCAAAAGTTTGCATCCCCTGGGTGTTTGATGGTTCCTAATACTGTATGTAGTTCTTTCGAATTAAAGTTTTATTATAAAAATGGCGCAAAACATGAAACCAAAAATAACAGACATAAAAAATAAAAGTAGATCAGACAGATGGACAGTGGGTTTAACATACACCACTTTTTAAATGTCTGATTATTCATTCATTCCTGATACAAGATGAGTCACTGGAATCTTCGTCATTCATTTTTTCCCAATGGAATGCAAACTTTTTACAATTTGCAATAATGTCGGCTTTTATCCAAAATCTGAAAATCTTACAGTGAGGTTGTTGATTTCCTCAGAAAATGCTCCTATCTGTTTCACCGTGCCTTCCGAGTCCTCCATCTACAGCACAGACACATCATAACAATTACAAACTATATAACGGTAATAAAGATTTTAGGTGAAAACGTGAAGCACCTTCTCCAGCGGGTCCAGTTTGTCCTCCCTGATGCGTTCTCCGTTGTTCTGGTGTATCTGCGGGTCCAGAGGGCAGAGGAATTCCTCACTGTCCTCCTGACGCTTTCGCCTCAACGTTCCAAAACTCCCGAAGGACAGACGTCTTGGCTACACAGGAGGGACACAAAAATGACTTCAGGGAGCACTTGTACTTCTGTTGCATTGCAAATCCACCTCCATTGCGATTGCAAAGTAGAGTTACTCAGTTTAAACCTTTACAAGGTGACTATTCTGATTTAACTATACATTGCAGCATGGGATGAATTTTTTTGTATGGAAGCTTGTTTCTACCACTAATAATAATAATAATAATAATAATAATAATAATAATAAAAAAAAAAAAAAAAAAAAAAAAGGTATTGCAACTTTTCACAATTCCGACTTTTTTTTTTTTTTTACTCTTGTAAAATTCACAATAAGCTCAGTGGCAGAGACAGAGACAGGCTTCCATATAAATCCAATTTTAATGAAGTGAGAGAAATTCATTTGAATTAATTAATACACTTAATCTTAAAAACAAAAACTGATGAGCGCATACACACACATCTCTCTCATCTCTCTCTCTCTCTCTCTCTCTCTCTCCTCTCTCTCTCTCTCTCTCTCTCTCTCTCTCTCTCTCTCTCTCTCTCTCTCTCTCTCTCTCTCTCTCTCTCTCTCTCTCTCTCTCTCTCTCTCTCTCTCTCTCTCTCTCTCTCTCTAGCGTCTCTCTCTCCTCTCCTCTCCTCTCTCGTCTCTCTCTCTCTCTCTCCAGGATCTCTCGTACACTCTCTCTCTCTCTCTCTATATATATATACTCTCTGCCTCTTCTCTCATTCCTATATATATTATATATATATACACACACACACACACACACATACACTTTTTTATATATAATATTCATTATAATAATGAAACTATGAAAGGTGGAGAAAATGGTCAGTTTAAATCAGTAAATCAGTTTAAAAAGAAAACAACAATTTTTCTGTTCTCAAAGTGCCATCATTGAATACTTGTCATGTTCCTAATACACTAGATAATTGTAACAGATTCTATACATCTATAATTTACACTCAAAATCTCTCCATTTAATACAATAATTAATTGTTTAATATTTATTTAAAACTGGAAATTATTCTTTTACTATTATTTTCTGTGCTTGTTTGAATTGTGGTTCATTGCACATTTAAGAATTATGTTCCATTTTTTTGTTGCTTAGTATGTATATAGTGAGTAGCTCATACCTGTTGTGAATGTATAGCTAGTAGGTGTATAATTTGGGGATATTTTGGAAGAGAGAGTGGATGCATGTTGTTGGCGTTTTTTTTGTTATTAATAGGTTCAGAACCGGAGAACAGATTTATCACCTCTTACATTCCATCCTAGCGTTACAAACGGTAAGCGCGGCTGAAGAAAGGTCAATGCTGAAATTATCTGGGAAGGCCACGGACTGAGTGTCTTTGTTGTCCTGGTCTCGTTCATTCCCAACATATTAAGAGTAAATGAGCAGACCACTAATAAACACTGTATAATGATGCCTTTTGTACCTTTACTTTCGCTGTGGCGGTGAGCAACGTGTAGTCAGGATGCTCCAGACACTCCTGCTTCAGTCCCTCTGCCTCAGCACCGATCAGCAGGTGAAAGTGGGTGGCCAGGTGACGCCTCAGGAGCGTTTTATTTGGCGGGATGTTCAGGAGGAGCGCCATTGTCTCAACATTGAACCGAGGCTCCAGAACCTGAGGGGTTGAAACACAAGAACATGGACGTAAAACTGCCTCACGTCCTTTGCTCATTTTTGGAGCCATTGTTTTTTTTACCGCAATACCATCAGTCCTCCGTGTACTCCGCTCCCTCTGAGGTTGGGCGCGTACTCTGCCAGGTCTACCGAGCGCAGCCACTCCATCACTCTGTGATTGGTCCACTGGCACACCTCTGCTGGCATGATGTTATTCTAAGCACAGAATGGCGGTATTAAACACACACGCTGGTATTAAACACAACACGTGCCGTGTGGCTGAAGGAGTAGAACCTCGTCAGATGGTCTGCGTCGGAGGCAGTTGGGTTCGTAGTTGTTGATGCGCAGCACCTGAATGGCCCTCTTAATACTGAGGTGGTGGAGCACGCTGCCCACTTTCAGACCCAGCAAATCATCCTGACAAAGATGTAAATTTCCATGTTTGTGAGAAGCCACTAATTCAGGCAGACATCAAAATAAACAGTTAAAGCCCAGTGATAACAGACTGAAATGTTGAGAGCTCGTGAAGTAGTAGAACCTTGCTTTGACCTTACTGATCATTGAAACTTTACAGCTAAATCTCTTATTAAAGTTGCCCATATGTGAGTATCATTTCATTATTTACTCGTTACGCGTTTGGTTTTCATCCATACATACCACAGTCATATAGTGAAGCATGCGTGCGTCCACGCGACCCTCTTCAAACTGGGCTTTGTACTGAGGTAGGCCGATGTCATCAAGCCAACCTTAACCAGATAGAAACCGTCAGCTCTTAATGATTAAAACTTCAAAATAAAATCTTTTTGCTCTTTCAGCTTTGCACACATTGATTGATACTGAACATTGATCGTATTGACCGTTGCTTGGTGTATCAGTGACTCACGATTAACCCAGTTAAAGTCCAGTTTGCTTTTAGCATCGTCCTCCTCAGCGCCAAGTGCCTGAAGTGCCAGCAACAACTTTTTTCTGTGGAGAGGATGCCTAATGCCCAGTTCCTACAACACACACACATATACACCATGTATATTAAACACTATTTTCAGTACCATTTTTAAAATGAAAAATAAATCTTTTGGTGCCTTTACCTTTTCAAGGTCACTCTGTGAAGCATTTAGTAGCGTTTGTCCAGAGCGGACCCACTGCTGCGCCTGGCCCACATATAAGCCCAAATCCTGCTCCTGCAGCCACTCGCACACTTGCTCTGTACTCCAGCTTGCAAACGGTGTGAGTAGCTCACTACAAAGTGACCAATGCAAAAGACACATTATGTAGACTCCAAAAGAGTGCTGGCACCATCCAAAACCCTTTCAATGTGTCATTTTTGGTAAATAACTTTTCCTTGAAGCTAACACATTTCTCTGAACTAAATATCATTAAAAAGATGAATTATATTTATTTATTAAATTATTTATTACTGACAGCCTAAAATACTGTATACAATAAATGCTATGTTTTAAAAAACAGTTGCTTACTAATCTGCGTGAATGAGCTCCGTTGGATGCAAAATACAAGCAGGTTTTAAATGATGAAAACTTGCGTTATTGAAAAAGGTTTTACATCAACAACAAGCTTTGCTCAATCTTGTTCTGCCTTTCATGTTGCTTATCAGTCGCAGCCTCCTGATAGTGTTTGAGCACACAAAATATCACTATGGCTGACAGTTTCAGTCTTCAAAATAAACTAAATATGTAGTTTATTATATAATAGTATATAATAGAAGTTAAGTAATGCGAAATAATGTATGTAGAAAGGTATAATATATTATACACAAACATACAAAGGTATAATATACACACTTATTACATGCGACAAATAATTCTAGGCAAATCATGATGTGCAAAAGCTTTGAAAACGTATAAACAATTAACTTGTTATTGCTGCGCTGTGGGTCACGTGACCAACCAAGTCGAGGCCCAGCTGTGGCTCTAAGGCCACCTCTCTTGAACTCGGGTTCAGAAGCATCGTCCAGGTTAGACAAGGTTGACTGGCTTCTCCTCATCCTAGGAGAAAGAAAAAAATATATAAAAAAAAGAATATAAAAAATATAAAATGAACCGAGGGGCACGGTGGTTTAGTGGTTAGCACGTTCGCCTCATACCTCCGGGATCCGGGTTCGATTCACGTCTCGGCTGTGTGTATGGAGTTTGCATGTTCCCCCCGTGCCTCAGGGGGTTTTCCTCCGGGTTCCCCCCGGTCCAAAAACATGCACGGTAGGTTGATTGGCACCTTGGAAAATTGTCCCTAGTGTATGAATGTGAGTGTGTGTGAGTGTGTGTGCCCTGTGATGGGTTGGCATTCCATCCAGGGTGTGTCCTGCCTTAATGCCCATAGACGCCTGAGATAGGCACAGGCTCCCCGTGACCCAAAGGAAGATCGGATATAGCGGTAGAAGATGAATGAGCGAATGAAAATTAACTGAACTTTTGCTGTTTATATAAGCACTCATGCAAGACATCACAATGTCTGACGCTATTGACCAGAAACAAGCAGTGAGAATAAAGAAGACTCACATTCCCAAGAACTTGCGGAATCCCTTAGCTTTCTTCTTGCCCTCGGGAGAGACTGCGTACTCTTTTGGTTTGAGAGATGAAGCTCCTGCTAGATCCAAGTGCTCAGTCCTTTTCCTCTCTGCCTCCGCTGCTAAAACATACCCCAATAAGGCAAAAGGTCTTAAGCAGATTAGCTTTCTTTTTTTACAGATTGAAAACCATAGAGCCACTGCTTCTGTAATTACTCATGCTAAGCAGATGGGACATCAAATTCAATTTCTTACATGGAATAGATGAAAAAAATCTTATAAAACATGACTGGGTATGTTGCTGACACATATGAACAGCTATAGGATGATATAACCTCAAAAATCAACTGCTGTTAGCTTTTTGCTAACGTGTCAGAGTTGAGGGCAAGTAAAATTCTCAAGTACTGTTCAAATCAGATATTCTGAGACTTTTTCTCAAGTCATATTGAAATTGGTGACTTGGGTAGTAATAATATAGTATAATAAGTCTTACAGTGAGGTAAATATTGAGAAGAATTGAGAACTTTTCTGTGTTGTAAACTGACAAATCAACATTCTAAAAATCTCTTGTTTTGACGGCCATTTAAACCAAATACAAATCAAAGTGATTAAACTTGACATACAATATAAAGGTCGTGATCATGTGATACAGGGGATCACACCGAATTCCAGAAAAGGGGATCTACAACTTTCAAATATAATTACATAAACTTAAAAAAAAAATAATAATAATAAAACCTTGCAGTTTCCGTTATTGTGTGATTCTCTTTATGTGTACAACATTTTCAGTCTTCCAGGACAAACTATAGGATACTGAATACAATAAAAGACCTGCGTTCTGCAGACGTGTTGTAAACTGCACCTAACCGTACTCCAGGCATGTTGTTTTCTCATCATTAGACAGGAACAAAAAATAAATAAATACTGCGCATTTAATATATTATAACCTACAAATTAGAAAGCACAGCACACCTAAATCAGGCGAGGTGGCTGTACTCTTGCCACTGCGAATCTTGAAGAAGCCGCGTCCAAAGGAGGAGCGTATTTTTTTGGTGCCGAAACGTTCGCTCCCGCCTGGGCTGAGCTGAGAGGGGGACACTGTGGGAGAGCTGATGATCTTATCCGCACTTTCACCAGCCTCAGGCTAAAAGGATAGGAGATTTATTATTATACGATTAGTCATTTCTATTTTACACAATACTAACATGATACAGCACGTAAGAACTTGTTAGACCACGTGTACTCTAATTTATCAGACTCCTGATCTTTCATACAGTCTACTGGAGTCTTACTGCTAAAGGGCAAGAAACGCTATCGGTTTTTTTTTTTTTTTTGGCATGTATTTTTTTATACAGACAACAGGGGGCGCTGAAGACATGGGCGATCATGTTCGAAGACACTCAGTGCTGCTTATTAAAACGGGCTCAGAGTGAAACACGGATAGAAACAGATTCCATAACCTCATACACACACAACCAGAAGAATAAACCCATGCACACACACACACACACACACACACACACACATACAGTTAGTCAGTACCTCATCTGTGCTAGACAGGTTTTCTGATCCAAGCCTCTCAGAGGAACTGCGATCAAATAAACATACATTGCACATAGACAATTTACTAAAACAGGTTAAAGGAATATATATATATATATATATATATATATATATATATATATATATATATATATATATTCACCAAAAAAACATTCAGACATTCAACATTGAAAACATAAAAAGTCAGTTTATTCAAGTATTCATCAGAATGTAACTTCAGCCTGGTCTAAGTGAAGTCTCTCCTGGATAGTGCAGACAGTTGAAGAGATTTAGGAAGGGATCAGACCTGTGCGCAGGGAGGCATGAATCTGCATCAGCTGATGATTTGTGTTCAGACTCTGAGATAAATTCAGTGCATGGAATCACCTGAGGCTGTGGTATAACCAGAACAGGGAGAGAAATTAAAAACACTTAAAAAGACTGAGTGGATTATTTTCTCATCATTTTCTTCATTGTAGTTCGCATACTCCAAAAAAGAAAAGACAAAGGATTTGGACATGAATGATGTAAAGGAAGCCTAGGGGACATCCTGTGTGCACAGAATGTGTGTGTGTGTGTGTGTGGCTTTGAGATATCATTCAACATACCTCATCAGTCTCCTCCATGCCTGTGGGGAAAAGTGTATCGGTAACTGCCCTGCTTGCGGATTTGAATGAACTTTCACTTTGTCCTGTCACAGTGTCCTCTTCATCATCTCTGTCTGAAAACACACAATCTGCTTTTAAACCTATTACATATGTGCATGTAATTTTATTTGTTGAAAGGGCTAGTAAATAAGTTCATATGTAGACATCAGCTTTTTTTGATTTTGCTACTCAATTTCTTATACATATATGTATGTATGTTTCTAAGTGTGTGTGTGTGTAATATATATATATATATATATATATATATATATATATATATATATATATATATATATATATATATATATATGAAATGCGACCGCAATGTGTCATATCATTGCGAATGCGACCCCTAGTCTAAGAGCTGATGATCTTATCCGCACTTTCACCAGCCTCAGGCTAAAAGGATAGGAGATTTATTATTATACGATTAGTCATTTCTATTTTACACAATACTAACATGATACAGCACGTAAGAACTTGTTAGACCACGTGTACTCTAATTTATCAGACTCCTGATCTTTCATACAGTCTACTGGAGTCTTACTGCTAAAGGGCAAGAAACGCTATCGGTTTTTTTTTTTTTTTTGGCATGTATTTTTTTATACAGACAACAGGGGGCGCTGAAGACATGGGCGATCATGTTCGAAGACACTCAGTGCTGCTTATTAAAACGGGCTCAGAGAGTGAAACACGGATAGAAACAGATTCCATAACCTATATATATATATATATATATATATATATATATATATATATATATATATATATATATATATATATATATATATATATATATATATATATATATATATATATATATATATATATGAAAAGCGACCGCAATGTGTGTCATATCATTTTGTGCAACCCCTAGTCTATTTTTAAGTATTGTCTTAAAAACTAATACAAATCTCAAGCATACAGAAATTAAGGTGATCTATATATACACAATATTAAAGAGGTATTGAATAAGGCAACTACTATTCCAACCTAACAAATCAACCTTAACAAATAACTGATGAGTCCATAGAGAAATGGACAGGACATTAAGGAACTGCAGGAGACTACAATTGTGCCTCATCTGACATTCCCAAATCCAGGACAAGACGACCTGCTGTTAAGGATATTGTCTTCTGCTTTACGTGACTAATCTCTTACCTTTACATTCCTGTCCTGGTTTCACCACATCGTGGACTTTCCCACAGTGCATCAGGAACTGCTGCAATTCTTCAATCTTATGATCCTGAACAAAACACATGAGTACTGAATGTACTGTACGTGTATGTAGGGGTGTGTATGTGGGTGTATACACAGTGCATTGCAAAAGCATTCATAACACTTTAATATTTCCACATCGTCACGTTACAACTACAGCGTTTTTAACGTTTCTCCCACCCAAGTTGTGTATCTCTAAAGCTCCTCCTGCGTTATCATGGGCCTTCTGGCTGCTCTTTGTATCGATGCTCTCCTTGCCTGCCTGTCAGTTTAGGTGGACGATCATGTCTTTCTTACCAAAATCCCTGCTTTAAACTTCACAACTTTATTCCTGACCAGTTTGCTCACTAATGTTGTCTAACAAACTTCTGAGTTCTTTACATGCCATCTGTAATTATACTGGGATTTAAGTACATACAGGTAGAGAGAAATGACTAATTAGGTGATTCTGACGGAAGCTAATTGCACTGGATTTTATTTAGGGGTCTTAGTAAAGGGGGTTGAATACATTTGCACATTTTTATCTGTATAAATCCTTCCACTACACAATTATGTGATACTTTGTGTTGGTCTATAAAATACATTTATATTTGTGGTTATAACTTGCCGAAATATTTAAGGGGTTTGAATACTTTATATGCACACATATCCACACACATATCCACACACACATCTCACACACACACACACACACACACATCCACACACACACACACATCCACACACACACACACACACACATCCACCCACACACCCACCCACACACACACACCCACACACACACCCGTTAGCAGGTGTGAATTCTATTTACCTTTTCATTGTTAGATGCCATTAAAGATGCAACAGTATGCTTCATTTTCTGTACTTCAAAATCTGGAATAAAACATGATGTATCAGATATACAAACTAAACAAAAACTTAAATCAGGCTTTTTGCTGGAGGAATAAACATGACATATGGATTATAGTGTGATTCATAATGTTAATACAACAGTTACTTCAGAAACCACCAAGTTGATTCCAATGTCATATAAACTGCATATATTGCCATGACCGTAGAGAAGCTCTGAGTTAGTGGAACAAACATGCTTGCTACATTATTTAAGAATGCGGAATGTTTCATTTATGGCGCAACAATTTCTTTAGCTGTATAACTCTTGCCTGAACATGTAGCACATGCACCCACCTATGTGCATTCTAGGAAGAAGAGTTGTTCAAGGGATGTCAGGATGGTTGACAGCTTTATAAAAGGTACTTGTAAATCTCTTTAGCAGAAAAATGCAGTTATACGCATTTACGCTGGAGTGAACACACACACACACACATATACACATATATATACATATATACATATATATATATATATATATATATATATATATATATATATATATATATTTTGTGTGTGTGTGTATGCATGCATGTATGTATGTATGTGTGTATATATATGTATATGTATGTATATGTATATATATATATATATATATATATATATATATATATATATATATATATATATATATATATATATATATATATATATATATATATAGTAAATCACTTTGGGCAGTTGGGGCTTAAGGGACGTGGTCATGGGTCCATTCAAGGTCAAGGTTACATAAAGTCACATATGCTCAGCACTGTCTACTGTGAGTGGAACCCTTATCCCCCTGGATTATTGTGGCAATATCAGAATTCATAAAAGTCTTAAAACATCAGTCACTGAATTATCAACACCGTCTCATTATATTTACTATCATCAACAGAAAGTCAAATGGCATTCTAATTTAGTAAAAAGGCAAAAGGTTTGCATAAAAACAGTAAGATCATTTAGTAGTAGTGAAATGTTCCATAGAATCCTGACCACGCCTTCCTAAACACCCTTGGGGAAATAAAACCCCTTAAAGTAGTAAGAGCATACATAGTCAGGAGGGAATTCCCTCAGGCGACACTATTTTGGTCGACCAAGACAACGATTGCAGTACAGACCGTTCTCTTCACTCTGGCTTCCAATGGAGGTCACGACCTCAGCTCCAGATAGCTCTTTCAGTTTCCTCAGTTCCTGGTCTTGTTCTTCAAGCCGCTCCTGCAGTGCCACAAGTTCTTCCTGACAAATAAGAACCACGTGTACACAATGTTAAATTGTAAGCAACACAAAGAAATTACTACCAGTCATGTAACATGGGTTTTTTTTGGATAGATTTGTACTGAGGGAACCTTCCTGAAATGCTGAACCCCAAAAAGACCTCTCAGAGTAGAGAATCAAGTGTAACTAATTTGATGTTGCATATCTCTATATATATGTATGTATTACTTATGTAATACTAATTACTACAATTTAAGGGAGAGAAAGAAGGGAGATGAAAAAAAATGAATAAAATGTCTAATAGAGAATCCAATAACGTTCATACTCTGGTTGACTTTAGGCTTCTTTCCTGCTGCACTTTCTCTTTCTCTGCAGTAGCGGCTCGGAGGCGCATTTCACTCAGCTCCTGATAAAAGGCCTGCAGGGAGAGAGGCTTATCAGAGAGGTAAAAGGTCAAGCATGCACACAACCAGAGTTGTGGGAGGAAAATGAGAGGGAAAAGGACATTTCACCATTCATTACAACACGTTCTGATGATACTGGGTATAAAGCTCTATTATAAACTCATACAAACAAACAAGACCTACATTTCCTTTGTCTGGTATTTAGACCTCCAGTCGTGTTAGAGTTTACAATTTATGAAATCCACAATTTTGAGATAAAATATTGTACGTCTCACACAGAGAATAGTAGTAGTGTAGTCTGAGACTGAGCTTTATGGCAGGAAATCGCTTGAGAGCTCAATGGCTGGGCAGAGCGAAGGGTTTAAGTGGTTACACATGGCTTTATACAAACAGCAGCATGATGGCATGAAGTAAATGAAATCTTAATGATTTAGTGAAATGTGAGCATGTTCAGCTGCTAATGACTTATAAAATGCTATACATTTTAGTTAATACTTGGGCATGTGCTAAAGTACTACTTTACCATCCATATTAAAATAAAAAAAGAGCTGTGTCCTAAAATAAAAGTGAAAAGCGGATGAAGGAACACAGCAAGTTTTTGATTTCAGATCATTCTTAGACCATCATTTCCTAATGTGGATAGCTGCACCTCTTTTACCTCACTTTCCATGCTCTCACGATCTGCAGTCGTAAGCTTCAGTTTCAGACTGGAGATCTCAGTCAACAGCTCCAGCTTCTGGGTCTCTAACGTGCTCCTGCACAACAACTCCTAAAAACCAAATTACATGAATGAAGCAGTTGATATTTGCACACCTGCTTAAACTGCCTTCAGTTTCTCATTTCCATATCAATCCATTCATGCAGACCAAGCAATGGCCTTATGAAAAAAAAAAAAAAAAATCATACCATTCAACACACTACATGACAGGAAAGTGAAGCCGATTGTTTCCTGTAAAGCAGAGGCGCCAAAAAGTTTAAGAAGGGCCAAGACCTCGTGGGCGGTGGGCCGATTGTAATATCGCAATATATGAAAAGTGTATTATAGAAAAAACTAAAAGTCCCTGAAGTCCAATCCTTTTAGGAAGAGCTGTTGTAATATTTTGTCTTTCTGAATTATTCTTCAATAAAGGTTTCATCAATGGAATAATCCTTAGAATACTCGATTACTAAAATAAATGGCATCAAAATACAAAAGGCTAAATAGTAATAATACAAATAATAGCGGTATACCGGCCCACAGTTGATCACTGAACATGAACTGAATCACCACTCACTATTCGCTTTGCCAGTGACCAACAATTACTTTTGAAAAAAATATATAACATTTTAATGATCGCAGAATGAAAGCCGTTTTTTTTTTCCTGCCAATACTGCTTTATAAGTAATTTCATAAGTCATGTGAACGTGTTAATCGGTCAACAACAGCTGCTAGGGGGGAGGAGCAGAAGAACTTTAAAAATGCCTTCGTGCATTATTCATCATTTATCAGAGCATGTGGGAGCATTTCCTTACTGTAAGTTTTCTTCTTATAAACGGAAATGCAAATGATTTTTCTCCTCCTCCCTTTTGTGCTAATCCAGAAAAAATTATCCGGTTCGCGATTCAAAAAATGTGATCAGGCAGTTTTTTTTTTTTAAGTTCTGTTGCATCTGATAAATAAACCCGTTGACAAATAAAATTCTGAAGAAAAATAAAATAAATAAAATTCTGTTACTTGTCCACAGCACTCCAATGCATCAGTAATCATGGTGTGCGGGAAATGCAACGCTCCGTGTTTAATTAAATGGACTAAACACATTTTTGGAATCAAATTACTCGCGGAATCATTAAAGCGCTACTTTTAGTTTAGGAATTATATAGGAATAAAAGTAAAAATAAATCAGTCAATTGCAAATGATACTCTACATTTCCTATTAAACTAATAATATATATTGAAAACATAATACATTAATATATTGAAAACATAATGTGGAAATGATTTTAGTCCAGGTAACTTGATTTGTCTCCAAAAGTTCAAACGAAGATATGAAAGTTATGCAAGGAATACAGCATAATTAAGCACAGTGGTGTGATGAGGCCGGACATAAGGTGCTGTTATTTTCCTTTAAGAGTAAATGCCTACAATTTCCTCTTAATCTTGTCCGCATCATTTAAAACTAGAAAATAAAAGTATTAAAAATTGAACGTTTTGTTGGACCGTTACTTGGAATTCTTTGAATATTTTTGCCGCGTAATGGTCACGTACTCAACACACCTGCTGTAGTAATTCTTCTGTGGCGTTAAGTTTCATTTGGTGTCCCTCAAGGCACATCTCTAGGTCCCTGATCTTTTCTCCCTGCACCTCCACCTGGTCTGTCAGAACACTCACCTGAGGGAAAACATTTATCCAAACAGCACAAGAATCAACAAAACCCATTAGATGTCTTAAAAAAATACTGTAAACATATTTCTGTATCTTGCATACCTGCAGCACCAGACATTCCTTGTCATTCTCTAGCCGAGACAGTCGCTCCTGGTACGCCAAATCCTTCGCTGCAGGTCCGTGACCATTAGTCTTGTAAACATAAGGATTTCCCCACACGGTTCCATTAAAAAGCAAGGATACAAAACAAGACGATTTTGAAAAGAAAGAACTTGGAATTATCAATTATCGGAATCTACACATTTCACTTGCTTATTTTCTAATTGAAATTTGAAACGGACTAAATACACTGAAATATTCTAAGAAATATAATGCGCTTGCCATGTAAAAGGAACTGCATTGCCATGTAAATATGAACATAGCATTTATTTTAATCTTATCTCTGAGCAGTTGAAGGTTAAAGGTAGCAGCTTGGTGCTACCTTTAACCAAGGTAGCAGCTTGGTGTTGCTGACATCTGAACTTACAACCTGTCGCTAAAAAGCCCATGTTAAGATCCCACCTTCTCGCATGTGAGACTTTATGAACTTTAAGGTTTACATACAGTGCTATGAGAAGTAATTGCAAACATTAAAAAAAAAACCCGAAACAATGCTGTAAAAAAAAATAAAAAAATAAAAAAAAATAAATAAAAAATCACACAGTACCCAATCCTATTTAAATAGTTGCATCAATATCAATTTAACATGCAGGTTACATGCTGGTCAGACAGGAGTAAAGTATTTCAGACTCCCGTGCTGAAACACTAAACAAATAAGAGATTCCACAAGTACAAGTTGAGCATTATCCTGCAGTGACATATTATTATATTTAAAAAAAAATCCTCAGAGCTATAACTGTATTATAGAATTTATGACATTTGCCCTCATCAGCTTGTGCAATTGAAGGAATTTAAAGGCAAGTAATTTAATATAAACATGCAAAGAAATTTATAGCACAAGGCCTGTTTGTGTGTTGGCACCCCTGATTTGTTCTAATGGTGCTTTGGCTACAATAATTATTTGCCTGGAAGTTTAAATGTATGCATGTGTACATTTTTTAAAACTACACTTAACATAAATCAACAGAAAACAATTAATCCTGGTACACATTTGAATATTTAGTTCAGTTTTTTCTTTGCAAAATAACAGTAAATGTGTACGTGTCAACATCTGAGAAACAGATGCAGGCCATATGCATTTAACTAACTGCAGGTACCTTTAAATCAAACTATGATTAACTTATTAGCTTTTTAGAACCTAGATTCGTTAAATACAATATAATCCCCATCTAACCCCAGTCTATGTGGTTGTGTCAACTTAGATAAAGAATTACAGTTGCATTTTTCATACAAGCAGTGTCGCTGTGAAATTTGGCCCAAAGAACAACTAAATCTGAGAAGGCCGTCACGTGGCCTCACTGTGCTGTCTATTTTGGCGTCTGCTAGAGAATGGAATGCTGGGACAGTATGCATGGTGTATTTCTTCCTCATGAAACACCATAAATATACACAGTGCTACATTTTTCAAGCGATATGTGACCTTTCATTAAAGAGAATCCTGCAGGACGCTTATGACGAAATTAATCCATGGTCTTATTTACCAGCCGGGCTTGCAGCCACTCCACCAAGCTCTCTGCGGTGTTGTCGGGCACATGGTTCCGCAGGTTCTCCCGTTCATCTGCATCCATCAGCTCCAGCGCCCCCCGCAGGTCCTCTAGGAGGTGGACTGAGCGCAGGCTGCCTAGCAGGGGCGAGCTGGGGGACTGGCAGTCGAACAGACCATTGGAGAAGTTTATGGCCTTGGAACCTAAGAAGCCGTATTAAGCACATCAAAAGATACGTTGCACTTACAAGCCAACATACTTACACATTTGGAGTCAAAATGCCAATCATAAAAATCGGAAAACTAATTTTCAAGTAAATCTTAATACTTAAGGCATAAGGAATTTATGAATTACTATAAAGTATATATTTTAGACCAGGTTAAAAAAAAAAAAAAAAACTAAACTGTAAACACAGCTATGGTCATTGTGGTCCATTAGGCTAACAGATTTACACTTTGGCACACGAGACTGCAATTACAGGAGCCAGTGGAGAGCAAACACTCAGCAAGGCTCTAATTTAAACAGCAAATATGTTAATTCCTCCAGCAGCCCAGGGATGGACAATATTGTGCAGCCAGAAAGAATATAAATGTAAGATATTTCCTCAGTGCTTAGCCAGTGGAAACATTTACATCAAGTCCCACAGTCAGCCACTAAAATCTGGACAGTAGGTTTTAAAGTCAGACCACTAAAAATCATGACTACACCGCTTCAGGGTTTCAGAGATAAGTCATTTGCAAGACCTTGCTGCAGAGAGATTATTTGCTCTGGGATTTTCCACATTTAGTGCGAAGGTAATCCATAATTGAGAGACTATTAACTCAAATTTGTGCATATGGTGCTAATACAAAGGTCATTTGCCTCATGCATCTACGGTGAATTTCATACATTTTCAGCCCCTGAACTTTTTGTTTAAGTGTTAAACATGTTTTGTTTAACGTTAATGTTTAATATTTGGGGAATTTTTCCTTCAATCCCTGACTAATTTCTACGAACTTTGTCCTAAATTTATTTGGTCGCCATGACTAATGTTATCTAATAAACTCTGGACTTCCAGGAACATTTCATTCTACTAATTGATTAGTTATGGTAATAGAGGTTTTTTTAGAGGTTATAGAGCTATATATATATATATATATATATATATATATATATATATATATATATATATATATATATATATACACACACACACACACACACACACACACACACACGCTTGGTCTCAAATGAAATATTGACACATACACACTGAAATATTCCACATACACACACACGCACACACACACACATGTATACACACACACACAAATCCAATATTCAGTAAGTGCAGTCTCATGACCTTTAATCCAATCAACACCATATCCATTCCGATTTGTTACAGTAGAATCTCTGTAAAGGGGTGGGTTTTTCCTCAAACACGACACTGTACATTGCTTTATTTCGGCAGTTTATTGCTGAAGCTGTACGAAAGCATACCTGCAATGATTCCATCCATCTGCTCCAAAGCTGCTGCCAACATCTCACTGGCATCTGACATCATCCTGAAAACCTGCAGAGTTAAACGCAAAAGCCATCAGGAATGACCAGATTTTATACACGTAATAGTGGATGGACTTGTGGAAAAATATAAAAAGGGCTCCCCTTGAGAAACATTCATTCATCTTTATTCGTGGAAATGAATAAAGATAATGTGTCTGCTTCTCTTAGCAACCTCATACTGAAACCAAAGATTGTGCCGCCTCATTTATAGTTTATTTATTATTTATGCATAGACACAACATGTGCATGGAGCTGTGCTTTGGTCCCGACCCCTCGGGTGGCTGTAATAATCAGAATTCCATACTTTAAAATAAAGCAATGTAGTGGCGATCCGGGCTTCCTGACGCCCTGGGATTAATACTCCACGGAAGCACGGTTGCTTCCCATCTTATCCTGGTGGATCAGATATCCAAACATCCTGTAATTATATTAAATCTGCTGCACTGCTTTTAGGACACAAGCTGCCTTATACAGCTCACTCTATATACCAAAAATATCAAGTATGTCATTTAGATAATGATAATAATAATAATAATAATAAAGTATGGTGCACATGCTTGTTTTTATTGCAATCAGTGGACATCTCTTGGACACAGACAGAGCAAAAAAACAATAGAAACAAAAACAAAAGTCGATCCAGTTACAAAGGAGGTACAAAAGCATGCATTTAAACATGACAAGGATATGTATTTACACGAGTAAAACATGTTCTTTTAGCACAATATCAAAAGTGTTTAGAATAGAATAGCCATTATTTGTTACATATACATTACAGCACAGTGAAATTCTTTCTTCGCATATCCCAGCTTGTCTGGAAGCTGGGGTCAGACATTATACGGAGCCCCTGGAGCACAGAGGGTTAAGGGCCTTGCTCAAGAACCCAAGGGCGGCAGCTTGGCGATACTGGGGCTCGAATCCCCGATCTTCCGATCGGCAGCCCAGTATCACCAAGTATCACCACTGAGCTCCACCCTCCGAAAAATAAAATAAGCCTTCCATATTGTATTGCCCTTTCCAAATAGCAAATGGTAAACTCGTTGTTACCCAAACAAGCAGTCCGTTTCCTTCAATACAATTTCATTTTTACATATCTCTGGGTAAATGAAGCTGAAGGCAGATTGAACAGATTTAATTATCGCTAAAATCATGTACTCAAGATCCAGACCGGGCGTTTTGTGTGGAGGTCTGTCTCACATAAGCAATGGGGCTTTCCACTTTGCTGCTTATTTCAGGTGTTTTGACTAATTTTTTCAGTTTTCTTGGCTGCCAGAACAATGTACTTGTGGAAATCTTTTAACTTTAAAGTGTGTGTGTGTGTGTGTGTGGGGGGGGGGGGGGGGGGGGGACTGGGTGGACTTGCATACTTCTGCGAAAGGCTTTTTTCCTTAAGAATCAACCAAGTTTACTGTGCAAGGGAGAAAGCCACTTAGGCTGGAGGGTCTTCTGGACGGCGAGTGCGGGCCATAAAATAAGCCTTCCAGCTCGCTGAGAAAGTGTGCAATGGAAAAATTATTCGAATGAAAACAAGTCATCGCAGGTGCTGAGCGATCTCTGGCGTGCAACGATACTTTCCAGTACTAACTCTTACATTATTAAGGCACAAACAACAAGTACCTTTCCAAGAAGTGAAAAGGACACTGGTGCCTTCCCAGTTCAGAGAAGCTAAATCTGGAGTCTCTCACTGATTAGGGGTCTGATTGAGCTCAGTACCATGCACCATTTTCTCTTATGACCTGCTCCCCCCCAGCCCTTCTCCCCCTCCCTTTGGAATTCCTGGAAAACTCCTCCAGATGTGCTCTTGCTCACATACCTTACAATCACACACACACACACACACACACAGCGCACACACACACCACAGCGCATGTAGGCCCCCCACTTCATATAAACACAGATAGCACACAAGCCTCGCAGCAACACGCTGGTTTTAACTCGACAGAACTACAGTAATAGAATATCTCGTCTCCTTGCTATGGGATTCTCACTCAAATCTGACTGTCTCACTTGGCTCAGAGCCTGTGGTCCCCAAAGGGTACAAAGGTAGATCGACTTCTGGTTTATTTACACAGTTTGACATTAGCCAGATGTGTTGATGGGTCAGAAGGAGGGCAGTCTAAAAGAAAAACAATCCACACACTCTGCCATTTCCCCCCTCGCTGCCCTGTGTCACGGACATCAATATATACATGCTGAGCAGGAGGTTTTACAAAGATCTGCAGATGTGGTACATATGTGACCCAAAGCACAGAAATAGCTGATACTTGAGCCTCTCTATGATAAATATATATAGCAGATACGTTACATGCCTTTGTGAGAATAGCCTTTAATTCAATTCAAGTTGTCTTAAGCCAGTACAGATAAAGAATAACTGTCTAGAGAAAGAGTATTACAGATGTGAACATAAACGAACTGATGTACAAAATAGAACATGTATAAACTCATTAAATGTAATGCTTTTCGGTATTGTGTTCCAAGATAAACCCCGATTCCTGTCAAAACAGTGAGCAAGCAGGGCGTGAATGCTATCGAGCATCGCACACAGAACAAAACATAAGAACAAAGGAAGTGTCGGGGGGGGGGCGATCCCAAACAGAAGCTGAGGTCGGACAGGATGAGCCTGGTGGTATGACGTACTTGATTTTTGTCCGTGTATCTGCATTTCCTATTATGGCTGTGCGACGGTGCACAGAAACACTGCAATCGACTAACGCAGCGTTATACTCTGTTCCAAATTTACCATTTAGTGCGTGATTGAATGGTTTTCCACACTCCCCAAACAGTTTAATATATTACGTTATAGTGCGCCATGAATCCAGCGTACAACCAACATAAACTACTGTCACACTAAAGCAATACAATACATAGCGATCTGTTTCTGTTTCACTAGACAACACGGATAATATAAATAAAGAAAATGATTTCAATTTGAATAGTAGTTTAAAGTAAAGATCAGGAATGCAACTTTCTCTCAATCACTGCTGCTCTAAATATGTATACATAAAATATATGCTTTAGTTTAAAGGTTTATATAAAACAGTCACTCTGTTAGAGATTGAATAAGTAAGCTAAAGGACGATTTCTGCCTTTTATGTGGAATCATACAGCAAACTGTCAAACAGCGTTCTGTTAATCTACAACTGTGTTTTTCTATTCTATAAGTGTCAAGATTAAGATAAAGAAAGGAATTAAAGTTGATTGTGCAATTATGTCCATGATGTTTGAATTCACAATTGTTAAATGGCCAATAAATGAAGTTTTTCAAAAGATTAAGCCTATTTGCATGTCAGTGACGACGGAAGTGGTGCACAGTTCTGCTTCCTAAAAGTCTAAATCTACATTTTAGGTGGTGCATTTTAGCTCAGTGTGCAATTAATGTAGGTGTGTAGAACACATATAATCCGCCCCATATGGGCCATAGTAGTGAAGCTTTGTGGAGCTGTTGTAAGCTTTTGCTGAATGTAGAATTGAGGAAAACCATAGAATTAAATTGCACACATTTTGAGGCATCAAATATATTCGCAGAAACCAAAAAGTGGCATTAAAAACTCAATGCTTTGGGGGGAAAAATAAATAAAACACTGGGATAAAATGAGAGCAAAGCTGGCTTCTTGTGTATTTTGGTGGGCTAGAAATATGGTGCTCTTGTAAATCTCTGGTACACAAGATATAAAACCATGCCTCACTTAGCAACTACTTAGTTAAAAAAAATGGATGGACTTCTTCCTCTCATACCAAAGCTCAGTCTGTGCAGAGACTGAAGACTCTACTTTAAAGTTTTGTATGGCTGTGATTCAGTCTAGAACTTAGCAGATGCAATATTTAAATAATACAATCCTTTACCCTCAGGTTCCTTATCCCAGTGGTTCCTCTCACTTTTGTGAAATTTACTCCCTTCCTCTCCCTCTGGACTCGCCCTAAATCATATTACAGCAACCTCTGGTTCTGCTCCAAGGGATATGGACTGCGCTACAGTTTGTCTGCTATCCAATCTGCTAGTGTCATAAACACGTAACTTTAATACCCTCGCTCCTATTCCTGGCTCACAATTATGTCATGTATTTATCATTTCATTTAGTGACTGTGCTCCTCAACAAACAAGCTTGCGCTTCCTTCCTAAATAGAAGAGATCATACAGAACACTAAGCTTAAAATAAATAAATAAATAAATAAATAAATAAATGTATTCTTAAAGATTTGAGAAGTTTGTGTTTTCCTCCTACACAGGAGTTTTCCTCCTACCAATTTTGGCAATCCACCAGATGGATTAATACCGCAACACATGCGACAGGTTTAGGAGTTTACTAGGCCAAGAAAATCTGACATTCTTTTTTTTTTACACCCCAATGAATGTAAATGTTACCAAATGAACATAAAAAAAACACAAATCATTTCTGGCCTAAGATATATGATGTCTTCCTGATGTGTTGTTTATACATTTGTGTACAGCTGTTTATAGAAAACGAGCACCTGAATTAAAAAACAACTCCAGAATGAGATTAAACCAAGATGATCTTTAGTGAATAAAATATACTGGTTAAAGGGCAGCAACAATTCATGCTGTTATCTCCGGCATTCACTGTTGCTTACAGACAACATTGAGCATTGTGTTTTGAAACAATCATTAGGAGGAAGCAGCAGTCAGGTCAGGACATAGTTTTCTTATTGGGTTTCCGTGATTTCATCCCCAATAACACAAACGCACCACCAGGTACAGATAATCTAGCACCGTTATTCATTCCTGGCGTCCTGATCTACATGCAAAGCATTGTTTTTGTTTTTTACACTAAAACCATGTCTTACACACCACGTAGGATTAGAGTTCGGCGGAAAACAAACATTAGATGAGCAGAATGTAAATCACTGGACCGCCACAGCTGCTTCTGCTTAACGCACCTAACTACGTGATTAAATCTCCCGAGTATACCTAAAGCACGTCCCAATAAGATGTAACGCGACCTGTGATTACATGCACAAAAAACATACATATTAATTTTATAAAGCGCCAACTAAGCGTGCAATAGAACAAAATGGCTCATTATAATGATTAATGACTACAATTATACAGACGGGGGAAAAAAAAAAAGTTCATTTATTCTTTCCAACTTCAATGGTAGGAAATGACCCACCTTTTCCTCCTGACCAGGCACCCAAGAATCGCTTTATGCTATATAGAAATATTCTCCAACGTTTATCCGTTTGTCTGTTCAGCTTTCCTCCAGTCTTTCATACTCGTTCCTTCCTTTCTTTTTTGGTACTTGATAAAGCAGCCCGCTGCCCACTCCGCGCTCCTATGAAACTTTCTGAACCCCTTCCTGCGCATGCGCTGAAACAGCAACCAGGGGTAAAGTCTAAAAGGGCTTAATTGCGCATGCGCATATTTAACATCACATCGAGTTTTTCAGTGTTCAAAAACACTTACCTTTTTTGTCATGTTTTATTTGTTGAATACATTATGTGTGTGTATATATATTTTGTCCATATATTTTGGTAACACGGCACATTATCTATAGACTACGTATACGCTTTATTTTTGGCAAAATATTTTCAAGTTAAACGCAACGTCTCCCTCTTGTGGCCATATAAAGAATCACCCGCCACCTTTGTATGGATAGGCAATGAATCTAAATAGGGATCAGGTGTCCCACTTATTATCTGGTATAATCTCACTGTCTCCCTTGAAGACTGTCACTATTACCAGATGAAGATTGCTTTATTAATCCGATTTGTTAACTTAAATTTGTCCCCTGGTAGACTTAAAGTAGAAATTGGAGCAAATCGGGTACAGTTATATTTGCCTGTTAGAAAGGCCTTCCAGGTAATCACCTAATTCACATTAATATAAGTAATCCTCATATTGGTATTCATGTAAATAATCCTCATTTATAGCCATGATTCTTTTGCAAGTGGATTTTTAACAAGCACATGCATGTGCTATGGATACAGACGGAAACAAAAATGGGCTTCTGCCTTTTTTGGAGTAGGGGTGGTGGTGCAGGCATTTGTGTGCTTCCACAATTGTACAGTAGATGGCAGAAAAACACAATGTTTTGCAGCCAAGACCAGTCAGAATAACTGGTTGTAGTAGTCATTGGTCTGTAAGTAAAAGTCATTAAAATCAGTCAGTAAAATATTTTTTTTTGTAGTTTTATAAAGACACTTTTTTTCTGTCCCCATCTAGCACCTTCTCATGTTTCTTCTTATCTAAATTTCCATCCTTTCTGCTCTCTCCATTTGACTAGAAAGTTTACATTGTTTACATTACACTACAACGTACATGTTTACAATGTACATTTGTGCACATTGTACTGTATAAAACATTGTACTGTGCAAAAATAGTGTAATGTAAACAATATGATGTACTTCCTCTCTGTATGGTGACTCGTCATTCTTGCTGATGAAACCCAGCACGGTCGTGTCGTCGGCCAACTTGATTATGTAGTTTGAGTCAGCTGACGTGAGTCAGCAGAGAGAACCGCAGCGGGCTAAGCACACAGCCCTGAGGGACCCCGGTGCTTAGCATGGTTTTGCTGGAGACCCTGTTCCCCATCCAGACTGACTGAAGTCTCCCAGCCAGGATCCAGTTTCAGAGGGATGTGTTCCGAACCAGTAGGCTCAGCTTCTCGATCAGGTGCTGAGGAATGATTGTGAACTGAAGTCTATTAACAGCATTCTATTAACAGGTTTGAAGCACTTAGGGACAATGGCACTGCACAGGGAAATGTTGAATGTATTGGTGAAAACATCCGGCTAGGAATGTTATCTGGTCCAGCAGACTTCCGTGGGTTAAGTCTGCATAGAGTTTTCTTCACTTCATCTGTGGATAGACAGAGCACCTGTTCTGTGCCTCAAACTGGGCATCGAAGTCATTCAGCACATCTGGAAGGGAGGCATCACTCTCACAAGCTGGTGGTGATGTCTTGTATTTCGTGATCGCCTGGAGTGTCTCCACTGTCCTGGAAGTGCATGTGCTTCGCCTCTCTGATGGTTCAGGACAATTTTTCCGTTGCTGTTCTTAGCACCTGACATGTAGAATAGTTGCTCCAGCAATCTGCTTGGCTTATCTAAAGGTGGATTTACATTTATATTTTGCCTTGCTTTAGTTTGGCAGTAGTGAATATCAGTTGAGTTCAAACGAAGTGATATCAGCAGAGTTGTTCGCTTCAGTGTAATATTTTATTTGTAAACATTACATATCGATCTGCCTTTGTAAGTTTATTCTGTTCTCATGTTCTTCTCAGTAACCATAAATAATTCCAGATTTTATTTACTGATTAAATGTCATCATGTCTGTACAGCATTGGAAAATAGACGTGATTATGGAAACCTGGCCTTTTTTTGTGTTAAACATCCAGAGAGAGACTATGACCTGTCTAGGTCAGAATGTCTAGCCGAGAGTGTAAGACGTGAAAATAGTTGCCAAGATGTCTCTTTTAGTAAGTGCATAATGTAAAGTATAGATCGTGGCATTTTCTAGTCCTTCTGCATGTTAATGAGTATTAAAGAAACAGCTCAGAAAAAGTTCAGAGGAGATACCTGAGATGAATGGAGTTAGTGTGTTGCTTCAGCCTTTAATTATCGGGGGGGCAATTGACCTTTCCTGCTCTACTCGTGTACTAAATGGAGGTGGACTTCATATACAAATGTTCTTGTTAAAAACGACTTTTAACCGGCATGGGATTGAGCGGTGCTTCGGTATGCAAAGTGGTTTACCTCAGCACCAGGTGACTGACATAATGATTCATTTCGTGAAGGCACTGAACTCCTCGAGTGAACCAACGCTCCTCGTTTCAAATCAAAATTTTTATGTCATTATTTTCTAGAGATCACTGACAGTTACGATATCTATTGTAGGGGAAAAGATGTGGCTTTGACTCTGTATTGTGATGTGTTAAATATACCTTTTTTCAATATTAATTTCAACATTTTTCTGTTGATATGGAAAAATTGATAATGAGGTCTGAACTAGGCTATAAATGAATCAAAGAAAGAAAGGCCGATGAAAAAATAGATACACCTAGAAGCCACAGTGCTTTGTCCACTCAATTATAGGGTTGTTTATCATCATAAACATATTCAAGAATAAAAATCTTGATTTCTAGATCAAAAATCCCAATGTAATGTAAGGAATATTTGCAAAACAATTATGCAGTACACATGAATTCATAAAAACATTGCAGCTGAATATGGAAATGGAAAAAGAAAAGAAATTAGGCCATGCATATGTACGGATGCAGTAACAGTGTGTGAGTGTGTCATATGTACGTATTAATTGTAAAATACATGTAAGAAATATGTACTGTACATTGTATAGTCTGCAGTTTCCAGATTTTACATAGAGATCATACAATATAAATAGAGATAATAATTGTATACGGTCTGTAAAAATGAATTGGAGTATATATTATATTATATAATGGTATACTGTACATCGTTCTATCCATGCACTAATTAAATAATACTGTCAAACTCTAAATTAATTAAAGATTTGAATGAGTCAGAAATGCAAATATTTGTTGGAAAGATTGGATTTTCCTTCTGTGTTTTGAATTTATTAATTAATCTGATTAGTTTGTTTGCATCATAAATATATTTGTAGACAAACCCACAAAAAAAACACAATAAAGACTAACAGAGTTCAGCAGTGGAGTGTGGATGTAGATCAGTTTAAGTGCTGTTGTGGGTTGTTGTAGAAGCATATTTTATGATGGATAGAGGACTTTGTTGACTGACCTTCCTGCGACAATTCATCTCTGTAAGTCGACACAAAAAAGTGCAGATTACTCTGCCTGGAGCTTAGATCTAAACAGCTGTTGTTATCAGAACAAATTACTTTATGTGGTGTTGGGAATGGAGAGGATCATCATTGTTTTCCAAATTGCAGGGATTTATGTTCAGAGATATGTAAAAAGAAAAGAGGGAATAATAGTTTGAGGATTATATAAATTGAAACCTTGTGTGGATGAACAGGTAACCTTCCAGCATCTAAATGTAACCTGTTGATAATAAGGTTGGGAATAAAAAAAAAAAAAAAAACGATTCAGATTTTGGACTCGGATACTTGTTATAAAATTAGCATTTCAATTCCTCATCGATTCCTGGTTGCATTTTTATTTTCACCTGGAAATCTGCCCCATGTCCAATCTGCCGGGATCTTATGCGGTAATCTAAACATTCATTCATTCGTTCATTCATCTTCTACCGCTATATCCGATCTTCCCTCGGGTCACGGGGAGCCTGTGCTCAGGCGTCTATGGGCATTAAGGCAGTATACACCCTGTATGGAATGCCAACCCATCGCAGGGCACATACACACTCACACACTAGGGACAATTTTCCAAGGTGTCAATCAACCTACCGTGCATGTTTTTGGCCCGCGGGAAACCGGAGAACCCGGAGAAAAACCCCCTGAGGCACAGGGAGAACATGCAAACTCCACACACACATGGCCGAGACAGGAATCGAACCCGGACCCTGGCGGTGTGAGGCGAACGTGCTAACCACTAAACCACCATGCCCCTGTAATCTAAACAGTTTACAAAATGGACCGTGGGAGTGCAAAAGAGTGTCAAGAATAGTGTTCGAAAACGAATATGTTGCAAGCAAGGTGTCACGACCAACATGACGAAGCATCTGCGGTTGGTTCACCATGTGGAATCGAAACTGGGAATTGATAAGAATCAGAATTGATCAAATTAAAATGATACCCTAGTTGAGAAGCTTGTCTTTTTGTCTTTAAATACGCTTATGAATTAAAGTAAGTAGTATAATCATAATGTTATGGGTGGAAAAGTGATTCAGAGAAAGATTTTGCATGTGTCCCTTGTGATTGACGCTCTCAAGTTCTTATTGTGTAATTTAACAGAGATTGTGGAGGTAGTAACTGATATCAATATGCCTTCATGGTATGGCACTGTGGGATGTGACGATAAATGTCAAATATCATTCTTTCATGAAACAATAGCCATCAAAATGCTTCTTTTGTACACTTACAAAAGGCCCTGATCAATATTGTATATCAGTAAAACACTGTTCACTGTACTGAATGCTATATATTTTTCGGGTAGTAGCATGGTAAGTTACACTAGTTATGTATGAGCTCATTATCAAGTATCTAGAGCTATTATTTGATAATCTGTCAGTGACGGATATATCATTGTAATTGTAAACAGTGTAAACAAGTTTCAGTGGGTTTGAATAATAGCTGTTACCCTATACATATGCACAAATCTTAAAAAGGTTCATTTTAGCTCAAAGTAACTTTAATGGATTAAATATCTGCTGTAAATGTGGCTGAATGTTTGATTTAGTAGTGAATGTTTAGCACTGATTGTTCTGGCATCAGCTGTTTTCCATAGACTTGTTAAGGACGATCAATTTATTTGTATATTTGCTATTGTTTCTCAAATGTTTTTTTTACTTTTAAGAACAGTAAATTAGCCATTATATACATGCATAAACATACATGTATATTAGGCTATAAAACTACAAAAAAACATTTGCAGTTGTGTTTTTTTTGGTAAGACTTTTGTGTTGCTTGCATGTTCTATATGCAATACTATAAAAATAGTTTTAGTCAATAAGCACAAGTAATCAAAGACAACTATGCTGCAAATAAATCTATTGGAACAAATTGTTCTATGAACCGTCGAGGTGCTTGGATAACAAATGTCATGAATCATTAAAAATATTAATGGTAGGTATATGATAATTAATCTTTGTATTTTATTTATTATGTATTGCATATTATGTATGTAATTTATTAACAGAGAGGCCTGATGAAAGTAGCACTGATGAAAGGACTTAAATAGTAACTTCTCACCCTGAGGCTGTCTTGTGTGGGATTGAAGGAAAGGGGTGGATTTATTTTTTGATGGCTTGGTCTTATTTGACATTCCAGGAACAATTGATGCTGAACACTTCTAAGAAAATTTTCACTTTTTTTTTAGCAGAAAGATTGCAGGCTCCACCAAAAGTGTCCATGTCACCAAAGGCCACGAGATATCTTTTAATTATGTCTAGTAACTGGCAGGTGGTGAAGAGAAAAGGAAGCCCAAGCATGACAGGAAGGATTGGTTAGGAGATGCACATATGAGGCACTGAATAAAGAGAGATCCCTTAAAGAGACGACTTGAATGTCTTTAAGAAAATGGAGGTAGATCACCCAGACAGTGCATCTATATCACACAATCCCATTTTCACAGCAAGATTGGTTTTATATATATATATATATATATATATATATATATATATATATATATATATATATATATATATATATAGATATATATATATATATATATATTCTAGACACGTTCATAAGCACCACAGAATCTTTTCTGTGGTATAAATAGTTGTACTGCCCTCAAACTGAGATTTATAAATGCTCTATAAAGGCAGTAAGTATTACCAGAAAAAATAAACCCTGTTTTTAAATAGATCTAAATTTGGTCACATATGCACCATCATGTTTGGCGTCACAGTGAAGCCCTCGTGTGTTACTGACTTTGAAAGCAGAGCTGGAACAGGAAATCAATTCAAAAAAATTCAATCATGACATCCATGTTTTGCGTTATTATCTGGTCCCGGTCTCTTGAATTGTCAATGGATTTTCCTCAGTGCACTGAGACAATACAATGCGCAGTGACTCAAGCCATGACTCATGTTTATGTAGTTAGGATGTCAGCGCCAAAAATTGAAGCTGTTTTCCTTTTTCTTGTCATTTCTGACATCAGGGATGGAGCATATTTTTGAATTTAAAAGAAATGTATTTTGCTCATAATGCTTTGATGTCTCCCAGATTCTATTTCCAATGTAATGGATCAATTGTATTAGCCACAAGCTATTGCTAGCGGCAGTACACCTAAAAAGCAACATAAGCACATAGTTTCCTGTGGAAAAGAGTCTGAAAATGATTTTTGACAGATTGTGTTTGTGTGTTTTATCATGCCTGCCTTCAAAATTGACAATATTGAACAAGTTGTGCAGCAAACAATGTTGTTGGTTCACAGCTCCAGGATCCTTGCTCTCATGTTGATCAGGTAAGTGGGTGTGCAGATTTTCCACATTTTCTCAATGTTTCCATCAGATTGTCTTCGCCTGTTATAGAAAATGACTGTAGGTGGTACAAGTACCTAATAAGGATATTTGTAATTAACTATAATTTAATTAAAACTATAAAATAAAAAAACTATAACTATAAACTATAAAATAATCCATACAATTAGTGATTTAATGCATTTATGTAATTTACTATTCATTATTATTGTTTTTTTGCTTGTGGTTTATTGTCATTTTGCTAGTAAACTAAGCAGTAAATTAAGCACTTTGCCCTTAATCATAGGCTTTACTTGATGGCTTGCTGTTCATATACATAGACAGTGCTGCATATCGGCCATTTTTATTTACACATTTATATCATCAGTGGATCCATGTCTGCCCTAAAAATGCACTTAGCAATGTGTATTTTAATATATTTTCGGACCGCTTTCACACCAAGTCATTCATTCATTCTTTTATCTTCTTCGGCTTTATCCGACTTCTCTCTCTGGTCGCGGGGAACCTCAGGTGTCTTTGTGGAAATTGAGACAGGACACACCCTGTATGGAATGCCAACCCATCGCAAGGCACACACACACTCACATTCAAGGACAATTGTGCAAGGTGTCAATCAACCTACCGTGCATGTTTTTGGACCTAGGGGAAAACCGAAGAACTCGAAAAACTGAAAAAACCCATCACATATGGCGGAGGCAGGAATCAAACCCCCAACCCTGGAGGTGCTAACCAATAAGCCACTGTGCACCCCACACCAAGTCAGAAAAACTCAATTACAAAGATCAAATGGCACTGAAAAACAAATTGTTAGGATTTTCAAAGTTAAACAAGAAATCTCTGTGGTTTTCTCTTCTTCTTCTTCTATTCTTCTTTTCTCTCACCTCCCATAAACACACCAGGACATGGACTGATTAGGTTACTTTGCCTCAGATGTGAATAAGTGTAAATATGTGAATGTGTATGTATGTGAATGTGTAAGTGCCACCCCCCCTCCCCAAGGTGAACCAGTATACCATCAAGAATCCACAATGTAACCTATGATTCTGTTCAGTGAGCTCTGGATTCGTCATGAAGGTGATTAAGCTCTTACTGATAAAGTGGTTTAAATATATAATACTTTTATCAGTACAAATTATCTCGTCCAAGATTTTGCAATGTATCTGCCGAGCTTTTCAGGATGGAAATTAGAGGCTATGAATTACCATAGAAATTGAAATCAAATTAAATAGTGAAAAAGCTTTATACTGTGGTCCAAGTAAAACCCTGCAAATGTATTTTGTACCTAGTATCACAATGGTTACCTGTTAAAAAACATTTATTTATTCAAGGTTGCGCAGTACATGGCATCGTATTGAACTGTGACAATATGCATATTTCAGGTTAGAGATGATATAACATTATTTACAATATTAGAGAATGTTTATAGAGGTATTATTATCATTATTCATTTAAAAGGAATAATTACAGACTGATCATCAAAATGCATCTAAAATATTGTTTATTAGCCGGAGTATTTTGATATTGAACATACTATTCAAATATGCATTGGACATATAAGGTAAACGCATGTTAATATTGTATAAATATTAACCTGCAGCATTGCTGTATCACTAAACATAAAAATGTTTAAATCTTTCCTCATGTGTTGCACAAGGTCACATCTGCTGTGTTTTCTTACTGTGTGTTTGAAAAATGCTAATGGAATTTAACTTCACTTAGTGAGCGCTGAGCAAAACGACTTACATTATCATCCAGCAGCAGTTATCTAATCTTATGTGATCACACGATAAATATAATTATTTGAGTGTGCAGATTAGACCACCTGCTCAGATAATCTGTTACCTGCCAGCTCAAATGATTCTTAGCATATCAGAAAGAAATACTGCCGGGACGTCAGAAAAATAAATAAATAAATAAATTGTGTCTTAAACAATTATGTCATCACTTCATGTCACCGCTGCAAATGCCGCTCTCTGACAGTCAGTTAAACTGCCTAAGAACATAATATTTATTTGGCTCATCTCTGAATAATCAACATATCTTAGGTTGCCTAAAAATAAGCAACAATAAATGAAATTCGCACAGAATAAGTTAAATAAACACTAATGCTAATTATGCTAATTATGCTAATGCTAATGCTAATATCCTTAATCATAATATAGAAAGGAAAAGATCCCAGACTTAAAAGTTACCTCAGAAAAAGTCAAAGGAGTTAGAAATAAAACATAAATACATCCAGGCTGAGTAAATATCAGCGAGAAAAGGATAAGGATTAGAAACATGCGAAAGCGATTATAGAGGGACACTTAATCAAAAGGAAAACATTGATCTTGACCTTGAAGATCATGATGCGATTTCAGTTATATTTTGTCAATTTCACTAAAATCTCTATTCTGCACAGTGCATTTAATGTGCATCGTTGAAGAAGGTTGTCTTTTCCCGTGATTTTTGCGTGATAATTGCAGCATGGCTGTGAGTTTGCCATTTGTTTATTAAGACAGAAGATTCCACTCAGTTTCTTGTTAACAAAAATGATTCCCATGAAACAACATCGTGGTTCTCAAAAAAAAAAACCAAAAAACAGATATTTTCAGTCGGATGATTCAGTATGACTCATGATTCATTTCAAGTATTGCTATTCAGTGCTTTTTTTAATAACTGATTTTTAGATATTCTTTAGTACAGTACAAGCAATTATTCACTTTGTGTAACCTCTTAGTTGTAATACACAAGCTATAGTCCTGCATTTTCCATCTATATTATCAATATGTTTTATGTAATATCATATGCCCTATGTCCCTGGTAAAGAGACATCACAGTTACACGGTTCCATGGAGCTTCAAATGAACTTAACCCCTTGTTGCGTGAAATTATTTACAATCATGTAAAAGTAATTGTATTTTAGCTTTCAAGCAGATCTTATAATTGTGTAATTAGTGCCTCCATTATTATCTACCGTACATGTCAAACATGCATAAACTGACATTGGAGGAATATATACATTAAATCGGCTGTGTACAGGCTGGAAGCAGTTTGATGCGATTTCGCAAGAATCATCTACAAGTGGTTATTAGAAGCATTAAATAAAATCTACACTTGAATAAACAAACTAAATGAATAAATAATAAACACTTGAATGAATAAATAAAGAATGAATAAACAAGTATATAAGTTTCAGCCTACAGATTTACATTGAAGCATAATTGAAAGGCTTATTCAATATTTTGTCTGGGAATTAATAAAGAGAATATTAACAAACAATCAAGAGTTTATGCTATAGAAAGTCTGATTAAGGTTTGGGTTCTTCGGGTAACTGAAAAAAAGATGAGGGTTCAGTGCCATCAAGATGACACTGGGTTTAGAAAGGTTTTACAACAAAAATACTTACATATGTCACTTGAATAACCTCTTCATGACTGCTGGAATTACTACAGAACCAAGCTAGAAAAGCATTTATAAAGGTCTATTTAAATAACAGCTGACAAAGGGTTTTTGTTAATGTCAAGTGCTTAACACCTAAGTCAAGAGACATAGGTTTATGCCAAGACACGGTTGTGTTATGACATTCTCCAGACTGACATTCATCTGAACATCACGGCAACTGAACTTTAATTTAGATTAGGAAAGCTAATATGCACTTTACTACGATTCAGATAATTAGACACAGACTGTAAGGCTAAAAAAGATCGACACCTGTCGCTCTGTCGCTGTACAGATTTGAACATTCAGACAATCGTAGCTACAGTTATCTTGCGAAAAGTTTGGATAAGGCTCACTTAGAGTGGTGACGGCCGGGTGCCTGCATATATTTTGGTTGCAAATTGTATGTCATTATTAATGTAGTCAATATTAAAATCTTTACTATATAGTAAAGATGCCAGATATATATAACAGATATAGCAGGTAAATGTAGAAGGCTGTTATAAATGTTTCTACAGGTATTATACAGCCAGAAAAGAGCCATTCATAAATAAAATGTGAAACTGTGCTATAATGTAACACAGCACCGTTGAATTGTCAAATCTGATGGTCAGATGATGTTGATTTTTTTCCTAACTAATTAAAATGTCATTATAGTTTTGATTTAATTTATTTGTTATACAATTTTAATATGGTTATAACAACTTACAGTAAAGAAACAAAGGATGGAACTTCCATAAGGAGAAATGTAACAAGCAGAAGATAACTCTCCAGTATCAGCACATTAGAACTTTTATATTTTCAACAATCTAAGTCTATTCAAACAAGAGAACTACAAGAGAGGCTGGTAAAGGAACTGTTTATTGCAGCTTTATTTAATGAAGGTTGCAGAAAGCACAATAGGAACTAACTTATGTGAAATTCATTCATTCATTCATCTTCTACCGCTATATCCGATTTTTCCTCGGGTCACGGGGAGCCTGTGCTTATCTCAGGCGTCTATGGGCATGCAAACTCCGTCAGGCATCTATGCAAACTCCACACACACATGGCCGAGACGGGAATTGAACCCGGACCCTGGCGGTGTGAGGCGAATGTGCTAACCGCTAAGCCACCGTGCCGCCTACTTATGTGAAATTAATAATTGTAACTAGAAATAGTTAATAATAAAATGTAGTTCATTGATTCATTTGAAATTCTTGTGGTATAAGGTATATAAAAACATAGCACGATGTACTGTTATTGCATATTACAATATATAATCCATTCATTTTCTGTATAAGTGCCAATATGCCTCACATAAACCTTCTCATCTCAGTTCTTGGGGTAGGATTTCTCTTCGATGACCATGTGAAAGTACAGTTTGAAAGTGCCATCTCTTCTCACATGAAATATCAGTGGCCACGAAATCCTATGGGATCAGTAGTGCACTTCTTATATTTCCCCTCAGAACTTCAGGAAAATTGAATGCTGTCCGCGACCTGGAATTTCAATTAAACAGACCTTAATGATCAATCATGCATAGACAGTTTCTGATGGTCACTTTTCCGGGCAGAATCCTAATTGTGGATCATATATGAACAAATTGCCTATACGGTTTTCATTGGTCCATATTATGTTATAGTTTAATAAGCTTCGGCTGGTTGGAACCTTGAAAATGTCAACATCTGACAACAAGAACAGAATATTAATGAGTGAGTGTTATTTCAGCAAGCGAGGTCACGTCGTTCATATTTCTGGGAACATGTATCCTCATTTGGGAATAATCACCTGCACCAAAAAAGGGCAGCAGCAAATTAAACAAACCAGATAAAAAAACTGTGAAGAGAAGCACAGTGAAATATAAAGAAATCTATACACTCAGAGTAGGTAGATGCAATGTGCAAATGGGTGGTAATGTAAGGTGGTAATAGAACAATAATTCTAAAGAAATTATATATATATATATATATATATATATATATATATATATATATATATATATATAGTCTCATCTATCTATAAGAAGCTTATATATCCAAATGGCCATACATTAATGTAATGCATTAAACAAAAAAGTATGCTAATATTATGTGTAATGATAATTCTATTATTTAAGATAAACAGGCTTTAAAGGTCACATGGTTAAAATCTATATTTTTTATTTTTCCCATATCCCCTCAGGGAGTTTACCTCGCCACATTCGCCACTGATTTGCTTATAAGGAACAAATGTATAGCTACAAACACACTTTAGTTAATTAGTGGTATTTCAGCTGTGGGATTTAAGGGCACGTGAGTGTTTTCAGTAATAAGATATTTTCTAGACATTGCATAGTATAACAGTAAATAATTGGTATCCTTCAGTATTTAATATTGTACTCTTACGATGAAGCATTAATAATTAACCATTTAATAAACACCAAAAATGCCTTTCATTTAAAATTATTTGCATAAAAAAGGATACACACAGCAATGTAGATGGCTATTAATGGTGTATTTTACTAGGACATTGGTGTTAGGTATTATTATTATGTACACCCGATGAAGATTTTTTTTTTTTAGGATCTCGGTTTAGAATGAATAAATTATATAGAAAAACAACCGTAACAAATCTGCCTTATTTAATAGAAACAGAGCTCATGACCAGGTATTTTTTAACTGAATGGACAAACTTAAGGTCAGAGTGAAGTGGGCGTCACCAGAGATGGATGTGTTGGTCTATCTAGGATTTTGGCCAGACTATTCACATATGGAGAGGTGAAAGTGACCTTAGAACAGCAGGATGAACCAAAGAATCATGAAGAACCCATAGATCAGATTGAAAGGAATATGCAAAATAGGTATCAGCAGATGTTTACTCCATTGGAGGTCCTTGGAATTTGTACGCTTTTGCAGGATTCCAAGCAAGCACAGAAGAATTCCATAAGGATTCCATTTTATTGGAAATCAAATGAAACATTTTTGGCTTAGCTTAAAAAACTTGCACTTTCAAAGACATTCAGGGAACTTATCAAGCACAGATCTGCCTTATTATAGGTGCAAAGGTGCGAAATATTAATACAGCTACCATAAAGAATGTTGTTTACAGCTTCACGATATCCCAAACACATGGTAATAGAGTTGCATGGTAATAGTATGATGGAGATGTGTTCCCATGACCACATCTTAGCTTGAAAATATCATAATTTGGTGATCAGTATTCACAGTACACTGCTGTATGAACTATACAGTGTCTATGTATTCGGTAATGGGCTTCTGGATGAGCACCGGCTTGTGCGTGGATGCTGGAGCATATGCTTAAGCATATAAGTTTTTTCTGCCGTGCAAAAATATTTTTTTCATTTTGTTATTTCACTTTCGTCATCATAAGGTCTTAAAGTTGAATTATCATATCTAGGAGACCGTCTGTATTCAATGTTGCATTAAATATTCTCTTCGGTCTGAGACATCGTGGGCAATTTATTTCTCTAGCAAAGGAAGCATCTAACCCATCTAGGCAAGAAGTTCCTTAAATAACAATTGACTAAAAATAGAAAACTTGGCACAAGGGGAAAAAGACTGGACACACACACTCACACTGTGAAAATACATCGAAATGACTGCTACACATGGTTAAAATGCAGATGAAGGAAAAGATAAGGTAAAACAACACATTTGTAGACATGTTGGACCCAGGTGGAAGATTTGCTTCTGGCAGAGTGTCTATTGATCCTTTCCGTAGGGAAAGCTGGTGGTTTGTAAATGAGTGGATTTGTAAGCGATGCATGATGGCACCTATAAATCAGCGGGTGTCTGCTCCTGGATTTGCAAGCACCTTGGTATCATTTGTCAAAGCACATAACACCTTGTTAAGTGTTGTATTTTCTAGCCGTCAAGCCTACACTTCAGTGCATTATTGGGGTATATCAGTGAGTTGCCATGTATTGAAGACTAAAGATATCTAAATCCTGTTTATAATTTATAGCAGAAACAGTATTTGATGCTTTAATGCCACCATAATTTTCCAAAGAGATATACAGAGTAAGATTATTAAATGTACACTGGCAGGTCTTTGAAAATTGCTAATATTTATTTGCATATTTGCATATTTAAATGTAAAATAAAGAATGAAAATACTATACAAGGTGCCAGTTGTATTATTCTAGCCTTTTCACACTTGCATGCGTTATTTATGGTATGCAATAATATATGCACATAGTGATGCAATGGAAATGTATTGGGAAATGCACTTTGGATCACATGGGTATACTTTAATATCTTTAAAAATTTTTTTTATATATATTTATTTCCTATGCCATTTATGCATTCAACCTGTAGCTGAATGGTAATTTCATAGTTATGCCAGAACTGCCATTAAACAGCATTACTGTTCTGTGTGTGCGTTATTTGTGTGTGTGTGTGTGTGTGTGTGTGTGTGTGTGTGTGTGTGTGTGTGTGTGTGTGTGTGTGTGTGAAATGTTATTGTGGAAGCCTCAGCCTTGCTCCTAGTCGTTTTGTTGTTTTGCCAGGTATCCACGTTTTGTGTTTATTTTAAGGGGATTTTACCGGTTCGAATGTTGTGTTTTGCGCTATAAAGTCTTCGCTTGCATCCACCACCTCCGGTGTTTCTTGACAAGTAATCATTAAGAGTTTGGCCTTGCCATGTTACTATTAGCTCTGTAACTTTAGCATGCAGCTCTACTAGACGATTGCTTTGTTGCTCCTAGGCTGAAATCCCAGTTGTTTAGTGTGTTTTAGCAGCAGCTCCAGGATTTGCCACTCTTTTTTTTTTTTGGGGGGATATTTGCCTCTTGTGATTTGAGCAACAGGCAATATCTTTAAGGATAAACAATTTAAAAAGCTGTCACAGCTGCCTGGGGATAGTGAAACATGGAGCATATTTCAAGGTAATTTTAGTCAGAGCAGAGTCCAAGGCAGACAGTTAGCACTTGCCAAATGCTTGGCATCGATGCAATCATCAGTGTGTATTTTTCTTCTGGGAGAAAACACCGTATTAGCCTTATTGATGCTTGTAGTACCTCATTTACTCCAGCAAAAAAAAAAGATCTTCTATACAGGGAATTTAGAGATCATCTGCATAAAACAGCAAACTGAACCAAATGACTGTAGGACAATTTCTGTTGCCTGAGACGAGGGATCCCTGGAGCCAACGTTCTGTTCCTACAGTTTCAAAATGTTTGGCTTGCCAATATCTTTGAGCTTAATAAGTTAATCATAAAACTAAGGTCCAAAGTTCTGCAATGCCCACAATTTGTTGTAGCAACTTCCAACCTGAGTCTTGCAAAAAATGTCTTGACTTGCATGGAGGCTTGCACCTCCAATGTACATAACTCAGGTAGAGATTTCTCCCCAAAGATGACTTATATTTAAAGATATATTCCATGGGGGGGAAAATGGCTAAAAATTCCAACCAGTTGTGTTTCTTTTCTAAACTGTCACCACGAAATTGAATGCACATCATTTTGTCATGCCTTTAAACCTGATATTAAACTTTCCTCTCTTATACTCAAACCTGTTCCAGAATTATTGTTTCCTTTGTACAAAGGAACATTTTATTGGAGTTTATTGGAGTTTTGTGCAGATATGGTTTATATTGGATGGAGTAGAAGATCTTTATTGACCTGCTATAGAGCTCTGTTCTCAACATTAACGAACACATCCCACAAGCCTCCTCAACCTCCACCAATACCTGAGTTTTCTTGCTTGCCATTTCCCTGGTGAGTACTAATGCTACCAATAAGTAATATACAATTATATTTACAAGTTATTACAGTGGGAGAGCATTTATTAAATTGCTAAATAGTTATGCTATACTGTCTAATGTTTTGTGTATCCCCATTGTTTCCGATTCCCCATATCTGTATGCTTCTTATTTTTGTGTCGCACATTGTGTCCCGTCAGCATCGTGTAAATCATACAAGCATCCTGTATTCCGACTCCTAAAGAAACATTATTTCTTCTAACTGTGTATTGTGCATAGTACACATGCAGATGTGGTTAAAAAAGCCATGATCCTGAACTTATATAAAACTTGAGTCACAAAATCACCCTATCAAAAGTTATTTAATTTAATGCTTGTCTTCAATAGACTTAAAAACTACAAATAGTCTCTCTGAGCCCTTTCCAATCAGATTTTTCCACTGTCACATGGCAGATCGACATGCAGACATGAGGCATTACGAATACTCAAATCAAATAGTAAGTGACTAGAACGTAAAATTATTACGTAAATAATATACAAAGCAGACACGGATCAGCATGACAAATGAAAAAATTATTCGTAATTGATTATGAAATTAATTAGAGGTTTGCTAATGCAAGTGCAATGCTGGTGTTTTGCAATGACTAATTGATAGTCTGGTTTATTTAAAGATCGGCTCTTGGTCAGAAACAGCTGAGTAATCAGGAGTCTGGAGATCTAGAACAGCAATCGTGAATTTTAATCATATGACATGGTTGAGCCGTATGAGCCAGTTCACAACACTAAAAAAACAAAAACAAAAAAGAACAGACCACATGACTCCTGTTTTAAATGGGCTTCACTGTTTTCCAGTTTCTGTTAAAAAAAAATTACTCAGTAGAACTTACAAATGATTGATTTTCTTCTTTTTACTTTCTGAAATACTGTTTAAACCCTATATAACTTATATACCCAAATGCACTCTGGTAGGTTGATTGGCTAATTTATATTGGCTAATCTATATCTATATACTCTTGCTTGCTAGCATGTGAATATGTGTACAAGAGGAAGGTGAATGTCTACAATGTATTCCAGATCCATTGTGACTCTGACCAGGTTTTAGCAGTCACTATAGATGACTGAATCACAGAAGATACTTCGTTATTGCACACATTCAGTGATATCAAATGTAAATTGAACTGCAGTTAGTGATATGTAAAGTGATTTGTCAGGCAGGATACTGCATCAGAGATGAGAGTATGCACACAGCCTACGATCAACAATCTAAGAAGCTTTGTTTATCCTTTTAACACAGTCTGGCTGTGTCCTTGAACTGACCAACCATATCTTTGCTTGGCCCAAGAGCGTGAGTGATTAAATGAATTTTTAGAGTTCATGTTAGATAATCTAATCATGCTTGGAATGCAATGTCTCCAGTAGGTTATGGAATAAAAAAGAGCCTGTCTGTCCTTCTCTTATCTCCTATTAGGTCAGGACACACTGAAAAGATGGTGGTAAAAACACATACTTTTAAATGTTAAAAGAACATTGCAGGTTCAAATCATATGATTGTATAAGAACAGCAAAACCATAGGCTCTATATATGATTTGAAGCTCATCCTAGTTTTGTTCATACATTTTAACACAATAATGTAGATGACTGGTAATGACTGTCCCATGCCACTGATATCTACTCTACAATTAACCTCTGATCCCAATCTAGTCTAATAGCTCATAAGTGCTTCTGGCTACGCACTGCTAACAGAGCGGGTAAATGGACAATAAAAGGTAAAATTGATTCACATTAGCTAAATTATAGGAATCTTATCATGGAATGGATCATATAATATCATATAATAGCACTTGGAGAATAGTTGTGATGATTATATTTATGGTAGTACAGTCAGAAACTTCTTCCAGCTTCTTTCATTATATTCAGAGCATGCTCGATTATCCTAGTTGACAGTTGCCTTCATTAACATTTGCAGAGACATCTATTGCCAAAGAAGTGCTAAGGCAGCCAATCATTGAAGCGCTTGCTCCAACGGCAGGTTATCCATAGATTACTCCCTGGTGGATGGATAGATTTGAGGAGAGACAGAAGGTTAATTAAAATAAAGCAAAGACATGTGCACTTGCACACCACAGTTTGTTCACGTCTCTGTGTAATTATGCAGAAATTCTTCTCAATACAGTGTGGCTATAAATCTGAATTTTCACATTACAATTAAAGTGTATGTATGAATATATATATATATATATATATATATATATATATATATATATATATATATATATCCCTAATTGCATACTTTATGAACAGTTCTACCAAGCATTATGAATATGTATGTGATAAATAATTTTCATAATTTTATATGATATATGATATACATTATATCTATATCTATTATCTAACCCAGATCCACAGTGTGTATTTTAAACCATGATATTAAATGTGTGCTTCAGTACATATCATGTTGTGATCAGCGGCATTGATTGTATCCTTTCTAATGCCAAACTGTGTCATTCATACTAATGTCCTCATCTTTCAGGGTGGTTTAGGGACAGCTGTGTTTTAGTGCCACTCCACGTTAGACAGATAGATGGCCATTGAGAGACTCTGACATTCTTCTTTGCCAGGTGTCTGTCAAGCTGAACGTCAAAGTCTGAATGCACTCTGTCTAGAGGCTTTTCACACAAACAGCCGAAGGATGCAGGACCGCAGGCTCAGCCTTCCATTTATATCGCCTGTCATGAAGAGACGGCTTACTTTTCCTCTGCTTGATTTCATTTCCCTAATGTGTGGCTGGGCATTTTCAATTTGTCTGGGCCTTACCACAATATGTAGGTCCTGCTAAGGTTAGCATTGGAGCAATGCAGACATTTTATATTTGACACTGCAGCAGTGGGATTATTTGAGTTATATTACAATTTTATTAAATGGGTGAGATTATTTGTTGATATAAACCTAGTAGTATTTGCTATTTGTGATCCCTCTGTATAGCAAATGATATTTTCTAGAATTCTCAGCAGCTAAAGAATCTACAAGATTATCCAACCGATGATCAAATCACTATCTCACTCTCTCTCTCTGTCTTTTTCTCTCTCTAACACACACACACACACACACACACACACACACACACACACACACACACACACACACACACACACACACACACACACACACACATGGACATCCAGGTTCCCAAAGAAATACATTACACACACTGCATTACATAATATTGAAGTGAAACCTTATATAGAATAACACTGATTATTTCTTCTTTAAAGAGTCTGTTATTGGGTGGGATATTCATTTAATGTTGATGTGTTACAAGCAGGAAAAATGGCAAGCATAAGGATTTGAAGGCCAAAATTGTGATGGCTAGATGACTGGGTCAGAGCATCTCCAAACCTGCAGCCATTGTGGAGTGGAGTGTTCCTTTTTGCAGTGGCCAGTATCCAGCAACAGGGTCATGGGTAACCAAGGCTCAATGATGCATGTGGGTAGCATGTCGTCCAATCCAACATATGAGTTACTACGGCTCAATTGATAAAGACCTTGAATGATGAGTCAGTAATATTTTGGCCCCAAAAGGAAACCAACACAAGTTTAGACAAGTGGTCATAATGTTATGTTTGAATGGTGGCCATAAAGTTATGCATAGTTGGTTCATAAAAAGATTCCATTGTCTCATGTTAATTACAGTGTGCCCTCAAACTGGTATGGACTATAAAAGTATATGCACAATCTAATGACCCTTTATTTCAATCGATTTCATCTGAAGAGCGAATGGTTCGGGAAGGAAGAACTGCGGCAACAACCACTTTCAACCTAGTCAGGTCTTTTATTTACTTTGCTTATCTCTATGTGTATATATACACACACACTCATACCCAGGCACACAGTCTCTCTCTCTCTCTCTGCACATCTCTCTCACATTCTCTATAGGCATCCTTCTTTTCTTCTCTTATGCTTTGCCTTGCTCACTGAAAGAGAAAAACACTTGATTAGCCAAAGTCCCAACAGACGTGTGATTATTAGCGCTTGTCTCCACCAGCCATTCTCTCCATTCACAAATCGGCTCTCTGCAACACCCCGCTGCCACATCATGTTAGGAACACATAGATTATAAATCAGGAACAAGGAAAATCAGACTTATTAATTTAATTACGATTAATATTACAAATTGCTTACATTAACCTTTATTAACATTTTTTTGGAAAATCCATCTTTCAATATGTGATTCTCCGAAATAAAGTATTTTAAATATTTAAACGTCTGTATTAAACTATTTCTAGTGAGTTCATTAATATGTATAAAAGTATAGAGCATCCTTAAAGGTAAAGAGTATCATCAAATATATTCAGGAGTATATTTTCTGAATTTTATTGAACATTTTGAAAAAAAAGACATCCTGGATACACATGGGTAAGAATTTATCCGACAATAGATGACAAACTTTTTACATTGTGTAATTTACACTGATGTTCTGAATCCACATATATTAACATTCAAACTTTTGCAGCCCTTCAAACCCCTATCTGAGAGTGTGAATTAGTTTGGATTATCGCTCCGGCGCAAGATTAAACAATTCAGCAAGTATGTAAGCTACTCCACAACCTCCCCATCAAACATACAAAAGATTTGTACCCATTGTGCTCGTTCATGGCATTGAGACATTTATGTAACTCATGATGCTCCACCATCATGCTCCAGGTGTTGTGGTTTGACAAATCAATTTTCCTGTTTTTTTGTTGTCCTGTTCCCTCTGTTTCCTGCTTTTACACCGGCTCAATGCTTGCCGTGCAGCTTTCATCAGTGTCCGGCATTTCTTTTCTCTTTTTTTACAGCACTATATCTATTTGCAGTCTAGTGTAGCAGCAAAATATTTCCTACTAGTAAATGTCGGTGATTGATCCGACAGTATCACCTGCTGCTCGAATCTACATATTAACCCACAAATCTTAAAAGCATGTGAGTGGTTGAAGTCAGAAATCATACACAGGGACATAACACCATGAGTCCACTGTCTGCTTAGCTTGTTTGTGACATTTTCTTACCCTTGTACAGGAGTAGTACTGGCTGTGCTGACCTTTTAAGCGCACCACAAAGGGCAAGATTTTCATCTTTTAAATGTGACAGTGATCACGGCCACCACTGGCCTACTTTTTGTTGGTTTGTATATACAAGATTAGAATATTTACTTATTGTACTGTATTTGTGAAAGTCATGCTTAGCCTTAGGATTAGGATTAAACTAATTTATACATTATGCATTAACAAGGCATCCTTAAGTAATACATATCAAAACCTTTTTATCCGCATGACTGGAGGAGTGTGCTTGAAACACTCTGTACGCCGTCAGGACCTAGTGAGCATCCAGCAGCATGTACCTGAACCCATTGCTGTTCCCTTTGCATTATTCATACCAGTCCTCCAGTATATTCTGTCAGTGAGAGGGAGAAATTAATTAACCTTTAGACTGGGAGATATAGGCAACAGCAAGCCGTGTGCAGTAGACATGAATGAAAAGGTTAGTGGGTTTTCCTTCTCTGTCTCTTTCTCGCTGTCTCTCTTTCACGCTCTCTGCCTTCCTACTTCTCCCTAACTCGCAAATGCACATGCGCAAGCACGTGCGCACACACATGCACACATACATTAAGGCGTAATTGAACTGTAAGGGTCATACTGTGATGATTGATACTAGATAATACTAGACAACGTTCATTCCACTCAAAAGGTGGTGATAGTGGATATTTTGCATAGGTATTAAATGACCAATAAAATATAAAATGGTCATAATCTGTAGGTAATTGTAACTTGCTTATGTGCCTGTTTATATAATATATGCAACATTGTGGTGGGTGTAAAGGGATTTATACACCAGAGGCAGACATGAAACTGCAATGTGCTGTGTTTATTCCGGTTGGCCTCTGCATGCTTTTCGCAGTATTCCCGTCAAATGAAAACACCAGTGACTTAAGAGCACATGCATCGACTCAACAGGATGCTATCAGAGAAAATTTAGCACCACCGCTTTTATTCCAGCATTTTAGCTTCTCAGTGCAAGATACAGAATTCTCAATTAGCCCATATTTATCAACACTGTGGCTCCACTGAATACCTGCTAATACACTGCAGCTTCTTATCAAAGTTAGCGTCTACATTCACATTTATTTTTGTTTCTAATTATTGCAATTATTATTATTTGTCTGGAAAAAAGTAACAGCTAACATTCTAAACTCCAGTTTTAGACTCTGATTGGATGCAAGATAAAATAAGGATCAGTCTTCTCCTTCCTGAAAGCACATATAATTATTGCACACACTCCACTACACCACACTATGTTCGAGCTTCTAGCACGCCAGGACTTGACCTTCTGTCTCTGAGGATACACTTGCATTAAAATCTGTCCTAGCAAATTGAAACAAATGTCTCCTGGCTGTCCAAACAGTGGATTAATGTGAAACGGTGACCAAGTAATTCAGAAACCTAGCATTAGCTTAAAGGTTTTCTTGTAATACTGCTTCATTGCATCTTTAGATAGCCTAAAATTAATCTATCTGGGAAAAAACACAACAAAAAACACTTGTTCAAAAGAAACAAGTAGAGCACAGGTAATCGCTTTAAAGAAGACAGCTTTCCCTTGAAATTCATTCAAAATGGAGCAAAAATATGTTTTATATGTTAGCATGTTTTTACATTATTTATCAATCTTGGTGCAATTCAATATAGTTATAGTGACCTATTTTCAACAATTAATGAACCTATTATATGCATAATCGAGACATAAGGGATAATCACTATGCATAATCTCATTGTGATGTTATATATAAGTGCAATGATTTAATATACAATTAGAGAATTATGAGTTATAAAGGACTCGTTATAAGTTCATACTCAGTTAATTTTAGTAAGTTGAAGCTTGTAATAGATCTGTTTCTAATTCGATTACATGGCTGAGGTAGAAAGTTACTGCCTATGCCTTAAACTGATGTAATTAATGTGAAAACACATTACCGCTGGTAATTAAATCTAAACATCACACATGCTTTAAGATTGGATTATTTTTTTTTGTGTGTTAAAGGAAATATTTTCACTCGGCGAGAAAAAGACAAGACACGCGGATTTGCCTAAATATAACTTCGTCTGTCAGTTTACAACATGGGAATTATACATCACCAACCTGCATGAGCTGTTCTCAGACGAGCATTACATTAAAGCGAATCGGGCCTCATAAGGTTGGATGTTTAATGATACAGTGATTCAGAGCACGGCTCAGTACAGCATGACTCACGAGTCATGATCCTATAAACAGCTCTTATGATTCAATACCAATGTCAATTTAACTTTAGGGAATTGTAAATATGAGCTCCCCCACAGGAAACCCCCCTCTCCAAATTGAATACTCCCTATAGCTAATATGAACACTATTCACATGAGCTAAAGACAAATCTATTCGGGGAGATGTTTTCACTCATCAATATAATTGGCTATTAATTACCATTAATTACCATTCTCAGACGACTCGTAATCAGTATTTGTGTCTGTGCCAAATGGTTCGGCACTTAAGCCTTCCTCTTCAGTGATAAAGGAGCCAATTAAACCTCTTTAGGATCCCTGAGCCCATGGTAATACAGGACCACCTCATGCTACTTTTGTGTTCTGTCATGTTGTAAAGGTCCAAATTGAAGGAACCCTCTGTTCCTGTACACCATTCACTCTATTCACATGAGGAACTACGCTGCAGGCAAAATTACAGCGACTGTTCCAGACACATGCTGCTTTGGTCGTGAAGACATATTCAACAGTGCGCTTTTCTGAGCTGTGTGAACTTATTTATTGTAATATTGTTAATAGGAATTTGGGCTCAAACATGGTTCTATTGTACATTAAGCAGAAAAGCTATTTTATTATTCATTGGGAATAGAGAAAAAGGGTAGTTGAGACCCATTTAAATGATGTTTCCTGATTTAAGGGTAGTATTCCTCAGGATACTTATACACACAATTTAACGCTCACCAACATCACACCTGGCAGCTGATTCATCCCAAGCATTGGATAACAGTCTTTGTTTGGGATTAATCAGCTGCCATGGTGTGATGTCGGTGAGCCTTAAGTTGTGTGTATAAGTATCCTGAGGAATACTACCCTTAAATCAGGAAACATCATTTAACTTAGTATCAACTACCCTTTTTCTCTATTCCCAATGAATAATAAAATAGCTTTTCTGCTTAATGTACAATGGAACCGTGTTTTGCATGTTTATGTTAACGGGGATCGCCTGGCATTGCTAAAATTGGTATGGATGAGTGTTTGTCTGAGAGAATATTAATCCTTATTGCACTGTTATTACGTTGTAATAATATATATTAGTAAAGTTTGTACTTGACAGCATCAGCTGACTGTGAGAACTGTTGCATTGCATCTTTGTAAAGGGTTATGTAGCTTTATAGACTTGGCTATATATGCTATTTATGGATTCGTTTAATTGAAATCCTTTGTTTGCCTATGTCTTAGTGATTTTTTTTTTCATTTTTCCCATCCTGCTGTTTGCGACTTTTCAACCACAGTTGCATCAGGTGGGTTTTCAGAGTTGATTTCTTTAGTTACTAGAATTTCATTTTACCTTCTAACAGTCTGAAAAAGTCCTATTAATACACACAGAAGCTTGCCAATAACACTGGAGGCTTGAGAGAGGGAGGAAAAAAAGAATTCTCTGTTGCTCCTTGTGAGGTGTGACTCTCAGCTCTTGGCTCTCAGCATGCTGTCTCAGCTGATAATGAACCTGATACGCTGCAGGGGTGACATTCAGGAGCCCTGCTGCTCTATGCACCATGAATGGCGACAAAAAGAGAGAGCCGGAGAGAGAGGCTTCGGCTGTCCCAAAATGCTTTGTCCTCACTTCTGTTTTGTGGGCCCTAATTCGTTTATCTCCAAGCTGCTGTGTGGGTCTTCGGTTCTGGATGAATGTATGTCTCAGATGTGCCCAGGCTGTCCCTTGGATGTGAATTATTTGGACAGGTTGTGAGATCAATATCAGATTTGTGGTGCATTCTATCCCATTCTGCCTACATGTGTACTGAGAAGTCACTGAGCTGGTATATGAATTGCCATGTGCAAATAAGTCATATCGATTCATACCTCTATGTTCACTTAAACCGCACATGCATAAGTAAGTCTAGGTTCTGTGGCGTATGTGCAGTGTTGGGGTGTAACTAATTACATGTAACAGCGTTACCTAATTTAATTACAAAATAAAAGTAACAGTAATTCTCTACAGTTACTGAGGAAAAACGTGTAATTAAATTACTGTTACTTTTGAAAATGTCAAAGATTATAAATCCCAAAGACCCCCTACTCCCATCAACAATTTGATTCTGATAGAGCTAAATTTTAAAAATACACAGTTTTTCCCTAGAATGTTAATTTCAGTAAGGGCCACCTAGTGAACAAATGAAAATAATCAAAAAGTAATCAAATGCAATCGGTTACATTACTTTTATAAAGTAATTGAAAATGTACACTACTTATTATATTGCGAATAGGGTAATTTGTCATCTGTAATCTGTTACATTTCCAAAGTAAACCTTCCCAACACTGTGTATGTGTGTTTGCATTCTTCCAATTTGAAGTGATGATGTTTGTGCAGCCTATATTCAACAGCAAACGTATTTTAAATGCCCTCAGAGCTGGATTGTGTTCTGTCTCTAAAATCAGCAGGAAGCTAATAGAAGCTGTAAAGCAGCCAGCCATCTGCCTTGCTCTATGCTCTTTTCTACCAGAAACCATCGCAGCATGAAAGTGAGAAATCAGATAAAGTTAAAAACCCCCAAATTGCTAGATCTTTTTTTTTTTACCCTAGTGTTACAACACCATCCTTCGACTGTTACTCACTGTTAGCTATTAGGAGGAAGAAATGAGACTGATAACATCGACAGGTCTGCCAAACAAGGTCAGTGTGAGACAGGCAGAGGGTGACAGGAGGATCATTTGCAGCCATCTGAGAATATTGCAGTTACAAGAGACATGTCCAGCAGCGATAATGTGAGAACTCTATCACAATCTAGAAATTAATCCTACAGGTCTTTGTCATATTTAGGGTACATTTGGCTTTATTTATTTTCTGTCTGCATGTTTTATGGGATAACGAAAATAATTTGATTTAGCTGAACTTTTTTGCTAATATCTAATTAGCTTGTATTTGTATATCGAATGAGCAAATCCTTTTGCTGAGTGACCTTGAAACATATGAAAGGAGTCATATTGTATAATGTCATATAGTATGGTATATGATGTTTAGAACCAACTACTGATATATTTCTGCCTTGAAGAATGCTTTGGAACATTTACAGGTAGAGAATGTGATAAAACTAGCTGCAAAGAACTGAAAAAATATCTAGTTCACTGCAGAGAACAATGTACACACATTTTCTAACACCCAGTCACACGTTAGAGGCAATTTAATGTGATCTTTTTTTCACTTATTTCATGGGGAGAACCTGCAAAGAAGCACCACAACGTCTGAGCATGGGATTTAACTGGGCTCCCTGAATCATTATGAGACAAACTGACCTTTTTCATATCCAACAGGTTAGTTTATTGGGTATGAGGAGGACTGTAGCACAGAAGTATTAGTTTTATGTCATTCATTCATCCATTCATCTTCTACCGCGATATCCGATCTTCCCTTGGGTCATGGGGAGCCTGTGCCTATCTCAGGCGTCTATGGGCATTAAGGCAGGATACACACTGGATGGAACCAACCCAGTGCCACCCCATCGCAGGGCACACACACTCACAATCACACACACATTCATACACTATGGACAATTTTCCAAGGTGCCAATCAAGGTACCGTGTTTTTGGACCCTGAGGGAAACCGGCGAACCCAGAGAAAACCCCCTGAGGCACGGGGAGAACATGCAAACTCCACATTCACATGACCGAGATGGGAATCGAACCCGGGCCCTGGCGGTGTGAGGCGAACATGCTAACCACTAAGCCACCGTAGTTTTATGTCCTACACTGTTAATTCAACTCCAGTTCTAAAAAGGTTAAAACAATTGCAGATGCAAAATCTCAATAGAAACAGTACAAGACAATTTGCAAATCTGATAAATACATATTCCATTCACAAAAAAAATAACATATCAAATATTAGGGGACCTACTTAGGGGACCAGTTGCTGTATTTTGGAAGAGGAATGTTGTCCCATATGTGTGAATATATGTGATTTTCTCCAGATTCATTTTACACTTTTCATTATTATTATGTGCTGCAAATGATAAGACACTCAACTGTTTTGCAATTTTATGTGGAGGAACATTCTTCTGAACATTTTTCCCACATTTAAAAAAAAAAATCTAATCAAATTTAAAAATGATCTTATTTCTTTTCTTAAAATTGTACATTTCCTTCATTTAACCATTTGATATGTTTCCTATGTTAAGTTGTAAATAGAATTTACAGTCATTGTATTCACACTGTAGACAGTGTGAATAGGGTTGAATCAGAACTGGGTTGTATAAGACATGTTGATGTTTTTGAGAATAATGAAACATCAACTCTCTAGTAGGCATAATTTACATCCTGCTTGTTAATCACCTATTTAGCATACATTGAGAAACATTGACAAACATTGAGAAAAATTAGTGGACTCACTTTCTTCCTAAGACTCAAGATGCGCCAAGGTTTGCCTATTCATGCCTACTGTCCTGTAAAATTCTCCACTGGAGGTCAGTTTTCTGCTTACAATGTGGAGGATTTACCATCAGCTTGAATCCAGTTGAGACCTGTCCAGACTGATGCCTTTTGCACAAAATGATGACTCCCATTTGTAGATTTACACATGGTAACAGCTGTCATTGTATATCATAATGTTTCCCCCTGAAAAGCATAAGCAAATCTATTTATAAATATTTGTGAAGACTCCGTCCAACAACTCTTATTCTTATACTCTGTAGTTGATCACATTATATATTAGACAAGTTTTCCCCTATGTAAACTGCTTTGAAAGAGCATCATTCATTCATTCATTCATTCATCTTCTACCGCTATATCCGATCTTCTCGGGTCACGGGGAGCCTGTGCCTATCTCAGGCGTCTATGGGCATTAAGGCAGGATACACCCTGGATGGAATGCCAACCCATCGCAGGGCACACACACTCACATTCACACACACATTCATACACTAGGGACAATTTTCCAAAGTGCCAATCAACCTACCGTGCATGTTTTTGGAGCGGGAGGAAACCGGAGAACCCGGAGAAAAACACGGGGAGAACATGCAAACTCCACACACACATGGCCGAGACGGGAATCGAACCCGGATCCTGGCGGTGTGAGGCGAACGTGCTAACCACTAAGCCACCATGCCCAGCTGAAAGAGCATCATGCTAGTCATAAATAAATTATTGATCCATGTTTATAGACAAATGTTCCAGATTTGTTCCTCTTTATATTGGTCAGCCACCAATATATTGCTGTTACATTTGTCCAGACCTACGTCACTTGCCTTCTTTAATATAGCTTGAGCTGTAACAGTCAAAGAGACACTTCCTTGTATAAGAATCTCTGCTCTGCTTGAAGCTGTAATTCTTGTTAAAAAAAACCCCGTCTCTTATCCTTCCTTCCTGTATAGGCAAGTTAATCACAGCTGTTCAAATCTCATCTTATCCACACCAAGAAATATATCCACCTCCTCCTGTCACTGAATGTCCTGAAAATGTTCCCTTGGTGGCTGCACCACAATCAACCTGTGCCATAAGGCGAAGGCAGCCATTTATACAACAATCTCTATACTGTATATATAGAAGTTCTCAACCCGGTCATCAATCCCTCCCAGTGTTTCCTCTGCAATTCCTCTAGATAAATACACATCACATTTTAACCCTGTATATATATAAAAAATACACATAGCATTTAATAAAACCCATGTTCCAGCAAATAGTAAAAAGGTTTTTAGAAATTTTATGGCAGTTCAGCAACATCTGGAGAGCATGTAAATAAAAGCTGTCACTGTGCAGTGGTAATACTGAGAAAGAGATAGATTCAATTTATAGCTATGGCTCTGCATTTCAGCACAGTCATTTATAATTGAACCACTGGAAAAAGCAAAAATGTCATTAATTTACTGTGTGATACAATGTTTTTCAAATGAAAAAAGAAAACTCTGGGAGCATTCGTTTCCTTCAGTGGGATGAAACTGAATCGCTATTCATATACATATAATTGTCTTCTCGCTATACAACAAAGGAAACGTTTTTTGCTTTATAGTAAATGGTTGACAAAGGGTTTTAAATTTTTGTTTTTTTCCATTGCTATCAGAAAGATTTATATTAAAGTAAATGCCACATTAAAATGCCAGAGATTTCTTTAAACTATTACAATATTAAAATATTTACCATAACTTGAAATAGACCAGATAGATTGCATTAGTTAATTGTTTCTGAAAAGTCAAAGCGTCATTTGGGTAAATACGTTTTTATTGGTTCTATCCATTGTGACATCTACATGTTAGATTGTAGTACTACTAGCACATTCACTAGCATGAAAATAAAACCTTCAGTTATTTTACACATCACAACCTGCCCTTTTACTTTTTTATTGTGTATAAAACATACACTGGAGGTAGACAAAAAATAAATAAAATGAAACAAAAAAACAAAATAGCAATTTCTGAGCAAATGCTAGTCCAGTAACTAAAAGAAAACAACGCTAACCCTTCCATTACATCTCCTATATGACTTCAATTTCATGGACACTATTTGATTCTTGCTGAAGTATACAGTAGCAGCTAATGCTTTTGTTAAAGTACTTCTGAAACTATATATGGTTTGTTTCTTATTGAGATCCCACCATTCATATTAAGAAAGCTAACTTCCATAGATGTCAGTCGAGCAGATCACTGTTTCTGTTCTGAAAATTTGTAAAGGAAAAAAAAATATCACACATTATAAAATACACATTTAAGCCATGTATTTTTATATTACTGCTGTAGGGTATTGGTGCATTATAACAAAAATACTATTTTCCAAGTTTGGCTTATGATATGAACTTTCCATCACTTTTTATTTAAGAATTGTTCTGTTATATAACATGGAATACCTGGTTACACTCCAGTCACAGGCGAATGAATGGAGCATTATTTTATTTATTTTTTTAAGTCCTCACTTCTCAAGGAATAAAACCAGTGCGCCGAACTAATAAACTCCTGCCAATTTTCACAAGACAATTTGAAAGGAGAATCATTGGGGACCTGACCTAAGACTTTGTCAGACAAACTCACTGCCAGACTATTTGATAGGTGGAAAACACTGCAGATATATTTTGTCCTCATGATAATTTGTTTACATTGCAGGAGTGAATATAGACTGCCATGAATTCATCTGTGAAAGAGTGGATAATCCAAGCAGTGTCTTGTTCAAAGTATGAATAGGAGAGTGGGTGGCATTTAAATACGGGTTATAAATATTATATTTATACAGATATATACAGGTGAGATGTTCAACAACTACCTAAGGTTGTGACTATTAGGTGGACATTTGAACACACACACGCACACACACACACACACATGCACAAACACACACACACACACACACACACACACACACACACATATATATTTATATATATATACTGTATATATATATATCTGTGTGTGTGTGTGTGTATAGCATCACTATGAAGTGGAAGGGAAATTATGTATTCAGTCCAATTTACTCTGATACCCCCAAAAAAATAAAAAGTAATAAACTGCCTTCAGAATCAACTAATTAGTCAATAAAATCTGCCTGTGTGTACTTAAATTAAAAAATGGCGAAAACCTAGCACTGCACATCAGCCCGAACACACCATCTCCACCGTGAAACATGGTGGTGGCAGCATCATGCTGTCGGACACTTTTCTTCAGCAGGGACAGGGAAGCTGGTCAGAGTTGATGGTGGATGAATGGAGATACTGTATATACAGGGCAATCCTGGAAGAAAACCTTTTAGAGACTGCAAAGGACTTGAGAATGGAGCTGAGGTTCATTTTCCAGCAGCAACAAACCTAAATGTAAAGCCAGGGTCACAATGGAATGGTTGGGATCGACCCAAGTGTTAGCTTAAGAATCTTTGGCAAGACTTGGAAAAAGACTCACAGATGTTCTCCACAAAATCTAATTTGACTTGAGCTGTTTTGCAAAGAAGAATGGGAAAAATTTACATTCTCTAGATGTGCAAAGCTTGTAGGCTGTAATTGCAGTGAAAGATGGTTCGACACAGTATTGACTCAGGGGGCTGAATACATCCACTCTTACTTTTCAGGTTTTTATCTATAACAAACCTTTAACATCATGTATGATTTTTCATATATATGTTACATATATGTTTTTGTCTTCACAGTAGACAGTAATGTCTTCCTCAGTAATGCACAGTTTAACTAAAATTAACAACCCAATAAATGCCAGAGCGGAAATGATGCTTGATAATGATGCTAAGCTACAAAACTGAATTTGCAATCCGCATTTAATATCCTCCATGGAAACTAAGGAGTATAATCAAATAACGATGCTGAAAAAAAGCCAGCTAGTTTATGAAGGGTGCAGGGCTCAATAACAATACCTGGCAACTAATGCTATAAATGCGACAGTGGCATCTGCTTGGCAAGCTATGGGACATGAAATATGCAAAGGTCAAAAGACAAAAAAATCTTTATTTTTTTATTTTTCCACAAAGAGCACTGTTTTTTTGTTGTTTTTGTTGTTTTTCAATTGAACAGCACTGAACCAGTGTTTGGAAAAAGGGATTATTAAATAACCTCGTGTATGCATAGAGAGCACAACTATCTCCCATAGAATTATCATCACAATAGCAGCTATCCATTAACATATTAAAATGCAAAACACTAGGCAGCAACTGATATTAAAGGAGTAATGAAAAGCTTTTTTTGACCACATAGTATAAAATAAACCTGCTGCTATGTCTGCCTCTGTAGGACCCATGAAAGCACTCAACTAGGAACTTGCCCCATCCACTTAGTCTGTGACCTAATGTACCAGTACCAGAATGTATTTATTTGTAGAGATGTCAAAGCACTTTTTGCATGTTGCTCTGGTTTTGTTTTTGAAATTGAGGACAAGGGTATTTACCAAACACTGTAAATGTAAATAGAAATGTAAATGAGAATCTAGCTTCTGCCGTGACTTGAGCTTAGCACTTAAAGGTTGAACAAAAAGATCCCAAAATAGCATTTCGGAAACACCAATGTTCGAGCTCACAACCGTATAATCAGCAGGTCAGAGCCCTAATGGCTCAGCTACGACTGCTTCATACGTTACTGCTGACCTGTAATCTCTTCACCCACAAGTTGGGAGCTTCTGTCAGGTATAAGGTGCATAAAACAAGTAGGTCTTCATTATAACTTCAATTTCCTCTAAGTGCTCTGTGCACGAAAAGCAGTTTTTAAAAGATGTGATGGCTCGCCCTTATCTTCTCCAGCTGGAAGCTGTTGTGTAATATAGGGGAGCTAACTGGTAGGTGGGCCAGGGTCTATCCAATATCTGGAATCTAGTGCTAAATATAGCTCTTCCCTGAAGAGTACTTTAGCCAACAAAGCACCAGACAACAGAGTCCTCAACAAAAAGTTAACGAGATGGATTCAGATGAGCCTCAGCCACTTGGACATGGATGATATTGAAAGAGACACTGAGCTGATCAGTCCAACTGCACAGAGAGAATGTGGTTATTATCAATTCAATGAACAAAATACTGTACCATCAAAAAAGCTTCTAATTGCAGTATTTGGGGATATCGGCAGCTATATAAGTTAAATAATAACTTCGTAGTCCTCAGATACCAGAAGAACTTGTCATTGATGCATGAATTGACTGAAAAAGAGGGTGTCAATGTATTCTACCAAACATAATATCCACCAGCAAAACCACAAATGGTACAAATGGCCTTAAATAGACTTTGACGTGGATAATATGGAGACCAATAGAATGTCAGAGCAAGTTACACCTTTCTGTTGAATGTACCTTGAAAGATAATAGAGGTGGTTAAATTGGGAAAACCACACGAGTGCCTAGGCCAAGGCTGAACCATTACACAGTGGCCTGAATCGTGTGTAAAGAACAATGCTTTATTAATCAAATTGGGGTAGTTTTTCATCAAACAAGGTGCAACATGAGTGTGATAAAGAAGCTCCTGAGACCAACCGGCCATACTTATAATAGATAAGGAACAGAAAACATCAGTGGGGATAGATATGTAAATGTAAAGGAAACATCAAAAGACAGAAAAGCCTTGGGAGATTCAATGGACTGAATATGAAGGCAAAAAAAAAAAGAAAAAAGATTGAAGCTTTGGTAACCAAGCTGTAAATGTGTTTGAATGGGAATGATGGGAAAATATTAATTTAAGTATAATACATGCAGGACTAGAATTAGTGAAGTGAGTAAAAATTTATATAAACCTTAGACAGAGGTTTAAAAAAAATGTCCGCCCCAACCATCAGAAAGCTACGGTAACTAAAATCTAATTATATCTAATCTATAATTCTATAATAATTATATCTAATCTATATATCTAATCTATAATTAATAATCTTAATTATCTGACAGAGGAATTTAAGCACAGGATAAAAAAAATTGTAAATAATTGTAAATAAAAACAGGCATAGTTTTTGCTCAATTATTAAGTTTAGGGTTATGCTATTTAGGGGTTTTCAATAATATTTAGGGAAAGTCCACAGATGTGTCAGATTGGCAGCAAACACTTCCAGTAAAGCTACTTGTTACGTTGAATAAATTCAGAATAAGGGAGCAACTAGAAATGAGATTACAAATCAAATCTTAGACTATTAATCAATTTTAAAATCAATATTAATCAACCTCAATACATTTATTGAGGTTGCCCCAAACTTGTCTTCAACAAGGTGCCTTCAACTGTGCTTGTATCTAATCAGAGGGGTATGCATTTTGTATCTAATGTTCCCAAAAAATGGTTTTTGATCCACAGTGACACCCAGACTAGTACTATACTTTCAGTCATTTTTAATTTCTGGTCAAATTGAGGCTATAAAATGGCATAAGGATACATAGTGCTATAACATCACTATGCTATAACCTTGTAGAAATAAACTTCAGAAAGTGTCTGTACTCCCTCTATAATAAAAGGAAAGCGTAAATATCCCCATGGGAAATATTTTTCAAGGCCAAGCACGATTTACTCAAATTCAGACCTTCCTTTACCTTTTTAACTTTTGTAACGGTACCCTGCAGTGCATCCACATCAATTATCCACTCGATTCTATTTCTAGTACCAATTCCTCTTTCCACATTATTGCAGCTCACATCTCACTGGAGGATGTAGTGGAAGTCTGTGATGGACGCCGGCTCTAATTGGGGTTTAATTACAGCCGTGTGAAGCGGAAGAAACATCACCAACACCCGTCCGAACCCACCCTCCAGCCCACCACTATTGACTAGTAACAGCGTTGCTGTGGTAACAGGCCAATCAAACAGTACGCCTGATGAATTGCGATTGCCTATCGTTGTCACACACACACATGCGAGTACACACCTACGCAAACATTGTGTACAAACACATAAGAAATAGGTTGGCCATTTTATTCACCCTGTGTGTTTATTTTAGTAGCCTAGAGTTTAACTTGCCAACTTGTGATTAATCGCATGTTTTCAGTGTACCATAAATGAACACTTTTCATGTTTTTAATACTCTATCTAACTGTATCAGATGTTATAATTATATACATTTCACTCAAAATCTATCCCTTGAATAAAAATGTTAATTATTTAATATTTCTTTTACTATTATATTAATATTAATTCCTTGTTAATTAATTAGTTTAATGTTAATTTAAATGCAATTTTTTCAGTGGTTGTTTTGATTGTTAAATATGGTATGTGGCTCCTTTAAGAAATGTGTACCGGTTTTATATATATATATATATATATATATATTTAGTGTTAAGTGTACACATTTTCGGATGACTCTTTATAGACAGTAACTGTAGCATGTGTGTTGACAGTAACAACTCCACCTACTGTGCCATCATAACACCCACTGCAAATCATGAGTTATTTATAACAAAAATTCTACTTTATACGGAACATAATAAGAGACAAGAAATAACTTCTTTTTTGATGCCAGTCATCATTGAAAATGTTCCGAATAGAAACTCAAGCTCCACAATGACAGAAGCAGCATATCTAAGGCTGTGAGTCTTGGCATAGGTACCCCAAATCGGAAGGGAAGAAATAGAAAGAGAACAAACTCATTCACAAAAAAGGGTAATTAGGCATACGCTATCCTCCAGCTCGCATGCTTTCTGGCCAGTAGTAAGATGCTAAAGAACATAAAGCAAACCAATCTCTATACAGGGAGAACTTGTGGAGCTTGTTGAACTTTACACAGCCATGAATTGAGGATGCAGGATTGAACCATGGATTATAAAGCTAGGAGACAACGCAATCTCCCTCACCGACATGCCATCTACTATCAAAATATAATTTGTGAAATGATTTAGTTTACAGGCTAAATTATCAATGGCGTCATTATCAATGTTCATGTCTGCATGATATATTCACTTTCATCCATAATTTTTCATGATTTTCGTTTAATTGACAGCTTTTAATTATAGAGATATAACATGTGCCATTATTCAGTTCATGCTGTTTTGTGTCTCACTCATCCACCCTTATGTTCGCTCTTTCATCACCCCATTCTGGCCACAGGGAATCATTCTTTTCAATTGTTATGCCACAGACATTTCCTCTCTTTTCCATCATCTTTCATGCTGTTTTTCGTACTGAGTTACTGCGAGCTACTACTGCCATAATTTAAACCCTCTTTTCAGTGTCCTTTGATTTATTTTATCCACGCCGCACTCATTCCATTATATTCAGTTTGTCTGGGTGCCTGTTTTGTGTTTCCATTTGCTCTTACCCTTCAATTTTCTTTCATGGAATGTCTGTCTAGGTTGGGTCACCCCTCTCTAAAGGGAGCATTTAGAGGCACTCTGCATATAAAATGCATTTGCCAGAGTTTCAGTGTCTTGCATGGAGCTGACACAGTTGAAGGACATTTCTGATATGATAAACCCTGTAAGCAATGAAACGTGGCAGTGCGAATTATTGTAGACAATAACTTTCACATTGTGCACTATTTACATTTTACCACAAAAACTTAATTCTTTTGATTTGTAATTAATACATCTTTTTTAAAACTATAATTATGTTGTAAGTATAGTTTATGGGAAACGTAAGGAAAGTAATATTATCACTACCATTGTAGATGATAAAAAAAACAACAACTTTCCTACAACAAACAACAAAGTTCATACATTTTTTTAAACAAACAGTCTGTCTCGATAGAGAGAACAATTTACATACTGTTACAGTTACACCATTATTACAGAGAATAATATACAGAGAAAGGATTTCCAAAAGAAATACATGCGGACACATGAAATGAACATGGAAGACTGTAAGTAATGTTACTGCAAACCGTTGTTGTTTATAGCCGACGATCTAGAAATTTGAGTTCTTATTGAGCATAATATAGGGTTAGAAATAAAAAAAAATAAAAACACCATTCAAGAATTACTATGGAATGGATAATAATAGAAAAAAATATTTGTAGTATGACTTTATTAATCAACACCTTCAAAATAAACAGGTTAAAGATTCCAAGAGTGACATGGTACAATATAAAACAAACATATCAAAGTTTTGTAAAGTCTGTACAATCAACAAGTATTTCTGCTAATGCTACTGTAGTTCATCACCCTCTGTCTTCTGTTTACTAGCTGTGCACATTCAGAAAGTCCACACACACATGTACACACACACACACACACACACAGAATCACGTGTAAAATTCTTCACTTCACTGTTTGGATATTCACTATCACAAATACATTGACAATCTTTTTTTAAATTCTCTGTATATCCTATTTTTTTCCATTTTAAGTTGATAATTCATATTTTAGTAGATCATTTCTCTTTTCTTCATCCATACATGCAATGTCAATTGTAATGCCAGAGCCATATTCTATTGTTTCGATCTCCTTCCATGTGCTTTTCCCTACTGCTTTCCCACTCACTGTTACTGCCATTTGAAACTCTCTTTTCACCATTCTTTTGTTGTCAGAGGGCCAATATGTAAGCAGATCTGATGTTTTTGGAGATGTGTAGAACTACACTTCATTTATACCTGGGGAAAATAGTCCTTGCTTTACCCTACCATGTAAATATCATATTTGTTTGCTCTTGAATATTTCACCTCCATGTTCACCTCCAATTTTTCCACTCAGATGTATTATCGGTTTTTTATCCAAAAAAAAAAACCTTTTCACTTTCAGTTCTCATTTTCAGTGCAATGTTTGTTTTCATGGAAGTCTCTACAATAGGTGTTTATGATAAGAATGAAGAATAACACGGCCACAGGAAAAAAAATAAGTGAGAGAAATGATTGCGTTCATGTGAAAAATGTGTTTCTCAGTAAATTAATTCCTATTAAATGAAGTCCAGCAATGTGCAGACTTGTCAGCGCAATTCCTGTCTTGATGGCTAGGCTTTTAAAATCATCAGACCACACACGCCAAGACAACAACAAATCAAGCAATAATTGCTTGTTGTGTCTCAGCTGGAAAGCCACATACTCCCTGTAAATATAGAACAATTTGATACAAGAGCAATTTGGGATGCTCTGTGAAGAGAATCTTCAATCTACCCTGGGGGCTTTTAGCAGTGGTGCACCTTGGGAACTGAAATGTAATTATGCTGTTTAGCCAACAAACTGGGGTAACCTTGCACCTGTACTCGGTGGCACACCACACTTCGCCAGTCCTTGTTATTGACGTTAATTGAAAAGCTCTAAAAAGGTTTGCATGTAATGAAGGTCACTTCTCTAAGTTGGGTCATTAGTCTCATGGCCTCTTTTACTTGTCCAGAGAAGGAGAAAATGGCTTGAAAATGAAAGATAATGGAGAAAAGGGATAATGGTTTAGAGCTTTTACTAGATGCAAATCTACACTGCATTTTTATCGCCCCATTATAAAACCAGTTCATGTAATGTGTGATGGATTTTAATCATAGCAGTGTCAGAGCATCTTCTTATTTTAATTTTTTTTTGTTTTTTTTTTACAATATGCGGAGTTTTATTATAGATTATAGTATTAGAAAAACAAACTGGCATAATCAAACCTTTGTAAATGTTATGGAAAAAAAATTAACAGGACTTGTATGTGGTACTCTAAATATACTGCAGATTGTTTGGTGTGACGTAAAAAAAAAAACGTTTACAGCTCTCAATAATTAAGGATGTACCGTCTTTTCATGGCTTACATACCTAAACAATAATTTATTATGTAACCTAATGAGATGTTTATTGAGAGAAAAACTGAGATTTGAATAGGAGACTAAACACCATTGCATTGCCTTGAGACTGGAGGTGTGTATGTGGGATCCTAACAAAAATAACCTACAATCAAAATTATATACAAAGTATGAAATGTCATTCAGTAATCGAAATGCAAAATAATGTGCATAATATTAAGGGCAGGAGGTATGAAACCAGGCTAATGCACAAAATAAAATAAAAATATATATACAAGCGAGTAGTGTGTCCTTAAAGCCCTCAACAATCCTACAAGTGCTTTAATAATCACTTTACCACTCACACACTCAAGAAGTGCTCTAGAAGTGCTGCATATAGAAAAGTCTCCAGGAAAAGCACATTATTTAAGTGAATTCTGTTACATTCTGCTTTTTCTTCTCATTTCCTGTGAACTAATTGATTAGGCTATAAATTCATGTTTTAATATTTTTGTCATAGGAATGCACAATGGTTTGATACATATAAAATATCAAGTGCAGATTCAATATTTGAATACATTTGTGAATACAAAAGTTTGTATGAAGAGCTTTATAACTTTCTCAGTTATTACACTTATTAACCTATTACCTTATTAGTAATGCTTACTCACTGTCTTCTGTGAATGTTTTTGCATTTTCAGCAATGTCTGCTTTCTGTTAACAGGCCATACACGTTTTAATCATCAGCTGCCTTTGTGAACATATTTATGGAAAAACGTGTGTGTTTTTAAAGAGATATTTTCTGTACCATCAATAAGGAAAACATATATGTGGTGTGATTTTATAATTAATAATAATGAAGAATTGATTTATTTATCGTGAACAAGTTTTTAAATGACCATAGCACAGAGACAGGCACAACGCAGAAAAGCATATGCCTTTCACAGTGTTTTCTGCCACAGAGTATTGCTAAGATTGTTACAGGAAATGACAGAATCTTTAGCAGCCTGTATGACTTTTTGGTATTGAAATAGCTCTGCTGAATACACTTCCAGAAACTCTATTCTGGAGCTGTCTGGACCATATGTGGACACCAGATCATCAAAACCATATATCTTTTTTTTTTTACAATACTCTATATTTATTGGCATTGTTTGGTTCACTTCCATCACTATCCATCTTTTTTCCCCTCTAGATTTTGGATTGTTGTTCTCATGGTGTGATCATTCACTATTTCAATTTATCCCAATAGGCAACAGGAATAGACTTGGCCCAATAGTTCCAACAAAAAGAGAAAACTTCACTTCCTCACAAGACATTTGTGACATTTGTGATCTTCCTCCTTTTTAGGAACAGTTTGGGGAAGAATCGCGTAATAGTGTGATTGGCAAGTCTGAATATATCTTCGGTCATGTAGTGTAGTAAAGAATCTGAGCCACAGCTGCTAGACTCTGTAAGAGATTCTTTCTTGAGGCAGTGTCTCACTCTTATCAATAACCTCTTGTCTCCAACACTCAACGAAACTGAATTAAACCACTTCACAACCTGCACTACATTACAAGAACTGCCAACACTTCTTCTTATAGTTTTTGAACAGCATTCAGGTTTCAGGTTCAGGTTATGCACATATTCATATGCTGAGGTTTTGCCTTATCATGGGGTTCCTTTAGTATACTATGAGTCCCCTATAGGGTGTTCTCCTACCTTCCAAACAACATGAGTGGATTTGTTAGATTAAATGCCCTTATGGCTGGCTGGAATTTACTAAGACGAAGCAGCTGCTTAAGCCAAATAAATGAATATTCTGCTTATTCAGTTGTATATTCCAAATTTTGCTTGGCTTCTGTCCGTTATCTAATCAAGCCCATGGTGCAGCGTAGTTAGTATATTTTAATATGTGTCATATGTGTATGTGTATAAAAGAATCAAATTCTGAAAGTTTGAATGATTTAATTTTAAAGCATATATAAAGTCTTTTTGTCTGTACCTTTTACAGGTTTATCCACAAACCCAACCTTTTATAACATTTGGACACATCTGTAACATAACACAAAAACATATGAATTATTGTCATTAGGTGCCTGTCTCCAACCTGATTTTTAAGGCAGAGCATGTGTGTGTGTGTGTGTGTGTGTGTGTGTGTGTGTGAGTACACGCGTGTGTGTGTATAATTGCATTAAATTAGACCAAATAATCATTTAATTCAATTTTTTGGATTTATTGCTTTAACACATCATATCTAATTTGCATAAAATTTGCATACAGCCAAAATCTCCACATGCATGTCGCTTGTCACGCCACCAGCTGTCAGTGAAATCTTTATATCCTGCATGTACATAGGAAATGAATGGCCTCCTCGTGCTTTGTCACTCAATAGTGTGCATACAGTCTTAAGAGGGAGGAAATTAGGGCCTGTGTCTTTTCTGTTTCACTTCTGCCCGCTTTTCTACCTTTTAACAGTCTGAGATGCCACAGAAGCAACATGCGCCAGAGTAACATGGATTGGATTTTTTTTTATTACATCAGAAGAACAGAAAGAGCATTAATGAAAATAAAAAGAGCTTATTGAAAATAAATTAAAAGCACTAAGCATGAAAAATATGATTGCTTGATCCAAACTCTATTATTGGTGGATGATAAAAATAAAACTGTACAAGCTACCGGCACCTATTAGTGGAATCATCTATCTCTGCTGTCGTTTTTATTCTTTTCATTGCCTCCATACACACATAACATGAGGTTGTAAATGACAAGTGTTCTATCTTTGATTTCTCACATAAATAAATCACTACATGGCATCTAATTGGAGGTTTCCAATGGGGAATGGAATACGTTTTGGGTGGAGAACTACGGCGATATTCATTCATTCATCTTCTACCACTATATCCGATTTTCCCTCAGGTCATGGGGAGCCTGTGCCTATCTCAGGCGTCTATGAGCATTAAGGCAGGATACAACCTGAACATTCACACACTAGGGACAATATTTTCCAAGGTGCCAATCAACCTACCGTGCATGTTTTTGGACCGGGGTAAACCGGAGAACCCGGGGAAAAAACCCCTGAGGCACGGGGAGAACATGCAAACTCCTCACACACATGGCCGAGACAGGAATCGAACCCGGACCCTGGCGGTGTGAGGCGAATGTGCTAACCATTAAGCCACCTATTTGGAGGTAATGATGAGCAATCTAAAGAAATGTTTGGAGTGGAGACCTAAAGCCATGGTGGACTAGGAGCAGTAGGTTTTGAGTTTGCTTTGAGATATTTGAAGAAAACGTGACTTATCATTGTTGTTAGTGAAGAAATGAAGAAATGGTGGCAAACGTGAAAAAGGGAGAATTAAATAACTGAACTATATGGAATATGTTTGGAGGTTAAGAATGGAGAACTGAAGGATTGTTGAGCTTTATGCTTTATGTGAAATAAGTTTGGAGGTTTGGGGGGGGGGTGTGGTCTAAGAAATCATTTGAGTCAATGATTTGAACTTATCTGATCATTTTTTGCACAGTTGATGTCACTGTATTCAGGCCACTGGTTTGACTTACGGCATGAGAACATTAACAAGATGTACAGTCTGGGTCCAGCAGACAGCGTCGCGCGTCTGAACACTCTGTGCCCTCTTTTTCCTATTGGCTCGTGACTAAGCACGCGGCAGCGCGTCCACGCTCTCCAAAAGCCTTGCTGCGGGTGCCAAATGAATGAGACGCACGTGGACGCGTCGCGCGCGCTTCCCCGTTTCTCCTCGCGGTCGGCAGCGCACGCGGCGTCCAGATGAACCCTCGCGCGCGCGGCTCCTCCAGCGTACAATGGATTAACCGGAAAGACATGAGCGCACGCACCGAGGACGGCGTGAGCCTGTGCCAGCGGGCTCTGCACATCATCACCGAGCTGTGCCTCGCCGGCCACGTCGACCGGGAGAAATGTTCGGACATCTTTCCAACCGAGAGCAACATACCAGGTAAAGGCACTTCAGGTAAATGTGAATCAAACCGACCGTATTTAAGTCCCAAAATTACCCTTTCAAAGGAGAACGCGACTCACTTTGCGTCGCGAGAAAGTTCTGTAAAGGTTTCGAAAACCTCTCCAAAACTAGACGAATACTCGAGGAGTGCTTTCTAACACTTTTAGAAATGATTCTTTTCCCCTCCAAGAGGAACTGGAACGTCCTCGTCAGACTTGCGGCTGGAGTGCAACAGGTAGCTTTTCAGCTGAACGCGTAATTTAGAAGAAATCCGAAATCCTGCGATGTACTCAATTAATCAACGGTTTATCTGTTATGCAACGTGAAAAACAATATTCCGCCATAATACGTGTGTCACAGTGGAAATAAAACCTAACACCGATTTCACACATGATACATATATAATTATTCCACAACAATAGCTCACTGCATTGATTTTTTTTTGTTTTCTAATTAGGAAAAAATATGGCATATTATATATCATACTCAATATTCTCAAGCATATTGTTACATGTAATCATCATATAAGATTTCCTTATTCTTACATATTCTGGTATATATTTGTGCTGATATATGTGACATGTTTATACACATAACTTGGTGCTAAAAAAAAAAGAAAAGCATATTTGGTTTGAAAAGGATGAAAGACATGATTCCTGACCGAAAGGTAAAATGTTTATGGAGCATTAATTATTCCATTGAGCACTAGGATCAGGAAGCCCAGTCTGCTGCTATGGTGACACCTGTGTCTTAGAAACGTGTCTGTTGTATCGTATTACCTCGACACAGGACCACACACATATTCCTATACATACACACGTCATCATATTCCCACAGGTGGTCTGTATAACAAAAATGGTTTAATTATTTCATTTAAGATGAAGAATTATATGTACATCTGGCAAAGCATGTAGAATGTATAAGATATGATAAATGCTTATAAACTGTGTGATTTGTTTATGAATCCCATTGTTATTTTCTATGGAAAGTTTGTTTGCATATACAGTAATTCTCTTCCCCTCTCTGCAATACAGGATTTTAAGTATTCTTCCCCTTTTCTTATGCATTTCCTTCTTTTTTTCTCTTTCTCTCTATTACTTTCTTCCTTGTGTGTTCCACACTTTCATTGCTGCTGGCCTTTCCTGTTTGTCTCGTCCGTCTTTTCAATTCTTCACTTTGCCCCATCATTATGTTCAATGCCTATTTCTCTTCCTCTCCTGGTCTAATTGTCCTCTTGTTCGTCTCCTCTAATTACCCGTAATCTCTCACTCTGCGCTTTCTACTATTCTCCACTAAACCACGTCTCATTGCCTGTAGACATCTCTGTAAGTCTCCTAGCTGTGCTCGTGGGTTTCTGTGGACTCGCCCTGTTGGTAGTCTCTCTCTTTGTGTTTTGGAAGCTGTGCTGGCCCATCTGGAGAATCAAGGCTCTCTCCTCGCATAGCGAGACTGTCCCACAAGGACTGCTACCCGAGGCACCGGCGCCCACACCTCATGTCACGCCCTCGCTTCCAGAGCGCCAGGTCTTACAGGCTGAGAAGCAGGAGAAGAAAGAGGATGAGGATGAGCAAAGGAGGAAGGTGCCCGAGGTGATGGTAAACGGTCGTAGTTCGGTGAAGTCACTCGAGGCAGCCATGAAGATCAGCCAGACGTCTCCAGACATCCCGGCTGAGGTGCAGCAGACGATACGCGAACGCCTCAGTAAGAAGGCCAAGATTCAGAAACAGAGCACTGAGCCCACCTTCCTTCTCCAGGTATGCAGGTCCTCCTGCCTTCTCTCATGAGATTCCTTATATCAACTCTTGTTTCCCTCAGTTTTCCAGGCCCACTAAACCTCTTTCAGTTACTTCTCTCAAAAAACAAAACTCCTATAATGATATTTCTTCTTTTCCTACTAATTTCTTTTACATAATTCCATATCCATGGGCTGTACAACTTCCTTGAACCCATTCAAATTTCTGATTAGTTTCTCTTCACTCTGCTCAAATTTGAAAGTTATTGTTTGGAAAACAATAGTTCTTATGCAAGCATATCGTGTCTAAACCTGCTCCAATTGTTAAAATCATATGTCAAAACATGGTGGCATGACTATCTGTGCCAGATAAGAAATTTAGGATCATGTGTTTGGGTTACTGTCCTGTGTGGGTTTCCTTTAAGTTTTCTGTGGTTCCAGTGACCAAAACATGCTGGTATGTGGGCAGGCAAATCTAATTTCCCTGACCAAGATAAAGCCCTTACTGAAGTCAAATGAATGAATAATAAGACGAGTTCCCATCCCTGTGATATTTCTTCTACCTTTTGTGCATGTTAGTGTACATACACCCAGGACAATCCGGATGGGTATGGGTCATTCATTAAATCTCAGACTGTAATTAACATTAGCAACTTTAAAGCTCTATAGAAAGCTCTGTAGAAAGGTTACTTCACATTTACATGATCAAAACCTGCGAACATTATAAGTGGCTTTTTGAACACTAGACAAACAAATAACAAATACAGAATTTAATATAAAGGTCATTATGTTCTGTATTACATTATGTTGAGAATAAGTGACACATCTATTTGTTGGTTTTAATCCAGTCACGCTCTTTACAAGCCGCTATCTGAAAATATTTTTATTTAATTGTGAAAAAAATAGTACAGATTTCACATATTGAATCAAGTGTGTATATATATATATATATATATATATATATATATATATATATATATATATATATATATATATATATATATTGAATGAAGTGAATTGAACAACATTTGCAAATCTCCATTTATTAAGGGAATTAAACTTTTAGTCCTTGTTGCCTCACTAGTCATCAAGGTTGTTGCAATTAAGGAACAAAATCAGCATTAAAACTAATTACTGATGTTTATATCAAATTTAAAGGCTTGTGACGCCATCATTTGCTATTTTCACTCCATGTCTGACAATGCTGCACCAAGCCCCCTACCTTCTTTCACTAGCCCTGTAATCACTACTGCCTTCCAGCCCGAGCACCCGAGTCACGCTACCATGACAACGGCAATTAAACAATCAGCTGTTCTCCTCTTTGTTTGGTTCTTGATGCTACATTTAAAGCGAAAGGGGTTGTAATTAGTATTGCCATGCGGGAGAACCGACATACTGTAACATACTCGTGCTGCTGGGGACGTAACGAGCAGCTGCACTCCTTTAGTGATGGTGGCCATTATTGAGTTCCCACAGAGCTGCCATTAGGACCCTGGTGCAGACTAATAAACAATGTATCCTCTTAAATTACATGTGTGGTAGGATACATAGAAAAAGGCAAATGGGTGAGCTTAAAGGTCAGATATGCTATGAAATGGAATAGTGATCTTTTTTTTGGGGGTCATTTTCTCTGATTTATTTATTTATTACTGATTATTTGTATAGCGTGTGCTAGAGCTGTTAGATTTAGCACATGACAACTGTTTATTTCTGGTTGTTTTCTTCAGTAACATTCATTTAGCGCTTCTGATGCAGCTATTATTTAAAAAGGTGTGACCACAAAATGCTATTGAGGCCACTGATAAATCATCTGAAACAGGCCGTCTTTAATACAGGGGCCAAAGCCACGGAGATGACTATAGATACCTTAACAAATAATCCAAGAGAAGACAATTTTTTGCTCATTTTTGCCAGAATAATTCCCAAAGGGCATACATTAAGCATGATGTTCTACAGCCTATTGCATTGTAGCCCCAAAGCCACAATGTATTCTTTTGTGACCATACCTTATTAAAAATTAACTATCACACAACCACTGCAGCTTCAAATTGTTCTCAGTTATTCCTCTTTCATGTGAAGGATGTTAAGCCCCTTAATTCTATGCAATAAATCCTCACTAGCCTCAATAGCCTTATACCATATTGGCGAGAGATCCTTGAGAACACAATTTTATCTTGCTGAAAAAGTCTACTGACGTGTTTGCATCTGGAGCTATGTTTGCATGCTCACAAGGGAAAATGGAGCAGCTAGGTTTAAGTACACACATGCAAAAAGGGCTGTATGGTTGATTGCATGAAATCACAAGCTGCTAAATGTGTGAATTGTGCAGCTTTTGGTTTTGGTTGAGGCTATTTTCCCTCCACTTGTATGTAACATCCAAGATCTCAGACAAAATTACCTCCAACTGTGTTCTAGAGAAAATTAATAAATGAGAAATAAATAATGTTGGTCATAGATTCTTCAGAGCAAGTATTAGAATGAAAATGTTTTAGTCATAAAGGTTAATTTGTGAGATGAGTGTTAAGTTCATAATATGGGTTTAGTCTGTGTGAAGATAATGGCTTAGAAATTGGTACTTTCTGGCCATCTGGTTGTTAACATGGAGACATTATTCTCGTGTCAGGCTCAGCTGGGTCTGGCCATGTTGGGCAGATAATCACTATCTAAGGAGAGCCATATGAAGGAATGAGAGGCTTACTCTAATGACATTTTTTATTTATATTGAGGAAAGAAATAAATGGTAAACCTAAAACCGGAATGGTATTAGAACTGTCCCTTGTACAATTGTTAAACTGGCTGAAATAATTGTGTGTTGCTACAAAACAGCATGCATGAGATAGAAGACAGCAGAGAAAGACCAAACGAGAATAATAGCAATATGACATTGGATTTCTTATTAAGAACAGTCATGCATCAAGTGATATGGAGGAGAATTTTTTAGTCTCCTAGGTCCATGGGATTAAGCTGAATACCGCTATGAAATATTGTCACATTTATTTGAATTATTCACAGAATCCACACTGATTGCAGTTTGTTTCATTATAGACTCAGACTACAACATCATTATGAAGGTTTATCAGCAAACCTTTTTTTGATGATTCTTTTGACTCACTGAAAGAATTGGATGTACAAAACCTAGCTATTCATATACATTAATACTTTCAGTTACATATTTTGTAAACTCATTATTTGGTGACTATTAAAATTACTTTTTGGTTATAATCAAGCAAGTAAAAGCACTAAGATATAGTACCAGTCCAAAAGCACATGGACGTTTTAAGCCCTTAGAGACATGTTGATTGTTCAACATAATCATAAGTGTCAGACACTTTTACAGGTGTCAAGTGTAAAGGATTTTTCTTCACAAAAAAGGTTTTATATTTTCTGTTGTGAAAACATACTGTTAGTTGCTAGGAAACATTAAGCTGAAATAAAAATATATTGTATAGAATGAGAATGATATCAAAGTTATTGTGCATCTGAGGCTATAAAGCTCCATTAATATATTATTTAATTTACTATATTACTATATTATTTCATTCATTCATTCATCTTCTACCGCTATCTGATCTTCCCTCGGGTCACGGGGAGCCTGCGCCTATCTCAGGCGTCTATGGGCATTAAAGCAGGATACACCCTGAATGGAATGCCAACCCATCACAGGGAACACACATAAACACTAGGGACAATTTTCCAAGGTGCCAATCAACCTACCATGCATGTTTTCGAACCTTGACCCTGGAGGTGTGAGGCGAACGTGCTTTCGCCTCAATTCTGATCTTGTTAAAGTTTCTGATTTTTCAGATTTTCCTGTATAACTTATCATGCTTCCACATAAACAAATTGCAAAGAAATGAAGCCATTGAATTACTTTGTAGAAACTTGTGTAAATGTGTATGTTTATGAATATTTGTAGAATAGCATTGACTTAATTAAGCAAATCTTTCCTACTGGTGCTTTCATTCCTGGACTCTAAGAGCACAAGCACTAACAAAAATTTTAACAACAGACATGAAATTGTTTAAGATACCCAGTATAGTATGTTGAAGCTTGTCTGCAATATGTATGCCACAGTGTCCAAGGCACGGAGGTGTTGCAAATGCATCCTTAAGAGATAATATTCATCTCTTGCCAGGCTGCATTTCCCTTTAAGTAGATTAGTACATTTTCTAAAAGGTTCAATAATAAAATCTGTGGGATTTAAGACAAACAAGTTACTAAATACCAGCTGCTCTAAAATAACAGCTTATTTAGCTATCTAGGCCATACCACTCATTGAGTACCTGCATTCTCAGTCCTTCTCTTCCTATCAGCACAATTAGCAGAAGTCAGTTTGGAAATAAAAAACAAAATCTTATATATATACCGTAAATTCTGGACTATAAAGCGCACCTGCATATAAGCCGCATCCGCTCTATTTAAAAAAAAACCCAAAAAAATCATAAATAAGCCGCACCTGCATACAAGCCGCATCCGCTTTTGAATTGTAAATGTACATGTATGTACCTTAAATAGATCCTTTCCTAACCTGTATTTTAACACGGTGTAACGGTGGACGCTGCACAGAGACGCGGAGATCCGGAATTCATACAAAACAGGATTTATTAGAATAAAGAACTCAGGAGACGCCGCTCATACGGAGCGGCCAGACAGGCTAGGGAGCCTTGCGCTCTGCGCGCCGTGGTACCGGGAGTACCGGAGAGCAGGAGCGGTGGCGGACTTGGAAGTCCGGGAATCGGGAACAGACAAAGGTTAGGCATAAACATATATCGAGCGTCCGTGTCCGCGACACTAGGTATGTGCTACGAGCCCGGACGATGATTGTAGGGAGAACCGGGCTTATATCGGGAGAGGGAAAATCAAGAACAACTTTGGCTGATTTGTGCGTGTGTGTGTGTGTGTGTGTGTGTGTGTGTGCTTGCGTGTGTGTGTGTGGGGAAAAGAGCAGGGAGGAGAGAGAGAGAGCACCGAGCAGCAACTTTGCTGATTAAAACGGGACAGAACCAAGAGAAAATAAGGGCTATTTACAGTATTTATCTTCATTTCTCCTGTGTGTGAAATCACGTCACCTTAACCTTGTAAAGATAGAGTTTGTCCTCCTTCTATCCGCTTCTACCCACTTATATCTGCTAAAGAGGAACTAGCGCATTCTTCTTCTTTGCATTTATTTTGTGTTAGTTTTGATTCTAATTCCGGTTAGAGCCGGGAAAAAATCTGCAGAATAGCCGCACCTTATTATTAGCCGCATGGTTCAAAACCTATGAAAAAAGTAGCGGCTTATAGTCCAGAATTTACGGTGTATATATATATATATATATATATATATATATATATATATATATATATATATATAAAAGCACAGTTTGTTTCTTTATCTTACAATGTCCACATGCCTGTTGATGATAATGGAAAATATAAAGGAATAGTAACCTACTGGGGGAGTGTGAACATTTTCTAAAGCCTGCTCATATCTACCTGTGGAATTGAATGGGTTTATTTGTTTATTTTAGGCCTTTGATACACTTACTTTCCTTATTCTTCTCCAATAACTCGCCTTCTTATTTACACAATTTCTAGACACAATTCCTTTCGTCGGCACCTCAGACGGCAGATGAACGTCACCAGTGTGGACTTCACCATGGACACGCTTCCTGTGCGACAGTCCTCAGCAGTCAGCATTGGGCGCATAAAGCCAGAACTGTATAAACAGAAGTCTGTGGACTCGGAGGACGGAAACAAGGAGCCTGTGGAGACATGTGGCAAGCTCAGCTTTGCACTGAAGTACGATTATGAGGAGCAGGCTTTAGTTCGTGCGCATCCTTAAAGCCCTGGACTTGCCGGCCAAGGACTTTACAGGTACCTCCGATCCTTACGTGAAGATCTACTTACTTCCCGAGCGTAAAAAGAAGTTCCAGACACGAGTCCATCGAAAGACACTCAACCCCACATTTGACGAGGTGTTCTGTTTCCCGGTGGAGTACGATCAGCTGTGTAATCGAAAGTTGCATTTCAGCGTCTTTGATTTCGATCGCTTTACAAGTCATGACATGATCGGCGAGGTAGTGGTGGACAACCTGTTTGAGCTCTCGGACCTGTCACGTGAGGCTGTGGTCTGGAAGGACATTCTTGCATCCACTACAGTAAGTATAGTGTGTCTTTTAGCAAGTGTGGTGCTAAATGTTTAAAATATATACAAACTAACCTAGATTGTTTCAAAATTAAGAAGAAACACAAGTATAATCATTTCAATTTATTTAGTGACAATCCATTGTCTCTTAAAGACTACAACGTACAATCACCAATATGACAAAAGGAGATCAGGGTATCAATGTGAACTGATCTGTTATGCAAAGCCAGGTGTGAAGGAGGGCTCAGCTCAAAACTGATTCACCCTTTCCTTACACCCACACACCTAATCCAAAGAGAGACAAAATTAGATCTCTGCAATGCTACGGTGGAGCTACAGACATTAGACATGACTAATGCTGCAGACGTTTGATTAGCCATGTCCTACCAACCCACTTCAGTGTTGAAGACATGATTTTGGAAAAGAAAGCAAACATTACTTGTTTTTTTCTACTCATTGTAAGTCTTTTGGATATGTTCTATTGTCTCGCTGACTTCTTTCATCCCACTCAATAAGACTTCTCAGCAGATCTTTTAGTTTAGACTGTAACAACAGTCAATGGCATGTCATAGCCTTGTTTTATGGTCTTTAAAAAGTGCTGTTCTTTTTCCATACAGAAGTCTTTTTTGCTATAAATATGTGTTCACGTCTTAAGAATTGACCATTTCCCCACCATTCAGTTTATTTTTTCAATTAAATGAATACTTAATTATTATTGGCCAGAAAGTGTTAATTTATTTTCACTAATACTTGCTGTACTTGTTGTAATATCTTTTCATTTATTTAGTAGCCAGTGAAGATACAGGGGCCTAAATTTTTGCAAAAATGCAAATGCATGAACATTATTCTGGCTATTCGGTTAACTCTCAGTAAAGAAAATGTTTTTTCTTTCGATATCCACTCGCCCCTGCTGTAAAGCTTGCTCTGATTACAGGGAACTTCACCATTTTTTTGTTTACTTCTGAAAGTTATCTCACTGGGGTGACTCACTCACACTGAGTCCTAATCTCCACTCTTGGAAGTTTTACACATCACTCACAGCAGGTTTTATAAACACTATTTTGTTGTGACTGCTTTTCATTTCATCTCTTTATTGTTGTTTAGATTCCTCCCAGTACATCAGACTAGTATATCATTTTGTTAACCTGTCTGTGTATTATTGTCCATGTCATGTTTTGATGAGATGATGTGTTATGTACGTGAACGTGCAATTTTTTTATTTCTAAGCTGGTCTGTGTATAGTTGTTCATCAAATGCTTCTTAAGCTCTATTCATATATATTTATATATGTATCAGTACGTACAAAACTTTCATTGTTTCATGGTTGTGCCACAAATGATCTGAAATGCATCATAATACATTAAGCAGCATCTTAATCACTAGTCAATATGAAATGATGAAAGATGAAAGAGTTTATAATGCTCAGGGGACGAAGCTAATGCTCAGAGCCATCTGCTCCCTGATCTACAACTATGGAGACCGTCTGGTTACTCAGATCACCCAGAATAGACCATGCCATTGATTGCAGCTTTGAGCAGTCACACTTCCGCTTGCATTCTAACCCTCCATTTCATCCCTAGTTGACACCGTTGGTTTAATTTGGGTGCCGCACGTACCACTGCACTCTCACTCCATAGAATAGACTGGTTAGAATAATGGCTAACGAATAAGGGGTAACACCTTACACTGGCATTCTTTTAGTTCAAGTTGGTGTGCAATGCTTTAACTAACAGACATTGCTACAAAAAGAAGAGAGAAATGGTGGTAGCCCAGTGGTTAAGGTGTTGGCCTCTGGACCAGAAGAACACAGGTTCAAACCCCACGAGTAGGGAAAAACCCTTAAGATAACATGAGGAAGAAAAAACAGATTTAATAAAATAAATGATTCCCTTCAGGGTGACACCCAAGAGTGAAATAAGTCATTACATATTTACTGCATTTTGCAGCCACCCTTATCCAGAGCTACTCACAACTAAGCAATTCATGGTTATGGGCCTTGCTCAAGGGCTCACTAATGCCATTGTGGTGATGGTAGGATCTGAACCTGCTTTCTTCCAGTCTAGAGGTCAGTGCCTTAATCACTGTGCTACCACCTCCCTCTAGTATGCTAAAGAACAACAGAAAAACAAACAAACAATGAAACTGGTGAAAAGATGTTCTGTCCATACATATGTAAATGAGTTATTTTATGAGAACCAGGCATATTTTATGATTAAAACTTCAGCGGTACTTTTATTTCTTTATTTCCTTCATTAACACACCCGTACTCCATGTCAAGTACTATCATGGTATGTAATTGTGCTTCAGTATGTGTTTGATTTTGATTATTAGTGGTCTTAATGAATGAATTAAAACCACTGTAGAAAGTGAATTGGTCAGCTATATAGACAGAAATGTTTTTTTATTTTTATTTTAAACATCCCATTCCACATTTAGTCCCATTTGCTTTTAGAATAACCTTCAGTCTTCGGTGAAGATGTTCCACTATATTTTGGAGTATGCTTGTGGAGACTCGTTCTCATTGCAGCAACAAGGGCATTAGTAATGTCAAGTGCTGATACAGGGTGAGCGGCCTGGGGTGCAGTTAGTTTCTATTTTAATGTACCACAAATTAAATTCAATTTCAAGCGAGGTTTTGTATAAAAACCTTTTGAAATGACCAATTTTATAAGTCTAATAACTGTAGTTCTGATTCAGTTTATAAAAATAGTAATGACTAATGACTTTGTTATTACTAGTCAAATACCATTTGTAATACTCTTGTCGTGATTTTGAGCATGCTGCAGAAGAAATAACAAGCGGTTCTTGTCTTGAGCGAGAAACTTTTTTTCTTTTTTTTTTTACATGAGGTTGACAAGCAAACATTAGACCATTATGTCCAAGGGTATTGTTAGGTGTTGAGCAATACTTTAGCGAATTGCAAATCTATACTAAACAATGTATAATGTAATGCGTGTTCCATTGCAGGAAAGTGTGGATTTAGGGGAAATTATGTATTCCCTCTGTTACCTTCCCACGGCTGGCCGCATGACTCTGACTGTCATCAAATGCCGAAATCTCAAAGCTATGGACATCACTGGCTCCTCCGGTAAGTGCGGCTTGCATTATGCATACCTGGGTAACATATATAACATTCAATTTAGTCCTGTAAATGATCGCATCCCAATCTTTCATTGTAATTCAGTTTAAAATATGTGTTTTAAGTTATTAAGACATAGCAATTGGTTGCTAATGGTTGTTAGATGCTTAAAGTGAAAACAAGATTGTTTGTTTGTTTCCACAGACCCATACGTAAAAGTGTCACTGCTTTGTGATGGCCGAAGACTGAAAAAAAGGAAGACCACCACTAAAAAGAGCACACTTAACCCCGCATACAACGAGGCCATCATCTTTGACATTCCTCCTGAGAACGTGGAGCAGGTCAGCCTGTCAATTATGGTGATGGATTATGACAGGTGAGTGGTGCCTTCTGATGGGTGATTTTAACCATGTGGCAGTTTCATTGAGTTGCAACGACATCACTACTTACAACAATGTATTGAAATCTGGTACAGAAATACTTGGTACTTTTGTGAAAATTACAAGCATGGTATTCATTAGTCATTTATTTAATGGGATGCTCTTAGTACACTCTTTTCAAACAACCTTATTACAGAGGTAACAATTGATAGTTCACTTTTAAACAAGAAATTCCTAATATTCAACAATGTCATAGGAAGCTAACTGGATGTTATTAATTACTAACACTTCAGTGACACTGACGCACATTTTAAAGTGTATTTTCTCTGTAAACTTGTACAATAATGCTATACTATACTATTTTATTTCTAATCAGAGTTGGACACAACGAGGTGATTGGTGTGTGCCGAACAGGCCCCGATGCAGAGGGACTGGGTCGAGACCACTGGAACGAGATGCTGGCCTACCCACGCAAACCCATAACCCACTGGCATTCCCTATGTGAGGTAAGGAGAAGATACCATCAATTTATCGATTTTGAGTATTATTCAGCTTGTGAGATGTTTAATATAGAAATAATCAGTACAAATTGGATGCTACAGTTTAAATATGATTCCTTTCTACAGACAGTTAACGTAATTTTTTTTTGTGCAGAAAGTGTATGTGCTATTAAATCTATGAGCTAAGTGTTATTTGATTGACAGCATAATGATCATATTGCTGCCATGTTTGATTTAAGTGTAATATAAATTTCATATATTTCATAATTAGGTTGTTAAATATAAATGTAAAGTGAATAATGATGTGGTTTCGAATTTGTAAAACTCTACTTAATGGTCTCATCAACAGTGGCCAGGAAGGGGATCCAGTTTTGAAAGCCAGGGTTCCTGCCCGTCTCCAAAACCTCCTCAGACTCCATAACCGCAACTAGATCCTGGAAGACCAACCTTTTTTTCATCCTGCTTAGTGGCCATGTTTTCACTTTGTATAATCAGATAGCTCTTATTCTCTTGTTGTAACTTGTAAAATTCCATCATTTTGGCAGAGGATAACATGCAGTGCAGGTGTTTCATGCACACACAGTTAATGTGACTCTGTTACCTGAAGGTGCGCTGAGAATGTGTGGGTTAAAAGCAATGAGTGAGGAAACAAAATATATTGAATGATGATGTTTTGACAGAATATTGATATTACATTAAAGACATATCAAATGATAGCCTTTAAATGATTGTCTTTTGCATAATCTAAAAATGATGACAATATCGATGTTTTAAATATTTATTTTTTTAAACAGCCACCATAATAGCTGCATGCGAATTTCAAATCAAACTAACAAGCAAAAATGTTTTGTTTGCGATTTGAGCCCTGCATAGTCACCTGACTGATTTCAACACATATGGTGAAAAAATGTATGCAAAGGTTTATACTCCTGCTTTATTGGCACATATACATTTCTTACTCTTATAAAGTGAATCACTCTTACTTAACTTTCTTTGTAGTCAAATCAGTGCTGACATTATGGAAAGAAAACTGAATAATAATGTTTGCAATCAAAATACTGCCTATAAGGAGCTGTTCATCAGAAAATTAATCGTGTTTTTTTTGTCATTTCAGTGTTTCAGACATGTTGTAGTCCATGCCTTGATTCTATTTTTTTTGTCTTAAATGTTTAAGAGGCAAAAAACATTTTGTCCAAAAAAATATAGAAAAAGCATGAATTTAAATCAAGAATTTCCTGATTTGAGGAAAGACCTCAGGCTTACGAAAGCAATCCAGGGTAGTGGTGCTTCTTTAAACTGATAAAAACAAGCGCTAGAAGCCAACAAGCCATATGTCCAATTAAAATCTTGAAACACATGCAACAAGATGTGATAACAGAGCAGAAATCTTACTTTAGTTAGAAAACAAACTCGAGTTTTAGGAAACGGTTCACGGCATAGAAAAGTCGTAACCTCATGACACTTTCATAACAATACAGGTTGTGTAAAAGGGGAAATTCACAGTAGCAGTTAATGTAGCATGAGGATTTATTTTCATAAGTAATCTAATGCACAACAAGCTATCACAATACAAACTACACACTGAGTACATTAGGCAAAAATACAATGTCAGTCATTCGTTTGCTACAATCATTTTCACTCGTTCATATCTTCTTGACATGCACTAAAGCACACATGCATAATGCAGAGGACCTCTGTATAGTGTTTAAATGACCAGTACTATGGTCAACACCCATACTACGGTGTTTTTATTTCCCAATTATTAAAGTTTACATTATTTTTGACTAATCAAATTCTAATATGTTGACATTTTGAGCCGTGATAGTAATATATTTTTTCAAAAGAAAAACAAATTGTTCAAATTGTTCTTGGTATAGAGTTCAGATTTTGGGGTGTACGTTTCTGTCCCTTTAACTGTATCTGTTTATTTCCTCTTCTTTAGTTAAGATATAGAATGTAGAGTTATGATAATGTGTGTCCCAGGGAATTATTCAGTGAACCTTCATATATGTTTAGTTAAACTGAATTTATCAATTTATCTCCATAAATCCTGCCATCTTAATTTAAAAGCAAAATGTAGCGGATTTTAGCATAATTCAAGTTTTGCTTTTTAATGAACTTGGTACATAGTTTTGTAACTGAAGAAAAATCATGGCATATGGAGTAAATTAGAAGCTTGAATTTTATGTTGCTCCCCCCCACCCCAGTGAGCTGCTCAAAAACAGCTGACACAGCATAAAAAAACTAGAACACCTTGCAATTATGCAAATTAGCCTCAGTAATTAAATTGATATGCAACGTTCATAGACCAAAGGTATAATCCAGAATTATGATTTTCTTTTCCCATTTTACCATTGGTTTCATGTTACCATAGCAACACTAGCATGAATTAGTGATTGAGGTTTGCATTGGTTTGAAAATATATATAATGCTACCAATTGGACATTAAAAAAAGAATAGTTCTGTCTTTTGGATATTCACAAATGTAATGCAAAGAACATGGCAAATATATAAAGGCTGTGTACTGTTAATGTTCATTTGCACAGTAGGACTTTGTTTCTGCCCCGGTAAAGACAAAAGTAATACATTTGTCGTAGCATGTTGACACCAGTCTCTCAATTTCCTCGATAATATTAAAACGTTTTAGATGAACTACTTGAGTTATGGAGTTGTCTTTGTATTTGCACATATACTCCTTTTCCAGTGCCAACGTGCAGAAAATACTTGAGCGTAAATACTTGAGTTTCTTGAAGTTATGTTAACGTGCATTTCTATGGATCGTTTGGTGACTTTTTGTATGATAAATATATATAAATTTATCCGATCTATAGATAAACTTAAACAACTTTATACACAATTTGCATCTATTGTGAAACGTAGAACTGAACTTGCTAAAAGTGCTATTCTTCGAGCCATTGAATAAAAACAGTGCTTTTTGTCTTACTTGTATCTGGCAAAATAAAAAACAAACGTGTTCATTAATTGTTGTCATGAAATGTACAGTTTTGTGATAACTTTTGTAACTATTCAGTAAAAACTGAATATTGTAAGTTTTACTGTATCTGTTTCTTATGTACTTTAACTAAATAAATGCTGTTTGTCAACAAACTGTGACTTCTTTTGAATGATGAAAGCATTAGTATTGGAACATGGTACATTTATTACGCAGTCCAGCAAATTGAAGGGCTGAAGTATTGCCTTTATCTGCTCTCTTTAACTTAGGAGATCACACAGATATCTGCACTTGCACATATACTCAGTGTGTCAGTGTGAATAATAAAGGAAGGAGCAGTAACGCCACTTTTTGTCAGAGAGTGAAACCAACCAAGAGTGTTTTACATTAAGGGTTGGATCATTTCTTTCAATGGCTTTAAACTTACAGAACAAATATTGTTTTGGGTTTTTTTTTTGCTTAAGTGGAAAAAAAATCCTTTTTTGCTTAAGGATTTTGCAATTAGTTAGCCTACCTCTTAACTAATCAACTTTGAAGCGAATAAATGCGAATAAATTCAATTCGCAGTGGTCGGCAACCTTTACCACTCAAAGAGCCATTTGAACGCGTTTCCCACAGTGAAGAAAACACCGGGAGCGACAAACCCCTTTTAACATTTAAAATGAAATAACACTGCATATAACATTTGCGGTTTTTTTTGCCTTTATGCTATGTATAAACTAAACTATAATGTGCTGCATTTATGAAATCAACGAATGACTGCGGAGAAAAACAAAATGACATTCTTGCCTGCAACAAAAACCTTTTGAACTCGCTAAAGGTTACTTACAAGCAAAATACTCGATGTCCGTGAGAGTCCTTCTTGTATTTATGACAAAACTTATGACGAACTTAAATTATCCACCGGCAGCAAACTAAAAACTCCGCCCTCTCTCTGTGTGTGCCGTCGTCCTTTTCCTGGCACGTGCAGTCAGCTGTCAAGCTGAAAAATAAAAGGACCATTTCACTGAACAATGAAAAAATATGAATATATGCAAATGTTTATGCTTATTTATATGTGATTTCTGCTCCTGAGTTTCCATAGTTGGCCTAACCGGGGTTTGAAAAAGTTCTCTGGCTGGCGCATGTCGCACTTTGGCATTTGTGACACTTTCTGTTTAGCTGTTACAAGATCGCCATCATCTTCAAATTTAGAATGACAATTTAAAAACGAATGAACTAAAATAAAATACATTTGAATTAAATACGGGGGGGGCATGGTGGCTTAGTGCTTTGCCTCACATTGCCAGGGTCCGGGTTCGATTCCCGTCTCGGCCATGTGTGTGTGGAGTTTTCATGTTCTCCCCGTGCCTCAGGTGGTTTTGCTCCGGGTTCTCCAGTTTCCCCCCCCCCGGTCTAAAAACATGCAGGGTAGGTTGATTGGCACCTTGGAAAATTGTCCTTAGTGTATGAATGTGTGTGTGAATGTGAGTGTGTAAGTCCCTGTGATGGGTTGGCATTCCATCCAGGGTGTATCCTGCCTTAATGCTCATAGGCGCCTGAGATAGGCACAGGCTCCCCGTGGCCCGAGGGAAGATCAGATATAGAGGTAGAAGATGAATGAATGAATGAATGAATGAATGAATTAAATACTCATTAATGAGTCTCAAAAGCCACAATGAATGGCATCAGATGGATGAAAGAGCCGAGCGTTGCCGACCCCTGAACTAGTGATTTAGAAATATGCAGCAAACATTGGATAATGTTATGTATTACTTATGGCATCTACAGATGCTCATGAATATACATTAAGTTATAAAACCCTGCAGTCCACAGCATTGCAAGATCCACACTGCTCATGGTGGCAGTCTTCCAAATAACTGCAAACTGATACCAGTGAGTTACCACCAGACAAAGTAATTGTATGAGCAGTAGGAGACAGACTGTTTTAGATATTTTTTCCCGCGCCAGCTCTGTCACTGTCTGAAGTTATAATAAAACAAAAGCCATATACTTATTGATTTAGTAATATGCTGTTGTTGTTTTTTTTAATAGTTGTCCCCAACTGAAACAATGCTTTCACTAATATCTACTACAGGATGATGTTTTTTTCCCCCCCAAGATACATCTAAGTGTTGGTCTAAAAAGAAAAAAGGGTTGCTTTTTGGAAGACTTGGGCTTTGTATCTCAAGGGCTCTGATGACTATAAAGGTCTCCTTCAAACGTGCGGTGCCCATGGGAACGCCTTGATCAGGTGGTCTTTGTACGAGTATATCAAAATAACCATCTGATGCTGAGACCCGAGGCTGACAGCTCCATTCAGTTGAAAGCGTGCACGTGTGCACATGTCAATACTTTCAAGATCTACTTACTCAAAATGATTTTTCGTAGGCAATGTAGATTATAGACATAAGCCGAAAATGTATTACTATGAGGGAAATGATTTTCAGTGCACAATAGTCACTGCTGCAGCCTTGTAGAAATCCTACATGAAACGGGAATAATCTTACGCACAATTTATATGTGGAGACTACTAGACTACAATTTGCATTCGTGTTTTTTTCCCCACCCACATTTCTTTTAGCGTTTATTTCTTTTCACATGTAAGGGATGTCATTTTTCACACCACTTCTTCCCATATACAGAACTGTGCAAAGGTTTTAGGCAGGTGTGAAAAAATGGTGTAAACAGAGAATGCTTTCAGAAATACAAATAATGCATATTTTTGTCAATTTACAAAATGCAACGTGAGCGAACAAAAGAAAAAAGTAAATCAGTATTTGGTGTTAGTACTAGCTTTTGAAGAAGTAGAAGTAGTGGAAGTGATGGCACGACCCCCACAGAGCCCTGATCTCAACATCATGGAGTGTGTGTGGGATTCCATGAAGAGACAGAAGGATGTGAGAACGTCTCCATCCACACAAGATCTGTGTTTACTCCTCCAAGATGGAGCAACCTACCAGCCGAGTTCCTTCAAATACAAGTGTACCTAGAAGAATTGCTGCTGTTTCTTTATTCACTGCATTTTGTTCAGTGATGAAAGAAAATAATTAACACTTCCATTCTTTGTTTACAGCATGTTCTCACACTTTATACTTACTATTAGTACTTATATATGTAAATTTATATATGAATATTTCTATTACTGTATAGTATATACATTTCAAATGATAATTGGTGTTTAAAACAAGATCTGTAGTTTCGGGAAGTTTTATCTTACTGAATCCTTCTGCTCTCTATATTGATGCTCACCTCTATTTTGCAGTCACTTGGAAACCACCTGCTGCTGCTGCTGTTGACAGGATAACCCCAGACCCCCCCAAATGGACAGCTTACAGATTGCTGTAGATGGTTAACACTTAGAAACCATGAAGATGGCTTCCAATTGCAACTGAAGCAATTTTGCTACAACAATTCCAGACTACAGTTCTGACAGTAGCTATACAAGTGCCATTTTCAGAAAGAGTTCTGCACGTAAACAACCTTTTTGAAACAGAGAGCTACTCCATGGATACTGAGCCACACAAAGGGATACCGGTTTGACATACTCCTTTGAAATAACAAACTTGCCATTATTTCTATATTATTATTAATGAATAATGATGCTCTATGTCTATGTCAAGACACTGATCACGTTAATGATTCCTCACATTAATTATCAACAATGCCCATAGGGAAGATCGGATAAAGCGGTATAGAATTAGAAGATGAAGTATATATATATATATATATATATATATATATATATATATATATATATATATATATATATATATATAATATCTGTGTATTAAAGCCTCTAAGCCTGCAGATGGCCTTGATGAAGATGCTTGCTTCACCAGTTGTTGGCTTTTTGATGTCCTGTAGGGTGATGCCTGCAATGGCAACCTTGTCAGTTTAATTACAGTTCTGTCTCTCACAAAAAGAAAGCAAGGATCTTATACCCTGAGCATTAGCCTGTGCTTTCTCATACTGAATGTTTTTTTGTTAAATCTATTGTGCTCACATTTATGATATCAACTATAGATGTTCTTGTCCAGAGTTATATACATAAGTGCTCTATTGAAAAAGAAAACGTCCTCATTCGGAGAACTAATAGGTCAGGATCCAAGAATTCTATCATCCTAAAAGCCTTGTTAGAGAGAAGATCATTACAATGAGTTATTACAGAGAACAAAACAGTTACAGTTTTACTATATATATATATATATATATATTATATATATATATATATATATATATCTATATATATATATATATATTTTTTTTTTTTTTTTTAAGTGCTCATTTAAGTGCTTGTTAAGAGGTCTTCTTTCTCAATAAACCAGAATGAAGAGACATGACTGCATGACAAATTCACAGATGAAAAAGAGACATGACTGGGGATGTTACCAGGCATTTAATGATGGTATAGCCACATCTCCAGCCGCATCATATTTCCATCATCCAGGCATTCCTGGTTCCTGTAAACAGAACTGACAAGTGTATAAATGCTTCTCGGGAACAATGCCCCTTACAAAATAACATTCAATTTGAGAAATATATTGTCTTAACAGAAAAAACAAGGATGAGGTGAAATTTACCAGGTCAGATGTGTATCGTGTTATAAAAAGCAATGAGCGAGAGTAACTGAGATGGACCATTTGTATCGATTGTGGTGAGAAAAGAAATCTTTAGTCGACACTGATGAGTTCTTGCCTAACTGCATAATGATGAAAACATATAAATGTACAGCACATATCTATATGTGTAGCATGAGAACTGAACAGCACTGTAGTATAAGAAGTGACTAAATGTTATGTTTACCTCATTTAAAAAAGTAGCAAATCCAATAAATACCTTTCTTTAAAAATAAAAACTTACTGCGCAAAGGCCTTTTATGCACGTCTGTTCCAAAAAAGCATAGCCCATTTACTCCGTTGCCTTTAATTTAGACGATAAAAAAACTCTTTCACAGATGAAAGGTCACAGTGTCTGTTTACCAACGCGTCCGACAGAAGTGCCGCCGGTAGACACATGTTGATATGAGCGACCAGAAATAGATATTTTGCCCCTCGGATTAGACACACACACAAAAAACACCATCATTAGAGCTCTCTTGGCTGATTTCATTTGACACACGTGTTCTCAGTTTCTCACACGCGTAAATAAACAAGGGCTCCATGTGGCAAGAGAGTGAGATGACAAACACATCACAGTAACGTGTTCTTCAAATAATCACAGGAAGACTTTTACACGTGTCTGACATTTCTACCTAATACACTCAATATTGTTGGAATAGCACACACACCCACCCACCCACGCAGATACACACACACACACACACACACACACACACACACACACACACACACACACACACACAAAATCGTTCACGCCTTACTTAATTTAGGGTTGTGGTGGATCTACAAAATGTGATTGCACTGTGGGTGTCATGGCAATCCATATACCACAAACACACACACACACACACACACACACACACACACACACACACACACACACACACACACACACAATTGAAATAATATTACCACCAATAACAAAGTCTAAAATGTTTTCTAGACACATATTAAGTTAAAATGCCAGCAAATATTAGACAGAGCTTCAAATTACATTTGATGCTTTTAATTGATGAGGCTTAAAATCATTAAAACAGCTTGTATGCCAATACCTTTCATCTTCTACCGCTATATCCGATCTTCCCTCGGGTCACGGGGAGTCTGTGTCTATCTCAGGCGTCTATGGGCATTAAGGCAGGATACACCCTGGATGGAATGCCAACCCATCACAGGGCCCACACACACACACACACACACACACACACTCACATTCACACACACATTCACACACTAGGGACAATTTTCCCAGGTGCAAATCAACCTACCGTGAATGTTTTTGGACCGGGAAGAAACCGGAGAACCCGGAGAAAAACCCCCTGAGGCACGGGGAGAACACGAAAACTCCACACACACAAACATATATATATCATTCATTCATTCATTCATTCATTCATCTTCTACCGCTATATCCAGAACATATATATATATATATATATATATATATATATATATATATATATATATATATATATATATATATGCTAATACCTGTGACCTTACAAATAAAAATATTTAATCTGCATTTATATTAGATTAGAATATACATTGTTCAATGTACAGAATAGCCTAAATTGTGATATCGACAGAACATTTAAACAATTCATTATTTTCAGTCACCGACTGAGTAAACAGTGAAGTGAATTGCATTAGCCATATCCATTACAGAATAAATGACCAAACTGAAGCATCTTGACAACAAAGAAAGTTTCTCAAAATAGTGCTTACTTTAAGGAATGGGTGTTAAAATAATATGTATTATTACATTTCCAGTACGACTCAATGCAGCTTGGTAATAAATCAAGAATATTTCTTCTTTTGCTACAAAATATAGAGTATATGTTTAATAATTACTTTAATAGAGTTGTAAGATGCTCCATTTAAGAACCTTAAGAACTCTCTCATACTCATACTCAGATTGCCCAAAAGAAGAACCCCAAAACAAAGTCTGCCAATTAAATTACGGAAAGTGAAGGTTTTGCTTTAGCAGGGACTTTAACCAAGGTCTCAGGATTGTAATTGTGAGCGCCATAACATACGAAGCCAGAAAACCCCTAGAGATGAAAGCTCTAACAGAATAAAGTGAATAACATGAGAGCTTGATTTCAAGGACTGAACCCAGCTTGAACCTGGTTCCTTCTGTGTGGAGACAAGGATAATACGAAGGAAGCTATGGTGAAAGAACAACATGATCGCAGGAATCTTTAAAAGTCACAGGAATGCAAAAAATGCAAATGCATGTCTACCAGCCAGTCTAAAGTCCTATACACACTGCAAGTCAAAGGTTTTCTTTATTTGTATTATTTTCCACAATGTACATTAATCTTGACATTCAAACTATGAAAGAACATGCAGGGAATTAAGGATTTTTTTTATTTTTATTTTAGATTATGGCTACATTCTAGCATCAGATTTATGAGGTGGAATGGGTAAAGACTTACCAGGGGTGTTGGGTACATGTTGGCTTCATGCTTCTCCTTTACACTCCAACCATCTGAATTGGATCAGGTGATTACAGAGGCCAGGGCACTTGATACAGCACTCCATGACTCTTCTTAGACAAATAACTCTTATATAACCTAGAGCTGTGTTTCCAGTTGGAAACCAATTTGCGCAAACCAGATTGGATGAATGTTACTGAAAAATGTTGTAGTAGCAACGTAGTCGGCCCTCACCAACCGTGTTCCCAGAAAAGTACCTCCACACCATCACACTTCCTCCATTTATTACAGCATGACCCATTCATGTACAATCTCTAGGTCTAACAAAGACAGAGCGGTTGGAACCAAACATCTGAAATTTGGACCGATTCATACCAGTGATCTCCATTGATTTCCACCGATCTAATAGCCGATTCCTTTTGTTTCTTGGTCCAAGTCACTTTTGCATATTGTTCTACTAAAGCAATGGTTTCTTTGCTGTAATTTGAATATTCTCTAAACAGTTAAGGTTTGAAAACACCACTTGAACTTTATATGGGCTTTAATCTGAGGTGCAAATCATTATTTTCTCAGATGTAATTCCATCCAAACCCAGCTTTACCTCACTACTGATCCCAAATGATTGAGCACTTTACAACCAACAAATGTATGCTTTGTTGTTTGATTAATGTTTGACTCACAATAAAAAAAAAATCTAGTCCCAATTAATAAAATTTTTATTCCAGTTTGCAACAGTACAAAACCCACAGGGGTAATGGGAAGGGTGGGGTGGGTGGGGTGGGTTGGAATACGTATGCATAGCACTGAACCCGATGACTGATTGCTGCACAGCTTCACAGCCTGTAGGGACAGAAGGTAAACACCTACACATTTCCAAAGCTCACTTTCAGAATCGCTTGCAATTTCATAGCCTCTTGGTGGCTGATGTAAAATACTACTGTGTTCATGTAATGTAGCCCTATGGTGCTGCCAGTCAGCACGGATATATATTATACAGTCCTACTGATTCAAATTCCTGTTGCAAAGTTATAAATGCACCAGATTATTGTGTAGAAAATGTCAAGTGGCGAATATATTTTTTAACAGTAACTCTGAATTTTTTTATGCTGTATAAATTTTAAATACTTTTTGTAGTAGTAATAACAACAGCAAACTTACTTCTAGTGCTTCTACTACCAATACCACTACTACCACTACTATTAATAACAATAATAACAATAATAATAACAATACTGCTACTACTACTACTACTACTATAATAATAATAATAATAAATAATATAATACTAATAATAACAATAATAATAATAATATAATAACTAATAAATAATAAGAATATATAATTATTATTATTATTATTATTATTATTATACATAATACTACTACTACTACTACTACTACTACTACTACTACTACTACTAACTAACTAATAATAATAATAATAATATATAATAATAATAATAACTAATAATTATTATTATAACTACTATTACAACTACTACTACTACTACTAATACTACTACTAATAACTACTAATAATGATAACTAATACTAATAATATAATATACGAATAATAATAATAAGTAATAATAATAATGAAAAAATAATAACTAACTATAATAATACGACAATACTACCTTTACTAATAATAATAATAAGTACTACTACTACTATATAATGTAATCATATAATATAATAATAATAATAATAATGTTAATAATAATAATAATAATAATAATAATAATAATAATAATAGGTGGCACGGTGGTTTAGTGGTTAGCACGTCCGCCTCACACCGCCATTGTCTGGGTTCGATTCCCGTCTCGGCCATGTGTGTGTGCAGTTTGCATGTTCTCCCCGTGCCTCAGGGGTTTTTTCTCTGGGTTCTCCAGGTTTCCCCCGGTCCAAAAACATGCACGGTAGGTTGATTGGCACCTTGGAAAATTGTCCCTAGTGTATGAATGCGTGTGTGTGTGTGAGAGTGTGAGTTCTGCGATGGGTTGGCATTCCATCCAGGGTGTATCCTGCCTTAATGCCTATAGACGCCTGATATAGGCACAGGCTCCCCGTGACCCAAGGGAAGATCGGATATAGCGGTAGAAGATGAATGAATGAATGAATGATAATAACAATAACAATAACAATACAACAACAACTACTACTACTAATAATAATAACAGAACAATAACAATAAAACAACAACAACAACTACTACTACTACTAGTAGTTACTACTACTACTACTAGTACTACTACTACTACTACTAATAATAATAATAATAATAATAATAATTGTATATGTTGGCTTTATATGTTGCAACTTTGAAAAATGTTCAAGTTCCTTGGTTTTCCAATAAATCATATTTCTCTCAGACCAAAACAGTCTTTCTATGAATGGGCTCCTGGACGCCCACTTTCCATGAGTGAGTCACTGACTGAAGATGTGTGTGCTCCAAGTCAGTGGGTGGCTGCAGTCAAGCACCAATATAACAAATTGATGTATGTTTATGCCACTTTATTTAACCTCATTCCAGTTTCTGTTTATCAGAAAAAGCAACGTATGCCCAAACAGATTTTTAATTACGCAAATATAAAACTTTGTATTTGATTGAGTCGTTTCAGCAATAGTTCTATGGTTGGTGTTTAGTAACATGCATCTATAAACTCCTCTTGCTGAATTCATTTTTCTTTTTCCAATTTGCAGTTAGCCTTTTCTAGATGGCTAGAAAAGTCCAAATATGAGCATGATGGAGGATTTGGATAGCCTGATGCCCTATTGTTTAGGCTTAAAGTGCTTTACACCCTTGGTTTTATGCAGGTCCCTGCTCAATTTGGTAAGAAGTGGAGATAAGCCCACGAGCACAACTGGCAAACCTGAACAATTCATCTTAGCGTGAAGGGAACTTGAGTGTGAGTGTAATAACTCACAGAAAAGAGAGTGGCATGAAAGAGTTTCTTTATAAATAAATAAATACATAAATAAATGTGTGTAAAGTAAGGAATAAAACACAAAAGGGAAAAAAAAATCACCCATGAGTTACTGTAATTTGGTGTATTGCGAATTAGCCTGAATTTGAGTATTTTCCATGGCAAAACCTCCACCTCCAAAAGTCCTTTTTTTTATTTAATTTTTTTTACATTTTAATTGGTTGATGAAAAATTTTAATTGGAAAAATGTGCTGCACTTGCTGGATCATTTCATTTATTGTTTCTTTTATTAACAATTATTAATTTATTATTTATTGATTACACTTATTACTTTTCTTGTCATATCATTCTTGTCCTTATCATTCCCAAAACAAAACAAAAAACAAAATCACACACAAACATACAAATAAAACAGTATATGGTGATATTTCCGAGACACAATAAAATGCAAAGTCTGTTTTGAAGAATTTACCATCGGTAAATACTTATTGACTGTTAAATGATCCTGATAATGGGCACTCCTTGCATTAAACTTGCTTTTAAAAGTCCAAATATAAAGATTCATCATGCTTATGGTAGTGGAAAGGAAACATGCCATGTATTGAAGAGTATTTGAGAAGTAAGAAATTTTATATATATATTATATATTTTATAAGAAAATTTCTATTGTAAATCACCAAGACTTAAGTGACCTTATTTCAAAACCAGTATACCAGTATATACTGTATTAAACTACTTTTATTTTAACTATACCACTGTGTGAATGTGGCTATGTACCTGGTTTACTATAATATACCACTCCAGCAAGGATTCAAGCAAAATGATCAAAGCATTCTTTCACTTGGAGTCTGAGACAGAACAATCGAATGGAATGGCACATTTGGTCATGTGAAGAGTTATGGGGTTTGCTTATGGTGTCCTTGGCCTCCTGCAGTCTCTATGGAAACACCCATCAGCAGCAGCCGTCTCTGTAAGCATGTGATAGGTGCATGTTCGTTCCCACAGCGACCAGACGGCAGAAAACACCAGCATCAATCACCACTGTGATTCCCTGACTGCTACTGCAGCTTTGAAGAAACAGCTAATGTGCATATTAAGCATTATTGATTTGATTACGTTCAGGTATAATTTGCCATTCTTGGACGTTGTTTAAAATGAAAGATAAAGGTGTGACAGTTAATGCTTAACATTAGTGCCTAGGTGAATGGCTGAAATATGGGTCAGGGCATGGGGGGGGGGGGGGGTGGACAGGCTTTCTTTCTATAATGTAACAGTATAACAAGGCGTTTTTATTTAACAAATGAAGTAAGGATGAGCAAAAATATCCTTGTTTTTCTAAGTAGGTTTTTTTTAAACCAACTTAATAAAACCGATAAAAAATACGATAAAAATAACCAATAAAAAATGAAAAAACGACAAAAAATAAAACAAGTAATGATTTATAATCCCCATTTCACAATTACTATTTTTTACATTTTTAACAGATGAATAAATAGTGGGACTATGATTGACATATATTTTTCTATTTATTGGAAATGATCAAGAAGGGCAACTTAACTGATTGCAAGTAAAGTGGAAGAAAAACATCAGACTGCTCATTTGCTAAGCACTGTCAGCTGTGGCTGACAAAAATTTTTTAAGTTAAAATGTGTATATAACTACAATTGCCATAAAGATATGAGAAAGGATACAGATGTTACATTATGAAAAAACTTGATTAGATAAATGTAGTTGTACACTTCCATCTAGTGGTTGAAACATGTATATGCGTTATAGAAAAAAAATATATAAAACTTTTTTTTATTGAATTACACACACTATATACATATTCGTCTATGGGCATTAAGGCAGGATACACCCTGGATGGAATGCCAACCCATCGCAAGGTGCACACACACTCACATTCACACACACATTCATACACTAGGGACAATTTTCCAAGGTGCCAATCAACCTATCGTGCATGTTTTTGGACCGGGAGGAAACCGGAGAACCCGGAGAAAAACCCCCATAGGCACGGGGAGAACATGCAAACTCCACACACACATAGCCGAGACGGGAATTGAACCCAGACTCTGGCGGTGTCAGGTGAACGTGCTAACCACTAAACCACCGTGCCCCCGACTATTATTATTATTATTATTATTATTGTTTATCAAGATAATCTCTTGAGTGTAGGCCTTTTTTGATATTCCTCAGTCAATCTGAAGCTGCTCCACATCATCATATTCTGGAAAAGTGTTCAAACAAAATAAAAATGTATTAAAGCATCAAATGAGTTTACTAATCATTTAGTAATCAGAAAAGTTGCCATTTTCACTTCTGTATTTTCTGTCATTTTTAGCTTTCGCATCTTTGAAAGAAAAGCATCCATATATTATGATCACCAGTACTGTACTATATTTTAGTGTGATACACGTGTGGTACACAATGAACCACTTACCTTCTTCATCTTCTACACTTTGACCAGCAGTGATGACATCATCATACTCTTCCAATGTGTCTACTACAGTGAGAGTGGAATTTTTGACATCATTCGCTTACAAATTCATATTAATGCTGTATGTTTTAATGTCTTTAATAAAAATTTGGATTATTCTGTATTTTGGATTATTCTAGTAGAAAGAGCATGATTATGGCCCTCTGTAATACCTGTTCATGTTTAGAAATATATTTATTAAAAAAAAAAAAAAAAAGTCAAATCTCTGTAGAATGCCATACAATCATGTTGATGTAATTCTATGTGATTGCTAATGTAGTCTTTTAATCCAACACAGCCATGTTAAATGTATGGTTCTGATTGGTCTGAGGGTGTATGATTAATTTTCAATAGCAGCGTCTCTCACAACAGGCAAATCAAGCTTCAAGCCAATTTACAGATTTATATTCAGATTGGTGTTGTCAGTCTGTTACAGTCAGGGGCAAAGGAATAGCTTTTTTTTTACTATCTGACATTTATTCGTATAAACTAAGCACAAACTAATGTTTGGGATTTGAACCCATGATTTGAACCCAAAAGTCCAACAGCTTATTTAATGAGCAGTAAAAATCAATGATTGAATGAAAACAATGCCTTCACGTTTTTTTGTGCTGTGTATAGAGCCGTAAAATAATCAGGACATGCTGTTAAAAGAAAATAACCAGCTAAGGGATGATACCAATATCCTGATCATTTTCCGATTACACTTTGTGTTATTTTATTCTTTACATAAATGACATCATAAGCAAAAAAGACATATTTATTCATGAATCATACCATCTCTGTCCTGCAAAATCCGTCCAGAAGGGACGGCATCATCATAGTTCTCATAGTTCTCTGCTCTTGCTCTATCACCTAAACAAAACACAAAGAAATAATTTTTACAAACAGTTAAATGCTGAACCGAAAGGTTAAATGGACACAGTGATACAAGATTATAAAGTATATAATTATATTATAGCATTAGTGATGTGATCTATTAATTCTAAATTGCACTATAAATATTTCTGGTACTTTTACCCGAGAGCAGTGCCTCATCTACATACTCATATCCAAAATTCTGTGTTTCAATGATGAATGTTCCTGGTAATACAAAGCAGGAAATGAAAAAAAAAAAAACAGAGTTTGATTTTTATATTGAACTGGATTTTGGGCATATTATGACACATGATGTTTTTTTTTTACATTTTGTAGGTCAGGCAATGCAAAGCATCAATCCATAATACATTTAATATCTTACTCTCTCTATTCTTTAATCTTTTCCATCTATTTATTTCCATCTCTCCTCTTGATAAATATACAATGTTGAAATACACATAAAAAATGTCTTTAATGTCTTTAGAATTTTTTTTTTTATTATTACATATTGTTTTCTCCTTGGGGCACAGAAATGTCTTTAAAAGACCTGAAGGTGAAACGATGGCATGTGGTTGTGTGAACCAGAGGCAGAACTCTGTAACTGAAACTAAACCCTTCCATGTGTGTTTAATATCTGCACGTCTTGTCAAGCACATATCCATGTAAAACTATTTAAAAGCTTAAATGAATGTATGAATGAAATCTAATCACAATACCATTTTTTTCAGGGACTCATATGAGAATGAGATTTTCTAGTGAATAACTAAATAAGTTTCTTACTGAATTATCAATACATTTATTTATGTATGTTGAAGCAGCCACAAAACACAAAACACTTACTCATCTGAGGTGAGCTACTGGCTCTTGTACTGATAAACCTTGAAGAATGAAGGTTGATCTCTGCATACTCTGGTTCAGATACTGACTTATATCTCCTTTTTGAGAGACCTGGAAATACCAGGAAAATAGACAAAGAGCATTTTGATGGCTACAGGAGAAATTGAATTTTACAGTTTTATATATCTCCTACCTCTTCTCAGTTCTCTGTTTTGGTAAAATTGAACAACCAAAAGCAGCAAGGATATGAAAAATATTGCTCCTAGCGCAAACACGGCTAGTTTGGGGATAGTGAAGGTATCTGCTGTTGGAGTTTCTGCGGTATGTGTCGTACTCCCTTGACCTACGGGAGTTAAAACACAAACGACCCTCTTAAAAACAATGTATTAAACATTTATTAAACTGACTGAAAGGCACAGATGTTACCTTTTTTGGTGGAAGTTGTAGTTTCAAATGTGTCAGGACTCATAGAGGTGTCTGTATTTTTCGAGGTAACAATGAAAAACAGACAATCTTCATTTACAAATCATCTGGTACATATAGATATGAATCTTCCATACATTTATGGCACTTGGTAGATGCCCTAATCCAAAGTGACTTACAACTGAGCACTTGACGGGTAAGGGCCTTGCTCAAGGGCCCACTAGAGGCAGCTTGGTGGTGGTAGGTTTTGAACCTGTGATCTTCCTGTCCTTATCTAACAACTTTGCTCCCACCTCCCATAAGGGCATAATATAAACTGGATTAAACATTCCTAACAGATATTTAACTCTCGGTTGCTTTCTTTGTGCACACACACATACATACACGTAAATCTATAAAATTTACTAAAAAATCTATATTTAATAAGAAAAAATAAAAGACCTGCACAGGTGATGACAGCGTCCTGTTTCTGGAAGCAGTCAGTGTGATTCTTCAGAGAGTAAAGACAGTCCCACAGATGAATCTCATTCCCACGACAGTTCACTCGGTTCATCCAGATAATTTTATCGTCTTTATCGGCACCAAAGGCAGCTCTCCCATCAGCGCTGACCGCAGGACCACATCCGAGCTGTCTGCAGACCACCTGAGCGTCCTTGGTCTCCCACTGATCACTACAAACACTTCCCCACGTACCATTATAGTACAGCTCGAGCCTTCCCGAGCAGTCTCTTGCTCCATCCCTCAGCCTGAGAGGCAGATGCTCTACACATATTACACACGTTCCACATAAGAAGACATAGCGCCTAGACTAAGTAAGCACTAATAAGTGGAATGCAACTTAGAATACCTTGAATTATCAAAACACAAAACATAAAAGTTTGCGAGCGGCCTTACTTGAGCTTTGTTTCTTGCAGGAAGATGAAAAGTCACACAGATGCCGTTGATGATCTTGAACCTCTGTCGGAATAATACAATACCATCAATTCAAATTCAACTCTCTCCAGTGTTAAGAAATGCAACATGAAACTTTTCTTTCCAAACAAATTGAAAGATTCATAGTTCTATAGTCATATATAGAGAGAAGATATACCAACCTGTGCATGTAATATGTGCCACATGACTACACTTGTTATTTCTCCATGGGGATGATTGACAGTGCCATAGTGTGGCATCATGCTTCCTACATTTCAGATCATCCAGCCAGTAAGGAGCAGATTTCAGCCTACTTTTTGACAAGTACTCTTCTCCAGTTCTTCCACAATTCAGCTCTCGGCAGATTAAACTTGCTGTTTCTTTATCTATGGCATTTTCACACACATTACCCCAAGTTCCATTGTAAAACACCTCCAGATTCCCCTTACATCCCTCAGTAAGTCTAATTTCTTTGAAGTCTGGTGAGGAAAGAATAACAACGTGTAATAATGTATGAATCATTATTTTAAAGATACATTGGCGGTCAATGTAACTGGCAATATAGCAAATCTAAATTGCGATAAGCGACAAATAAATCAAAGAATGGCAGAAATGATCACACTACACCTGAGCACACAACTCCGACATCTTCCTCGTGTCCGTTTTCATCCTCTTCGGAGAACTGGAATCGGCAATCCCACAAGGATACCTCCTCTCCCGTGCACTCCACCCGATTCAGCCATGTAGGTCCCGATCCAGGACCAAACCAGGACAGGACATAGTTGCTGAGTGCAAGACCGCACCGCAGCTGTCTGCACACCACATGTGCATCCTCAATATCCCACAAGTTATAACGCACTGTCCCCCACGAGCCATTGTGCAAAACCTCAAGCCTTCCTGCACAATCTTCGCCAGAACCAACCAGTCTGATTGAGCTGTGTGCTCGGTTAAAAATACCTACACCAATACAAAATAAATAAACAAACAAACAAACAAATAAATAAATAATTTATATATATTCATTCATCTTCTACCGCTTTATCCGATCTTCCCTCGGGTCACGGGGAGCCTGTGCCTATCTCAGGCGTCTATGGACATTAAGGCAGGATACACCCTGGATGGAATGCCAACCCATCGCAGGACACACACTCACACACACACACACACACACACACACACACACATTCATACACTAGGGACAATTTTCCAAGGTGCCAATCAACCTACTCTGCATGTTTTTGGACCGGTGGAGGAAACCGGAGAACCCTGGAGAAAAACCCCCTGAGGCACGGGGAGAACATGCAAACTCCACACACACATGGCCGAGACGGGAATCGAACCTGGACCCTGAGGCTAACCACTAAGCCACCGTGCCCCCTAAATTATATATATATATATATATATATATATATATATATATATATATATATATATATATATATATATATATATATATATATATATATATATATTATCTAATGTTCTTTTCAAAAAAACTGTTTACCTGAGAAATAGGCCTGTTTTATCATTTACTAATATATAACCAGAGTTACCAGGGGAGTAACTAGCTACATGTAACAGCGTTACGTAATTTAATTACAAAAATTTGAATTTGCAATTTGTTACAGTTACTTATGAAAACGTTAAAGATTACAAATAGGTTTATATCTGAACATTTTCATGTTTTAGGCTACGGAATGGTTTTTAACTGAAACCTGATTTTGATTTGAATGATTACAATCTGCTGCAGTTTTTTTTTTTTTTTTTTAACTTATTTTCTTAGAATGTTAACTAAAAGTGCCACCTAGTGGACAAATGAAGGTATTCAAAATGTAATCAGTAACATTACTTTTATAAAGTCATTGAAAAGTTTAATACTACTACTTATACTACTTATACTACTTATTAAATTTCCAATAGATTCATTTGTCATCTGGAATCTATTACATTTCCAAAGTAACCTTCCTGCATATAACATACGAATGTTTTAGGATATGGTTTCTCTGAGATAAACATATATACGATACATTTAATATTTAGGTTTGACTACAGTATAATTGAGGTGTTATAACTCTTACCAGAACAGGTCATTGACAACAGATCTTTTGAGCTGCAGTTGACAGCTTGTGCCCCACGACAGTCCTTTAGATGTGTTTCACTTCCCGAGCACCTAAAACCTACTGCACACATGTGGCTATATTCAGCTTTAGTCAGAGAGGAATTATAGTTTAACACAGAGCCACATCCCAACTGCCTGAACAACACAGAGGCCTCAGACAGTCCCCAAGAGTGCAGCAGAACTCTCGTCCAGGCCTCCATGAAGTAAACTTCCACGTCCCCATGACATTCACTTCCTCCAGACAATCGCACAAGTCCTCTATGAACCGCCAGTCTCGAACCTCAAGAAAAAGGAAAAAAAAAATTTGACCAGCACTTAAGTCTCACCTAACACTATGATTAGCACAATTATCCAATAAACTAGTAATGTGGTAGCAGTGCAATGCAGAAAATACAGAAAGAAATCTAAATTAAGAGGTAAATTAACATTGACTTTATTGGGACAAAAACAATTCATCTCGAGTCTTTAGTGTGACCCAGTCTCAAAGAGTGATTCGTTCATTTTCTACTGGATCATCAGTAGACATCAGCAAAGCGTCGTAAAAATCTCCATAGGTTATGTACAGGATACAGAATCCAACAGTTCATCTCCAGTGGCCCGTTCTTTTGTCATGTGATTTACATAGACATTATTCAATGTTTATTAAAAAAGAAACTAAGCAGGGTGGCTTAGAGGTTAGCACGTTCACCTCGATCCGGGTTCGATTCCCGTCTCGGCCATGTGTGTGTGGAGTTTCCGTGCCTCAGGGGGTTTTCCTCCGGGTTCTCCGGTTTCCCCCGAAAGTAGAAAAAAAAACATATCCTAAAACATTTGTATGTTATATGCATGGCAGGTTGATTGGCACCTTGGAAAATTGTCCCTAGTGTATGAATGTGTGTGTGAATGTGAATGTGTGTGTGTCCTGCGAATGGGTTGGCATGGGTTGGCATTCGAATGGGTTGGCATTCCATTAAGGTTGTATCCTGCCTTAATGCCCATAGATGCCTGAGATAGGTACAGGCTCCCAGTGACCCGAGGGAAGATCAGATATAGCGGTAGAAGATGAATGAATTAATGAATGAAACAAAATTAATATCATCTGATCCGAGCGGTTCGTCTACTCCCATAGACGCTACACACAGTGCAATAGATCAATCTTCAATGATACTGTTTCAATGATTGTGGGAGTCACGTGACAAAAGAACTAAATGCAGTCCAGAATTTATGAGAGATGATCTACTTGTGTTCTTTAACCTCACTGTCATATTTTCATTATAGGAACTATAGGAATTACAGAATCACTAAAAGGAGCCGATTTTTCCGTCACTTGGCATTAATCCAACACTAGAGGGCAGCAGAGAGCAAACACAAAATCTAGCCAGCCTTCTTACTGCTATCATAGGGGAGCCAGAGGGCACAGCGTTAATTACAATCAACGGCAATCAGCTTCACATGCGCCTGTGTCTATTTAAAGAGGTTTCTCGGTTCTGTCTTGATTAAACAATAGTGTTCTTAACCAGTAATCTCTTGCAGTTTTCCTGGGCAGGTCTCCGTGATTTCTCTGGGTTCTTTAGCTGATTCTTGGGCTCCATAATCACTAAGTATTTGTATACACTTTTAAGCACATCTACTAAAAAGATAAAGCATTGGAGTTCTTCTTTATTGGGTCCTGTCTTCGTGGGTGGCTCACTGATAATTATGAATAGGGTTTTTAAAAATCTTCAAACAATCTTCAAACAATAGAATGTGATGGTGGTATGGTCTGGTTTTAGATATTTTAGTACTGCTATGCAGAGTTGGTGCCTAATGTACAGGTGTTGGATACTGAAAGTGAAAGACGATACATTTCTGAAGCATTCATGTCTATATAGCTGACGCCTGATGTACAATTTTGAGTGGTTGCACAATTATTAGTAAGCACATAATAGGAAAGTGTGGGGCATAGTGGTTTAGTGGTTAGCATGTTCGCCTCACACCGCCAGGGTCCGGGTTCGATTCCCGTCTCAGCCATGTGTGTGTGGAGTTTGCATGTTCTCCCCGTGCCTCAGGGTTTTTCTCCGGGTTCTGGGGTTTCGCCCGGTCCAAAAACATGCACTGTAGGTTGATTGGCACCTTGGAAAATTGTCCCTAGTGTATGAATGTGAGTGTGCGTGGCCTTCCATCCAGGGTGTGTCCTGTGTTAATGCCCATAGACACCTGAGATAGGCACAGGCTCCCCGTGACCCGAGGGAAGATCGGATATAGCGGTACATAAAATATTGCAATCCACACATAATAAGAGCCCTATCAAAGTATAAAAGAGGACAGGCTTCATGATAGGGTCAGAGTCACTGTAATTTTCCCCAGTGTGGTGATGATGTGAATAATAAGTAAATCGCTTAAGAATGCATCCGCCTGAGTTCATGAGACGTTGGTGGCACCTGATTAGAGTTTCTTATTTGCTAGTGGAATAAAATCATCAATTTAACAGTAGCTCACCATTGCAAATGACGCCAGCATCTTGTCTATGTGAGCAGGCAACTCGACTCCATGAAGATATGGGACATTGTGACAAGTGTGTTTCATTCCCATGGCAATCAAACATGTCAGCCCAGATCTGGCCACTCCCTGCTCCAAACCAGTCAGACTCCAGTACAACCACAGCATTTCCACAATTCAGCTGTCCACAGAGGACATTGGCAGCTCTTAAATTCCAGTTTACAGCACAAACAGTCCCCCATTTACTGAGATATTTCAGCTCAACTCGACCAGAACAGGAGTCCATGCCTTCCACCAGCCGGGCATCGGTATGACCTGGACAAACACTTTAAAACTTATTGCTGTATTGTATAGCCATATCAATGAAAAAAAAGATAATCATCAAAGTGAGTGACCTGAAAAGATGTTGTAAATTGATACTTACCTGAACATATTAATCCTACATCTTTCATTTCAAGGGAGCAGCTGTGTTCAAGCGTACGCAATCCTTGGCAGAAATAAATCTGGGTTTCATTGCCTCTGCAGCGAAGCTCCTTCGCCCACACCTGGCCGTTTCCATTGCCAAAAGCAGATGCACCCAGCACCTTTACAGGCAGCCCACAACCCAACTCCCGACACACAACCTCGGCATTCTTCTGGTCAAATTCAACATCGCACAGTGGTGCCCATGTATTTCCATAAAGCACCTCTATTCTCCCAGCACACGCATGAGGGCCATCCGTAAGTCTGGGTGTTCTGTGACCTGTGTGTGTGTTTGTTTTGTTTTAATTATCATGTAGAATTCATTGATTATATTTACAAGCAATTCATATTGTGCTAAATATAGTATATTAATATATGTAATATGTGGAATTTCTGTAAAAAAAAAAATTCTGCAAATTTTTCAGCTCACCTGAACAGATTACTGCAAAGTCTCTACCATGATGACAGTTTCGTCCACCCAAACTAAACGACCCACAGTTCTTCAGAGTAGACTCTGATCCGGTACAATATATATCTTCCCAGATTGGTCCTGATCCTGGGCCAAAGTGGGCATCCAAGAGTGAGTCTACAGCTTCCCCGCAACCTAATTCCCTACACACCACTTCAGCAACTCTCATATTCTGGTTAACCTCACACACAGTCCCCCAGCGTCCCCTATATAAGACCTCCAATCGTCCTGCACAGCGACTGCCACCGTCCACCAGTTTCACTCCAGCTGTAAAAGAAAAAAACAATACAAAAAAAATATTCATAGGCATGCATATGATTTGCATTTTTAGCTTACAAACTGAAATGCAAAAGAGGCAAGAAAAGTAACACTGGATTATTTATGCTACAGAATTTACCAGAACATTCCAGTTCTACATCAGTAGAATGGGAGCAGTTGTGTTCAAGTGAAGATGTAGGGCAAAAATGAATCTGAGACTCTGTGCCTCTGCACTGAAGCTTCTTTTCCCACACAAGCCGCACCCCAATGCCAAAAACATCTGCCCCTTGCACCTTTACAGGTGGTCCACAGCCCACCTCCCGACACACAACTTCTGCATCTTGCTGACTGAAGTCCTGATTACACACTGTGGCCCAGGTCATCCCATGAAGCACCTCTACTCTCCCAGAGCAATGAGAACCACCTACAAGCCTGACTCCTAACATGGGAGAAATTAGACAATGAATTCATAGATTTGATCATTTCTAAGGAATATTTGGATTCTAAAAATGTTAAGACAGACAAAAACGATATATAATATGCGTCAATGTGAATCTAGTCAAAATAATTTACAGCCTCCAATAATGTAGAGTCTATTTTACCTGAGCAGATAACGCCAGCATCGTCTTTATGACTATAGTATATATCTTCACTCCACTCTCCTGTTAAACAGCTCTTTAGTGTCATCTCGTCCCCACTACAGTCTGAAACAACCATCCATATTGGTCCAGTTCCCGGTATAAAGTAGGCATCTTCCAGTGCGTTTATGGCCTCGTTACAGCCCAGCTCTTTACACACCACTGTAGCAGCTTTCATATTCCAGGCATCATCACACACTGTTCCCCACTGTCCTCTGTAAAAAACCTCTACTGTACCAGCACACTGGCTTCCACCACCAACCAGCCTCACGCCCGCTGAACAGGAGAAAAAAGGTGTAAAAATAATATTAACATATAGTCACCTGGACATATGATCAACATGTGCTTATAACATGAGATCATGAACTATACATGGACTTTGAATTTGTATTATTTAAAAATGTGTTCCAATCCACCCAAAAGATTTTGGAGTAAAAGTCAAGGTCAGTATAGTTAATTAAACAAACAAAATATAAATAATAATAATAATAATAATAATAATAATAATAATAATAATGTCAAGCACTTACCAGTGCACACCAGCTCCACATAATTCGACTGAGAGCAGTTGTGACTGAGTGTATTAGGGCAAAAATGTATCTGAGATTCGTTGCCTCTGCACTGAAATCCCTTTGTCAACTCCAGTGCCTCAGATATTCCAACGATACTTGTTCTTTGCACCTCCTTAAGAGGCCCACAGCCCAGCTCCCGACACACAACCTCGCCGTCCTGCTCGGTGAAGTCCGCGTCACACACTTGAACCCAGGTCGTCCCATGAAGCACCTCTACTTTTCCAGAACAGCGGGACCCACCAACAAGCCTGATTTCTAAAATATATGCGTATGAGAGCAGGCAGTATTTTGCATGCAAAAGATGGACATTGGAGTTAAATTAATGCATTGTAATGATTGTACATGACATAAATGAATCCAATGGGCTCTCACAGTCCCCATGCTGGCTAATTATTTTAAAATAAAGAAATGCTATATAGACTATTCAATGGATACGCCCAATTGTACGATTTTTCTAGATTTTCTAGGTTTAGAATTGAACGTTAAGACCTCCATACCGGAACAGATGACTCCAGCATCTTTATCGTGATCACAATAATTCACGCCGAATTCCGCTGATCCACAGTTTTTTAGAGTGGATTCTGATCCGCGACAGCTTACATCATCCATCCAGATCGAACCAGATCCTGCTCCGAAGTAAGAAAGATGCAGTGCATCGACAGCTTCTCCGCAACCCAGTTCTCTACAGACAACAGCAGCGGCTTTCATATTCCAGTTGTGGTCACACACCGTTCCCCAGTCTCCTCTATGAAGAACCTCCACTCTACCGGCACAATGACTGCCTCCATCTACCAGCCTCACGCTGTCTGTACAGGAGGAAATGTAGGTATAAGCAAGAAAGAATAAGTGAGGGACAAGGAGGTTAAATTATTATATGGAATGAAAGGATGTGAATGTGTGAACTTACCGGCACATACCAGGCCCAAGTCGCTATTATGGGAGCAGTTGTGTTTGAGTGTAGATTTTGCACAAAAATGAATTTGAGACTCCGTGCCTTTGCATTGTAGTTGTTCTCTCCACACCTCCGTGCTTCTGCCAAAAGCACCGGCGCCCAACATCTCAACAGGATGCCCACAGCCCAACTCCCGACACACAACTATCTGCATGTCAAAGTCAGCATCACACACTGAGGCCCAGGTCTTCCCATGAAGCACTTCAATTCTCCCAGAGCAGCGAGAACCACCAACAAGCCGGACTTCTAAAATGTTATCGCAAATTGATCAGTTCAGATACCAAGAAAAATGTCACATTATTTAAAGAAGCATGGAAGATCAAGGACTTTTAATGTATATGTATATTAGTATACATAGTGTTGCTTACTATAAATTATGTAGTAATACTCTAAACTAAACTTTTATTATTTTATTTTTTACATTTATAGCATTTTGGAGACGCCCTTATCTAGAGCAATTTATACTTGAGCATTTGATGGATAAGGGTCTTGCTCAAGGGCTCACTAGTGGCAGTTTGGTGGTGGGATTTGAACCTGTTATCTTCCATTCCAGAGGCCAACGCCTTAATCAGCCCTAAAACCGCCCTTTAAAAAATCTGCTTTAGAGTTTTTGAGTTTTTTTTCCTAAAATAAACCTCTCTCCCCTTTTCAAATAGGTTTTGCTTAATTTTTAAAAAAAATTTCTCTTTTGTTCATGTTATTTCATTGTCATGTACAAAACTCCAGGTCAGATCATGTTGTTTTGACCAAACAGATCAAATTTGACTTAATTCCTTGTCTGTCATTAGTGTGTTGTCTAGAAAGTATGAGGTAAGGACCTAAAAAAAGATGTATCCTGCTGAAACAGTTGAAACCCAGTGGAAGCATAAAAAAGACGAATATATTGCTGAGTTTTTCAAAACACGATGTACTGTATTGCAACCAACCCGAGCAGATGACTCCAGCGTCTTCTCCGTGATTACATTTATCTACGGACGACCCGCTTAACCCGCATTTTTTTAGGGTAGATTCAGAGCCGCTACACTCCAGGTTTCTCATCCAGATTGGTCCTGAACCCTGTCCAAACGGAGCGTCACCCAGTGCATCGACAGCCTCCCCACAGCCTACTTCTCGACAAACCACTGCCGCAGCTTTCATATTCCAGTAATCATCACACACAGTTCCCCAATGTCCTCTATAAAAAACCTCCACTCTTCCCGAACATGGGCTGCTACCATCCATCAACCTCACGCTGTCTGTCCACCGGAGAGAGTAAGTGAGGTGCAGAGAAAGAAAAGAAAAACGTTAGATGCCATAAAAGCTTAATTTCTCTTTTTGGTCTCTTCCAAATTTTAATCATTATATATTGAATTGTATGGATAATTCTTCTTATATTGCAAAAACATACACTTTTAATAGCGTTTACTTGCCAGTTTTGATGATGCTGATTGTAGTGGACACAAAAATAAGAGTTAGACAAATCTCCATCTTTCTTGGTTCTTCACCCATCTGTCTTATCTACGTCTGTCCCCGAGAGAGAAAAAGAGAGCGTTTAAAAAAAGAGTGAAAGAAAGAAAGATAGAGCGGACGCAGCCAATCACATTCGGCGTTACCATATTAGAAAAACAGCAGGAAATGTTCAAACGTCTTCGGTGACAAATCAGAAGACACATTTGTGCTTTCTCCTTATATATATATATATATATACAGTGCTGGGGAGTAACTAGTTACATGTAACGGCGTTGCATAATTTCCTTACAAAATAAAAGTAACAGCAATTCGTTACAGTTACTGTGAAAATAATGTGTAATTAAATTAGTTACTTTTGAAAATGTTACAGGTGACAAATCCTCAAAGAACTCCATCCAACACCCTCCCTTCTACGCTCGACTAAAATTTCGGTCCTCTCTCCCAACCTCCAACAATTTGCTTCTGACTTTTTGACTTAGGATGTTATTTTCATCAAGTGCCACCTAGTGGACGAATGAATGTAATCAAAAAGTAATCAAATGTAAGCGGAAATCTATTACATTTCCAAAGCAACCTTCCCAACACTGTGTATATATATATATATATACTATATATATATATATATATATATATATATATATATATATATATATATATATATATATATATATATATATATATTCATTCAACGCACGGGGAGAACATGCAACATGCAAACACACACACATCCCCGAGACGAGAATCGAATCATGTTAACCACTAAGCCACCGTGCCCCTATATATATATATATATATATATATATATATATATATATATATATATATACACACACACACACACACACACTCTCTACCTATTGTATCTCGAATGCATCTTGTGGAACTATAAAACAACTTACAGAGACTGGTATCAGAGAGCGGAAGCACACTAATGTCGGTACAGCACAAATTCCTGCCACCTGTATATAGAGCAGATCCAAACACTGATAAAGAACCATGTGCACCAGTCACTGAAATAAGGGATCACACATGTACAAAAAAAATCTTTCCACAACAAAGTGACTTTTTAATTTTGCTCTGTGATTTCCATTGTTTCTGGCAAGTTTTGGACCGCGGCAGCGAAATAAGTGCAAGTTGTTAATGTACTTAATCTCTGCTCAGGTGTTTGGGGAAACTTCTCTACATTTCAAAAAGAATATATCTTCCTTTATACTCAATTACATTTTGCGAAATCAGTCATTTGAATTATGAGTGGATAAAAACATAACCGGTCAAGCACGCATGAAATCCACCAATTAGGCTAGAGCATGTGCTGTCTTGAACTTGTTTTAATTGCCGATCAGTGGTACTTAATTTACGTAAAAAGAACATAATGTTTAGGTTCAGTTCAACAGTAAGCAGAACACACAGCAGAACAAGCTAATTTTTCTTGTAGTAGGTTAAAGGTTTTGCGTCCATTATCATTTTAATACATATCAATCTATCAGATTAAAGCTTCTATATAAAATAAAATAAAACTTCTTGTTAAGATGTATTTGAACTCATTAATGAAGACATCACGGGTGGACAGATTATTGATGTGATGACAAGAAACGTGCAGTGCAATATATATATATATATATATATATATATATATATATATATATATATATATATATATATATATATATATATAAAATACAAATAAATAAATAAATAAATAAAGACCAATCAACATCTGGGAGAGAATTATGTACTTTTATTGCCTTTCGGTTCAAATATTTGATCCAAGACCTACTTATACACCACATGGCCTGAAGTCTGAGAACCATAATCTTAATCAGTGTGATCAGATATAATTCATTGATAACAGTACATCAAATCAAATAAGTAAATAGTCAAATGCATAGAATCTGAAATTCTAAGAAAGGAAAATTTTAATGGTGCAGAAGACTTGTTGGACTTGGTGGTCTCTCGTGTGCTTCCATCATTCTGGCAGCATTTTTCGAGAAGCCTTTTTGGTCAAGCTTAGCAAGTCCCCTTGTGCAATAGGTGATATCTGTAATGAAACGGCTTCCTGATTTTATTGTGGAAGAATCTGTCACTCTAAAAAACGGGAATAAAGTGGAACACCAGCTGTGAGATGAACCTTACTGCCCAACATCTGTAATGACATCACTAAAGCTCCTATAGTACTCAACAATAGACAAATACTCACAGCCATGGTCCAAAATAGTTCCATATAATCCACATGTTTGATCATGTAGCATATTAGCAATAACAATTATAAATAAATAAGTTTTTGGAATAAAGAATTTCCAAAGAGATTTTCAAATAATCACTCATATATTTCTTGAAAAACAACAGATAATAAATAAAAAAAAAATCTTTATAAAAACCTATATAATAAGACACTTCATTTTGTGGAATTTTCTTTATCATTACTTCTGGATCCCCCATCAGCTTCAACCATTTCAAACTTTCAAAAGTAAAAGTGCACAAACACATTTCCATTTGCAGTGCAAGCATTAAACTGCCCATTCGTAAAGACAAGCTTTTTCATCAGTTCTCCCAGCTAGGCCCATGTGAGGCCCATTTGCTCAAAACCAGTGCATGAATCAGATTATTAAACCTGTCGATGCAAGCCTCATATCCTCGCTGTTAAATGTATCAGCCTTATAGAGCTTGTGATGGAAAAATATGGTCACGATCCCGAGCTTTTTACGCCTCGTCTGTGCATGACATTCCAGAGTTTGCGCAAATTGGACTGCGTGATCAGATCGTCGGGTTTGAGCCGCAGCGCGCGCAAGTAATTGGCCTCTGCCTCCGCAAGTTTTCCATTGAGATGGAGGATGGCTCCGAGGTTCAGCAGAGCGGCAGGGTACTGAGACACAAAAAGAAAGAGACAAAAATAAAGAAAGACAAAAAAGTAGGTGACTGATTTCTAACATATATGTGTAATATGTGAAATCACTAAAATTTTGCTAAAAATAGCTAAAATGCACTTACATCCGGTCTAATATCTGCTGCCTTCTCATAGTACCTTTCAGCTGCCTCATTCAGATTCGCCTGTCTAAAGAGTTTAAGCAGCATGTCATTAATTAGTTCATCAGGAGGTATACACTAATACATATGGTATACACCAAGTCATATGAACAGCAGACTTGGATAAGATGACAGTACAAAAACTACAAAAAACAAAACATAAAGATCTGGTTCCTACATGCATCTTCTATGTGTATTGTATCCCGCTGGCTTTTCACGATAAGGGCAGGAACCCTATATACTACTTCTCAACTACTACTTTCAGCTTATGGGTAGTTTCGTTGCTTTCGTCAACAAAAATAATGACTATATATCGTCGACAAAGACGAAGCGTAAAATGCTGGTCATGTGACGATGAATAAATATAAAATGTATAATTTAATATTTTTTTATAAAAACAAGACTAAATGTGGTTTACAAAATAAAATCTATTCCATAGAATAGTACTATAATTTTTTTTAATGGGTTTGGCTAAAAGAAGATTTTAGTTTCATCTTCACTACTAGGTATGTATACTATATTGACTGGGTTAAATAGAAATGCATATCTAAAAAGAGACTAAAATGCAGTTTCCATTGACTAAAACTAGACTAAATGTCATCAGTTTTCATCACCTAAAAGAAGACAAAAATAGCAAGGATAAAATAGATAATACTGCCAAAAATAAGACTAAACTGCTAGGACTATTAGTTGACTGAGACTTGACTAAAAAGAGTATGAACATGACTAAATACAAAAAGGGGTTGCCATGGTAGAACATCCTTCTCCACACTACCCTGTCTTCTACATCTGCCTTTTTCATCCCAACTATCTGCATGTCTTCCTTTACATCATCCCTGGCTCCTACTGTGTCCCACCTTTGCACATCATCCAAATCATCTCAATCTAGCCTCCCTCACCTCATCTCCAAATCACCCATCATGTCGCTCTAATAAACTCAGTTCTAATCCAGTCCATACCCTTCTATCACAAATCACTCCTGCCAATCTTTTCCACCCTGCCTGCACTCTTTTCTTCAAATCTCTAACACACTCTCCATTACTTTGCACTGTTGACTTTAACTCATCCACCTTCTCTCTGCAACCACACCACTTCACTGCCTCAATCACACACATCTACCCTGCCTTACTCATATAGACCTTCATCCCCCTTCTCTCCAGTATGTATCTCTAGACTCTTCCCAACCTCCTCCATACTCTCACCACAAATCACAATAGCCTCCACAAACATCGCAGTCCATGTAGCCAAACATCAACAATAAAACCAAACCGCAAATGTCAACCCGCACTATTTCTCACATGCACTCGCCTGTGTATATGAGCTGCACTGAAAACGACATCAAAATCTGTGCTTTCTAGTTCTGCAGCTTTCTGTGCCATCACAGCAGCTTCTTCTATTCGAGCTTGTTCCACCAAAAACTGTCCTGAGGAAAACAGAGGAAGACAGACATTTTAAAAAAGTGTTAGACTCATGACACAACACAAATATATAATAGAAAAACCACAAACAGTATTTACCTCACCGTTAAATATTTCTACCTGTAATTGAACTATTATGAAATATAATGAACTTTTGTAAATGAAATTCATGATATGTAATCTTAATTATACATCTATACTGTACATGTTCTCTCACGACTAAAATGAATATATGGCATTGCAACGAATACACTGACCGGGCATAACTTTATGGCCACCAATCAGGTATAGCATTATAACCACCTGCCATATGCTATGTTGCTCCTTTTTCCTGCCAAAACAGTCCTGATATGTTGAGCATTAACAGCATTACAGTTGTTCAGCCCTTGTCAAATTCAACCAAATCATTATACTTTGGTTTTTCCAGCTTCTAACACATCAACTTTGAGGACCAAATGTTCACTTACTGCCTAATATTTCCCACCTGCTAACAAGTGGCATAATGATGAGCCAATCAGTTTTATTCAATTCACATGTAATGTCTGATCAGTGTGCAAAAAAGTGAAGTGCAAAATACAAGTGCAAAAAATAAAGCTAATGCAGTCCTCTCTACGTACACTCATACCATAGTGCATATAACACGTCCCCTTGGTGGGCTCCAGCTCGACTGCCTTTAGGAAGTACTTCTCTGCCTCTGATTTATGACCCTGAAAATTAGATTTTCTCAAAACATTTAGACATGGAAATATAGACATGGAAAAAGGAAGACTACAGCAAATCAAATAATGTCATATACATCTTTTTTTTGGTGACGTTTTAAAAAAAAAACTATTAGGCAGTCTATTATTCAAAAGCCACATACAGTACATGGGTTTGACCCACATACCAAGGCTACCACAAATACATCATCTCTGTCTTTCATGGAAAAATAGTACACTACATTCAGTACATATATATATATATATATATATATGTGTGTGTGTGTGTGTGTGTGTGTATGTGTGTGTGTATATTTTCATTGTCTATTTTACATCTCATAGTGACACATTTGTTGGCGGATATTTAAGGCTTGCAGTTGTTGAGATGTAAAGTGCATGATCTTATATAAATATAGTAATCTTCAAAAAGAAAGGCATAGAAACATTCAGCATAACTCACCATAACAGACAGCAACTTGCCATATGTCAGGTGGGCAGGAACATGGTCTGGTTTGGCCTTAAGTGACTCTCTGTACCAGTGCTCTGCATCCTCAAACTTATTCAGTTTCAAATAGGCTTCACCTGAGGGGTTCACAAGCCAATGTTAAAGGCAAACCAACATATGCAAAGAGAATATACAAACAATGACTTGTTAAATGCTTTTTGTGATAACAATATGCTGTAAGAATAAGTGTGAGGTAATGTAACAGTTATTTTAACTATGACATCTCTATTGTATTAAATACAGGGCCATCAGGAGGAAAATCAAACGTCAAAATATGAATCTCTATCTTGGAGAAGTCAATATTGTTTAGTTGGCATTTCAGTAAAATTTATAGGAGAACTCCATAATAAATGTCTACCACATTTTTATTTGAATGTTATTCCAGGATCATTTCAATGCTCAATACATCCTGGAAAAGGCACTTCTTGAAGGAAGAGCCAAATGTTCTTTCATGCAGTAATACTGGAGTACAGAAAATCTTTTTTTTTAGTAAGTCTCCTATGTGATTGTAATGCAGTGGCAAAACAATCCAACTTTTGACTCACCCATCATGTTGTAAAGGCTCTGTGGTGCAAACTGATGAGGCATCTTCTTCACAGCCTCTTTATATACTGACAGGGCTTCCTGTGAAAGGGAAAGCAAAAAAAAAGTTAAATGTGAGTACCAAATGTGAGATATTGCAAGGCTTTCTTAATAAATGATGTACTGTAGGATGCATAGAGAATAATGAAGAGACAGAAGCTAAACAGAACAATTATCCTAACCAGACATTTCATATAGTCCTTGATGCCTCTTCCAAACCACAGCTATAACTTTTAGCCCTTGACCGCTCTGCTTAAAAATATGTTGTAAAACTCATCCAGTAACCAAGTATTGATGTTGCCTAAGCAATCCAGTTATGTGTTATGGCTACCTCTTGCTGACCCTGTTCATGCAGCAGTTTGCCAAGATTGTAAAGGCAGCTAGTAACTGCACTTCTATGAGCATGGGGATCTTTCAGGGTTTCATCTGGGATGCTGGCACACTTTTGAAAGGTTTGCTTGGCCTCCTCCACATTTCCCTCTGACTCCAGGATAATACCAGTGTTCAAATATGCAGCTGTTGATGACACAAGGCACATAAAGAATGGAGCAAATTATTTATATGACAGACAACTAGAATTGAACAAAATTAGTTTTTATGACCATTTCCTTTGCTAAATATTGATTATGAAATAGTATTGCTTATTACCAAAACATTAAAGCATTTTAGTCTGAGTAATAGCCTTTTAAGATATGGCTAATGAGGAAATTTGAGCTTACATGCCAGAGTTGGTCTGCTTTGGATTGCCAGTTTATAGTGATGCAGAGCCTCTGAGAAACGTTCACTCTCTTGCAGCAACAGACCACTGTCACAGAGTGAGAGAAGACAACTAATGAGGGCAATAATTAGACAAAAATATATAATAAATAATGTAATATATTACATTACAATATGCAGCAGTAATGATTTTAATGGCATTTTGGGTTTTCATATTTTTGTTACATGCATACATACATACATACTTGTGTGTGTGTATAGATATATATATATATATATATATATATATATATATATATATATATATATATATATATATATATATATATATATATATATATATATATATATGCAATTTATTACTTTAATTGATCAATTCTGTTTACATCTCAAACATGTGACTCACAGGTTGTAGAGCATATCAGCCATGTTGCCACGATAGTACAGGGCATTTTTATATGCTTCTTCTGCCTCTGCCATCTTACCCTGATTTTTTAAGACATTGCCAAGGTTACCCCAAGCTGAGAGACAGAGTATAGGTTATTCATTGCTAGAACTAAAAAACATCTTTATTTATCCAATCTTTTTTTAAATAATATTTTATTGGACACTTTATCACTGATTTGCCAAGATTAATCTCCAGTCTTACCTTTGGCAGGATTAACAATGATGCCAGATCTGTAGAGCCTCTCTTCACTCTGCCAGTCCTGGTTCCTATAAACTGTTTTGATGCTGTAGAATAGGACTACTCCAGCAGCACAACCTAAAAGTAATGCCTTGGAGCTTCTCCGCCTTGTTTTTAAAAACATAGCCCTTATCCCAATTGTCACAAGTAGACAGAAGCCCATGCTGGGCATGTAAAGAACCCTCTCAGCCACCACAAAGCCCACATAGAAGAATAGATTGGTGGCTGGGAGAAAAGGCAAAGCCAGCAGACCAAGAGAGAAGACCACCATGTTCTCTATGGATGGCAGTGATGTATGAGCAGCAGTTTTGGCATACCCATTCTGGGTGCTGGCAAATACATCTGGGGTTAAGCCATTGTGGTGGTGGCTGTCGTCATGTCGATCAATGCTGTCAAGAAGATGCAGGCTGTGCCCATTTGTCAGAGCTTTTCCATTCATTATACTGGATTTTCCATTTGTTATTTGGAAAGTGGAGGAATTCTTACTTCTTAGGCCAAACCAAGCAAGAAGCACAAAGCCTGTGTAAAATGCCACTGAGCACAAATTCCTCCAATCAGAAATATTTGTGAGTAGTGGTATGGCATCCATAGACCAATCAAAGCTAAGTGTGTGTGGACAGAGGAGGAGCCAAGCATTGGCAGGTGGCAGATAGATGAAGGTTAGTATTCTGGTAAGGAGGTGAGGTGAATCAGCTGCCGGGTTGTCTGAGTTGGAGAAGTGTGGAGGCTTGCAGCCCATCCAGTAAAGTCGAGCTGCCAACAGGACAGCTCCCCAACCAGCCAGCCAAGTCAGGCTTACCAGCAGGGCTACATTTTTCCTCTGGAAAATATGGAAATGGAAATTTGATATCAAGTTCTCTCCCAAAAATGCCTCTAATTAAATTAAGTCAATGCTTGGCTTTGACTCGTACTTTGACTTTGAGCTCTTACTCACACTGTCTCCTAACTATAGCAAAAATCTGGAAAAATCCTGTATATTGCAGAGATAAACTGTAAACGTGTGTAAACATTTACTTGTGTAAAACTTAAAATTTCAATGAATTTTGGGGTGTGCGGGATTTAAAGTAATATATTTGATCTGCTGCTCATACTTGTCTCATTCATGCCTATTATATGGATGAAAGGGGGCTGTTTTGAAAGTCAAGTCAGTCTACACCTTTATCATATTTTCCGAATGAAGTCTGGTCAAATAAAATCAAATCTGCCAATGGTGAATATATAGGGAGGCGAATAGTGTTTCCTAAATTTAGTTCTGGAGAGCCATCTCTGTGAGTTTATCTTGTAACATATTTCTTGCTTGTGAATGTGATAATAGAGATGATTTGATTGAAACATACAAACATCATAAATCTCTTCAAATTCAAGTCTGAATCAGGACCACAACCCAGGCAAGCCAGAAGAAGGAGGGAGAATAAGATAAAAGGGTTACAGAGGAAGTAAAGGAAGAATTTCTTTCCTCACAGCTTCCTCGTTCACAACGTGTTTGTGTTCCCATACTTCCCTGGCTGTAATCTCACAATAGCCTGGGATATCATCTATGACCTCAACCTCTTCGTATAACCAGACAGAAGGGTACAGTAGACATGATTAAAAACACCAAGAGAGTGCCCATTTTTTCCCAACCCTTTTTTTTGGGCATTAATAAAAAAATTAAAAAATATTCACATATAAAAAAGCACGATATGCAAGACTGAATGTTAATTGCTATTTAGTACTAACCAAACCAAAATAGAAAAGTCAAACAGCTTCAAATTGTACTTATTCTGTAGCAGAATGCATCTTCCATTTTGCTTATTAGACAAGGCTGAGATCCTTCATTGGTCACATTACATTAGAGTACAGTGAAATTCTTTTCTTCGAATATCCCAGCTTGATGTTGGTAGCTGGGGTCAGAGCGCAGGGTCAGCCAAGATACGGCACCCCTGGAGCACAGAGGATTAAGGGTCTTGCTCAAGGACCCAAGGGCGGCAGCTTGGCCATACCGGGGCTCGAACCCGGATCTTCCAATCAGCAGCCCAGCACCTTAGACCACTGTGCTCCCCCCTCCCCCCTTGTATGGAATTGTATAATATTTATACTGACCTTAAAAAGGACTGACATCACATGATGCAGTTGCATGCGATGAACCACACAGATGTCGTAGACAGCTGACACGGCCAAGACAGTCACCCCCTGCTCTTTCCACAACATTGCTGCTGCTGCAGCGACCAGGCTACCAGCGAGCCATGCCTGAACCCTCCACCTAATACACCAAGAAATTCCAGAGTGTGGCCGGAGTCTGCAGTGACACCTGTAGCAGAACAGAGATAGTAGAAAGCAAAGAGCAGCACCCATATCTGCACGTCCGACCAGTCCGGCTACTGCCTCGGTATGCACTGGATGCGTAGCAAAGAGGAGTCCAGCCAGCAAACTCCAGGGTCCTCCAGCTAACAGGAGGCCACAAAATGCAGTGAAGAGAGCTGTGACGCAGCAGTGCAGGGCCACGTTGAGTAAGTGATATCCTCGTGGTTCCAGTCCACCCATGGCATAGTTGAGGCGAAAAGAAAGTGTGCAGAGCGGCCGGAAGGACTTATGGCTACCACTGTGGGTAAGAAGTGTTCCCCAGAAGTCACTGTATAATATGTTGGTCCAAGGTGTCTCAGGCAGGAGATCTGGATTGGTTTTAATGGCACGACTATTGCAGAGAGGGAGAAAACATAAGACAGAGAAAAGAGTAAAGCTCATCATTGTGACATATTGTGGCATATGTTATGTGTGATCAGCTTGCCATTAACAAACTGTATATTTCATTTTCTACCCCAACAGAACAGCAGCCGTGAGAATTTTTATTATTCCATGATTAATGCATGATCTAACATAGAGAAGAGAGAATAGCATATAACCAGCCTCAGTGGAAATAGTTTTCAAAAAGCTTATTTTTGCTATCGTATATATATACACACACACGCACAAAAGGTAGGGTAAGATGGTGAAGACCAAAACAAATATATAGTGTATATTGCTGATATCCGCTACATAATAACGTTCTATTCAAATTCCTATGTGTGGACTGTGTTATGCTGAGTGCCAACACAGAGGACTTCATTTACTCATCTAATCTGATCAAACAGCAATAAATAAAATCACAGGTCCACAGATCCCATTAAAGATCCCATCCCACTAAAAAAGGCTATATAGCCATGATATGAAGCAAAGCTTAGAGAAATATTTCACTACAGTGGTTCAAAGCTTGGAAAAATCTATGCATGTTATAACAACCTAAAAATTGACCAGTGCCACTCTATGAGTATACTGTTAACCAAGATGCATTACGTACTCCAAAGGGAGTGGCATGGCACAGAGGTGTGTCATTCTGTCTGACACAGTCAGTCTCAATCACATATCTCAGGAGAGTAGATACCGAGTTTGAGAATGGCAGGCTTTGTTTTTAGAGGCCTGGAAACACAATGCTGGGAAAGCTAGAGGCCTGTGTCTGCCCTCACGCCATGGGCCCAGACCAGTGTACCACCCCAGATCAGACTAGACTTTGCTTATACACACACACACACACACACACACACACACACACACACACACACACGCACTCTTTATTCACAAGGTTATTCACATTTACAGTTACATTTGCAGTATTTAGCAGACGCCCTTATCCAGGGCGACGCACAAGAATTGCTTTAGGTCTCGCTCTAAGGATAAGATTAATTCAAGAATTATTCACATGTTTGTCTGCTCATAACATCTGAATATGGTTTAAATTGCTGTTTAAACGTTGAACCTCGGAGACATGTTCTCTTCTCTGCAAATTCAAAACAGTATTGGAGACTGCATGTGCTCTTCAAATGATCTATTAGAATATTTATGAATGCTGGTGCCTTAATCGACATCTAGCACTTGAGCCTTTCCAAAATATTTAACTTTAACTTTTACACTGAGAGTATGACTCTGCTATAAGTGTCATACCCCACACTGTGATTTCAATCAGTATAAACTAATTTTGTTCTGAATAAACAGTCTGCAGTTTAATGGGACATACTAGAGGGAAAGCACTTGACAGAATATGGATTACAAACTTCTAGCGAACTTTGTGGTATTTTCTTAAGGACCGAAAACTGTTTTTTTCTTTTTTACTGTGTTTAATCTACACATACTTTTCATCCATAAAAAACCTTGTTTAGACTGTATGCTTATCTTAAAGATCAGGCAAAGCATGACACCTTCCTAATATTTTATTGGTCCCCATTGTTCCTGCTTAAACAGTCCTGACCAGTGGGGCATTAACTTCTTAAGCAATACGAGCTACAGTATCTAATTTGATGCATTGGACCACACGGACTACTCTTTTTCCCCCACATATATTAATGAGCCTTGGCCTCCAATGGCCCTGTTGCTAGTTCACCATTCATTGACCACTGCAGACTGGGACACCCCACAAGTGCTGGGGTTTTGAAGATGCTGTGATTTAATCATCTAACTGTCGCAATTTGGTCCTAATCCAATACTTACACTTGGCCATTTTTCCTGCTTTGAACACATCAAATCTAAGGACAAAATGTTCACTTGCTGCCTTATATCCCACCCACTAACAGGTGCCATGATGAAAAATATTTTAATATAATCTACATTTATCTTTTCATTTAAAGTGAAACTGCGACAATTGCTACTTACCTTGAAGTAAGATGGATCTTTGTGGGTAGTGCATTTATTTTTTATAATGCACACCTAAAATTATGCTCCAAAATAATATTGGCAGTGCACTATTTACACACAGTATTTGAGGCAGAACATAATCCAAATATATTAGAAAATCATGAGCCAAGTATTCAGTTTATCTGAGCACACTGAGGTCTATGAAATATTCTATTCAAACCATTTAATATATATATATATATATATATATATATATATATATATATATATATATATATATATATATATCACTATAATTCCATATATATTCCATACATTTGCACAACTATTTTTGGATGTATGCAGTATGGTATGTTGTGCAGTCCACACTGCTTTCTCATAAATTCATAGAATTATAGTGCTACATTAATGATGTGTTGATCATGTGAATAATGTCATATTATGCTTTACTGAGTGTACTGTGACTGTCACTTATAGCTTTGCAGTACTGACTTGCTTCACTTTACAACAACTTCAGCCGATTATTAAAACTCAAGAGATAGGATGATTTTAATATATCACCCACTGCCTAACACATAAATATCCCAAAGCACCATTTGGTAAAATATTTCACTTGCGTAGGAGCACTTTGAAACAGTTATCACTCTTCTTGCACAATTTTTAAAAAGTAGGAAACAATGGTGTTGTGAGGGTGGTAGAAATACAGCTTCCTGTACATCGTAAATACTGCTAACACTCACCAAGTGCAAGAGCACTGCTTGGCTGTAATAGATTTATGCTTCATTTTCCTCATTCTTATAGTTTGTGTGAAAACTGATGGTAGTGTTATTCTTTTATTAAAGCTTTCGTTTTATTTGTTTTATTTTCAATGTGGGAGTGTTTGATAAAAATGTATTTGGTCCTGGAACAATCTTACTGCATGTGTGTGATATGTGCCGTGCCAAAGTATGCTGGAGTTCACAAAATCTGCATCACAAATTCACAAAGTCTGATTTCTAAGCAGAAAGAGCTAACTATCAGTTTGTCAGTTTGATAAGTGAAGATGTTAATGTTTAGCCAGATAATCTTAATAATTGCATTTGATGAGTTTTCAAATAAGTTTGATTCCTCAACAAATTTATAAATAGGTCAATGTTTTAAGAGTGGTATGTTTATTAGCATTTCTGTCAGCATGGTTAATATGTAAAGCGACCCCTGGCCACAACCACATAAAGTGTAAGTTTTAGTTATGGGTGTAATGTTGGTGTTTCACACCATACATAAACAATCACTAATATTTATATTATTCTTTATACTATACTATAAATATCACAGTGAACTTTGGCTTCTGATCTATAAATTTATACAAGACCATAAGACGTTAAATCAGCAACTCTACATTATTGTTACTGATTTTAGAACAATGATTTTAGACACATAATATTAAATAAAAAGCATTTTTGAACTCCGTCTGCTAAAATTAATGACAGGAACAATATGTAGCAATCGAGTTTACTAAAGCATCATTTTTCAGTCAATATCTCCAGTAGTATCATTTATCCGTTTTACAGAAATGTTCCCATTTTTGTACGTACAAAAAAAGTGAATAAACTGCAGTTGAAAATGACATAAATAGATGCTTTCCATATGTGAGTGTATCATTTATCTGTGTGAATCTCATCACAAGTGTTTATGGAGGTGGCTTACCTCTAAATCTAAAATGGGCCAGGCTGGAGCCTGACATTTCGGTATTTGTGCCTAAGGTACAGTAGGCCATGACCGTAATAGATATGGCTATGGATAGGGTCATGCAGTAAATTTCAAGCATTTAGTTTTAGAAAGCATAAATACTGTATGCACAGTACCTAGGCTTTCCTGAAATGTATTTGTCCTAAATATTCTTTTATAGTGAACAAAAAGGATTATGAATATTTAAATCCACATGCTATGACACACAACATCTGCTGAAGAGATTAGAATCATTTCATTAGACCACATCATACCAGTCAAACATCTGCAGGAACCTGCTTATGGCCTTTAGGGATCCACATCCAGATGCCTATTGTTAAAAGCACTAATCAAATAACAGGGAAACGTTTGCTATTTTTCTCCATTTTGCAGATTCTAAAATTCTATCCTGTGGCCTATTTTATAATACATAAGATAATATAAGAAACACTCCAATGACCCCAAATATTACAGCAATTACAGACAAAGTACACTGGTACACATTAACGGCTCTGTTTTTGTTTGTTTTTCTTTTGTTCACATAGCTAGTATCTTTGTTTGTATGCTCAACACAATAATTTCTCTGTCCTTTCTTTCCTTAATATAGCTATTGTGCTACTGCTGCATGCTTGGCTGACTGTGAAACATCCCATTAAACTGACTGCTAAGTGGGTATTTGATCTCAATATGTCACAAATTAATTACATATTGTTATTAAAGGCTCCGATCATTTTTGTTGAGCTCATGTGATTAATGAAGGCTTTGCCCCATTGACTGCTCTTGTAGTGAACATGCTGAGCGATGAATGACCAATAGGCAGGTACTTCATCAATTCGGCATTATTCTGAGTTATTTGGACCGAAAAACAATTCATAAGCTGCTTACTGAATTGGGAAGCAGTGGTATGAATGCACAAAGAAACTTGACTAAAAGACAAAAAAAAAATTCAGGTAAGTTTGCTACTGAGTAATCACAAAACTAAGCTTCCCTTTCAATACAAATGCTTGTCTCAGGGATACCTTTCCGGAAATCTGATGCCTTAATCAATAAGTGCCTGTAAAGCGAATAATGTCAAGAGAGATTGATTTAAAAGCCATGATGTGTGCATCTGGAAGGGATGTCTATACAGAACAAAAAGACTGAGACAATAAAGATGAAAAAGCAGTGAAAACAGGAACGACAAAGCCAGTGAGAAGGTGCAGTTAAAACAGCTAAAACACCTTCTCACTGGCTTTGTCGTTCCTGTTTTTACTGCTTTTTCATGTTCATAGAGACAAAGTGGGACGGGCCTCTGAGTATTTAGTGTCTTCATAAAAATGGCCAGTGCATGAATCTACATCATTTATAGCACACCTTTTGAGAACATTCGTTACTTTGAGGTACATTTCAGGTAACTTTCAACAGAAATAGGCTTATGAGTTAAGACAGTTTATCAGATTTTTTTTTCAGAAAAAAATATGAAAACAAATTTATATTTTGGACCATGAGGTGCAAACCATATAACGAAACCACATATCGCCTCAAATTTATTCAGCTAAGACTAAGCTAAGCTTTCATCAACAAAGCCCAATCTGAATAAACCATGCAGCCCTACTTCACGCTTCCAAAAATATGACTGATATTTAGATTTAATTGGTCTTCCACATCCTGTTGGAAATACTACAGCTCTCTCTTCTAATTAATGACCTTAGCTGGCCTTCATCATCTCCATCACTGTGCATTAAATAAGCAATAATATCAGCGCATAAATATAGGCTGTACCAGCATGTATGTATTTCATATAGTTATACGTATGAAATATGTTCATGAATAAAGAAATGAATAATATTTCTACATTACCAAACAGATGGATATGTGTAGGAATAGTAATTTGATATATACTATGCCTACACATATGTATTATCATGATACATTTTGTGGACACATTTTATGTCAGACTTATTCACACTGCCAAATCAAGTGCAAATTAACTGCATAGAACCTATTAATGACTGTGCATCCTGTTTTACATCTCATTGGCCATATCTAACGTTAGCTTGCAGGTCAGGAAATAGATATATATATATATATATATATATATATATATATATATATATATATATATATATATATATATATATATCTATATATATATACATATATATATATATATATATATATATCATAGATATTATATATAATATATATATATATGTACCTTTCAGAGCACATGTCTGAGAAAATGTATTTTAGAGCTATTTATATGAAGTTTGAGGATAATAATATATACACCCACAAGTTATTAAACCTGAAATGCTCTGGTTCAGTAAATGGACAGAATCATAATGATCTGATGCTGGAATCATAAAGCCACCCAACTCCTGACTCAAATCAATCCAAACCACACTGTAAAGGCAAAATGTGCAGTTTTATTATTCTGTAGGCAAAGGTTCAAGTGCAGCTTTCTAAGCGTAACTCCAATACTATTCTACATATATATCTATTCAACATAATTCAATGTGCCAAATCAGTAATATTGTACCATATTAATATCAGTGTCTGTGTGAAGCCTGTAGCTTTTTTCATACAAAGTAATGCTGAATAATAGAGTAGACATAGAGTGTACAATACATGTGTAAATATTGTCTTTATTTCCTGTAGCATTTACAATGATAATATGTTTTATTTTAATAACATTTTGATTGAGGGGTTGAAGTGTGCAATTATTATATAGCAAAAGTTGTGCCACAGTGCGTTTAGTGAGCGATCCAGTGAAAAGCAAATTATTTGGAAGCATTGCCACCTTACAGCTTCATACTCTGAGGTCTGACACACAGCTCAGTGACTGATGGAGAATTGCAAGTTTGCATCATGTTTGTGTAGGTTTTCTGTGGATTCTCTAGTTTCCTCCTTCCAAAACACGTTGGTATGGGGAGTAGATATGCTAAAGTGCTGCTTGGCATGAATGTGAGTGTATATGTGTATGCATCTTGGGTGAAATTAATTGGTCTGGCATCCCATCTAGTGCAAATTCCACACTTGGCTCTCAAGTGTTTCCAAGATAGTCCCTGGATCCACAGTGACCCTGACCAGGATAAAGTTCTTGAGAAAAACAATTTATTGTTATTTACAATTCTAACCCTCTGGTACTATTTTTACGTTTCAGTGTAATACAGATAAAATGCAAATGCCAGCAACAGCAATTTGTAACTTGTACAAAGTTGTACCACAGTAACAATAAATCAAAAACGTTTTCGGTTGATGAATTTGTGTTTTGTGTGTAGGGACATTGATTGCAGTATATTTTCAAAATTATAACGAAATATGCAACTCCTCTTCCAACACATTATGGTTAGCAGGCAAGTAAATATACTTAGCTGAGAAGTCATGGGGCATTAAATAAGGGAAAAACACTTAAGCGTTTGTGTTTTTACATAAGAGAAAAAAAAACACATAGTACTGCTATTGGAAATCAGTCAAGAGTGAGTGGCATTCCAGAAACATTGCATGACGACATGTTGAATTCCGTTTATATCAAAGCAGCTTACAAACATTTAGGCTTCCGATTGTCCTTTCTTATCTATTTATCGGTACATTTCGCATCACGTCACAAACACAAAATGTGACAAGGAGTGAGCACATTATTTCACAGTGTATGTAGGACACAGTACAATATGTAGACAATACAGAACCATTTTTGGTCCTCATTTCTGTCCTCCTAATGATCTCCTGCTCATATTTCTCTGACAAATGTCTTTAAAAGAAATGGAATATACATCTGGGGTGTAACAAGATGTTAGTAACAATATATATATATATATATATATATATATATATATATATATATATATATATATATATATATATATATATAGATATATATAGTGTGAGTGTGTGATTCAATGAATGAATGCAATTGTAATAGTGCAAGATGTGTGTAAAGAACTATATATACACATTTAAAATATTAACTATATACGCTTTACAAAAGTTAAATATTGAATGATAAGTTCATGTTCGGGAAGCCGTAGATAACGAGTCGTGAAAACCGGGAGAGAAACGCTCACCTGTCATCGTAGCAGAAATCCGCGTCGAGCGTGTTCAAGTACAGGAGCAGAGCCACAGCGCCGCACACTAACTCCTTTATCATTTCTCAATAAGAAAAGCACAAAGAAAAAAACAAACAGACAACAAGGCAAATTACTTCTCGCCCCTATTTATTTCCCTCATTGTTTTCACGCCAGATGAACACTAATCCCTTATAGAATGCGTTTCGACGCGAGCTGTACAGGCGACACCGCGTGTTTATTTCCGCGCAAGCGGACGCCTCGGCTTTATATCCATCGATACACGCGCACCAGCAAGCGCACGCACACGCGCACATACACACAGCTGCAATTTACTGACCGCGTGCAGTGATTCACAGCTGCGCATGCGCACTGGATGAATCCTCTGGATAACGAGGTCCACTTGCGTTTTAATGTCGTCATGCATTTTGTAGCGTAATTGTAATAATCCGGAGTCATTCAGTCATATATCATATGTCAGGATTGTGTAGCCTTTGTGAAAAAAAATGAGGCGTAATAAAATAATCTTCCACCGCCGTGACATTCTGATCCTGAGTTTTATTATGAGCATTATGGCATGGCCCAGCTTGAATACGTACTACAATAGGAAGGACGTGGACTATGCGTTTTTAGCCGTATTTACTCTAGATACACCTGTAATACACATTTGACCTGGTTCACAGCATTAAATACAATGAAATGCTAAACTCAACTGTTGACTTATAAAGCACGTCCCGCCATCAGATTCAACATTGGTATATCAGTAGGCTATTGGCCAAATAAGGATATATTGGACCAATCAGTGGAGCACTTCTTGTGATCAAAACTTTGCTATACTGTAATTGCCATCTGCCTGGACAAAAAAAGTCAAAACATCAGTTATGTAATGGATTGTATATATGCATGCATAAGAAAAGAATAGATAACATTTCTGACCACTATAATGGACGCTTGACCCTTTAAATAGGAAAACATAATGCAGCCACTGCATGTGTACACACAAGAATAAAACAAGTGAAATTGGTTTAGAGAATACATGACCCAGTAGCAAAATTACTAACATCTACCCTCTGATTTACAATGGACACTGTACACTGGTTACTTTACACTTTATACTCTAGTTTTATTAAAAAATATATATAATATCTTCTTTTTATCCTATTTTATTTTATTTCTATTTTTATTTTGATTCTATTTTATTTTTATTTTCACTGCATGTCGTACTATGTATGTATGTGTATGTGACAAATAAAATTTGAATTAGATTTTTTTTCATGTGTGTACACAATCTGTGATAAACCAGGATCCCTTCCACCACATGCTCTTGCCTCACATCTATACAGAGTAACAGATCCCTTCTGAATGTTGTTTATAACCTGCCTGTTTTTGCTTTGTATTCTTCCTCTGCATTAATGACTTTTTTACAGCAAAAAAACTTACTTTGCATCCTCTACAGATAACAATAAAGTTATCAGTTACAGTTATTCATAAATCTCATTTCTAGTGGTGTTTTCCCTAAGGGGTGATGAAAGTTACAGAGGAAACCATGAATCATATTCAGCAGTTCTACAGAGATAACACTAACTCCTTTCAGCCTAATGTAAAATCAGTTAAGATCTGCTGTTGACAACAGCTAAGAACTCTGAAAAGAAGCAAATGAAGAAAATCAAAACGAGCCCAAAATCTCCAAACACATGAAAGACACGAAACATGAAAAAATATCACGGTATTTGTTTGGCATCAAGACTCACCATTTCTTAAACCAAGAATCTTTTTACTGCCCCATTCCGGTTTACTTAAATGGCATGTTCATTAATCATAAAATTGCAAACTAGAAACATTTCAATCGAGCAGAACTGAAGACTTTGTGTACTCCATTCCTAACTTTCAGATTCACAGCTGTAAGATTTCTTTCTCTTTAATCATACAACAATAGTGAGCTGATTGTAGTGAAAGTAAACGCTTTGGAAGCTGGAATCTGCTATTATCCACACATGTTTTAAACAGCTGTCTGGGGATCATCTGAACAATAAGCAACGAAAGCTGAAGCATTTTATTTAATCAATATAACTATGTTTAGATCAATTTATACCACAATGTTATTCATTTTCTAAAACAAGCCAGCTTAGAGACGAATACCAGCTGTAATTCAAATGACAGGCTTCTCTATTGTGCTGTTTCAAATGATTCATTGGGATATAGTTAATTTATAAGGAACAAACTTATAGACACTAAACTTATAGCTTTCTAACTGTGTCGTCTCTATAAAGCTGCTTTAAGACAACGGTTGTATACTAATCAAGCTGAATTTAATTGTATTGAATTAAGCTGAATTCAAAATCTTATACTGAATATTAATGATTAGCATTTTATGGAAGTATAACAGTAGACGTTGTTATTACAGATGAATGTCATAGTGTTGTATTCTTTTCTTCAGGCTGCTATAACGTTCTCACTCGCGTCTCACTAGGTAACATTGACAACACTCTCTTATGTAATCCTTTATGTATCTGATTATGGTTGTTGCAAAATTTCTCTAATTATATATGAGAAAATCTAATAATGAAGTTAATAATTTCATAATTTACCAACAGATTATTGTTCTTATCTCTTCTTTTTTCTTATTTGTTCTTTTTGTTCTTATCTCCTTTCTTCTTCTCTCTTTCTTCTCTCTTTCACAGATTTCTTAAGTTAAGCTGCTTGTTATGTCTACTGTGATGTCAAAGAAAAACAAAAATCGCCCAATTTAGCATTCCCCCATTTCGCAGAACAGATAAGTCATTACAAACAGATGTTATTTTGTCTCCTGCTAACTGATTTTTGCCAGCCTAAATTCAGTACGCATAAATCGCACCAGATTATTTATCTTATCAGGCAGTGAGATCAACTCTGTGATCGCTTTTTCAATACGAATACTGAATTTAAACAGGAGATCTAACTTTTTATATTGAAACAGTATTTGCTTGAAAGATACAAGAAATAAAAATAACAGTTACTTGCAATGTTTTTATATTCATTATTCAAGCAAAAGACTTGAAAACGACCAAAGATGGAAAATGTGATAACAATATTAATATTGCGGTCACTGTTTTAGTAAAATGATTTCACTACTCATTGTTAAGAAACAGGATTAACCTGGGAAAAAGCAAAGCATAACCTTTAACAACATTTAAACATAAAAGTCTTCTTATTCTCCCACCAGAGACAGAATTGTTTATTCTAATATTGAATATGAAAGCACTAAACTGTTATTTTTAGTTCTCGTATCTTTTAACTATTGGGTAAAGTGTTGATTTTGATGCTCATGCCCTGATTGTTTTCAGATAAAACTCATCATGTGTTGTTATGGACAGCTGGAGTATGTGCATGTGTTATTTGATTACTCTAACATCCCTGCATCCTGTTTGCCCCCACTGATGATGGGTCATCGATAGAAAAGACAAATTGCACCTCTCCTGCTTTCCAACTTCCCCCGGACTTTCTCATTCCCATACGGTGCCTTTTTAAAGCACCGATGCCTGATAAGCAGCGTTACACGGCTCTGCTAGACTTCCTCCTCCTCTGCTTCCTCCGGCCGGAAGCTTATTGCTCTCCCCCGCCAAGCTGCATGGGATCAGTTCCTGGGATCACAGAGTGCATTTCACTGTACAACAAAAGAAAACATTTTGTACTTTATTTAACTATTATATTTTGTTTGTCAATATAGTGTACATTTCTTAAAATAATGTGGTATAAAATAAGTATAAAAATAAATAACAAAAAATAAGTATAAAATAAGAAGTTTTAAGTGGTAAAAGTTGAAGTTAATGTAAGGAAGGTTGGGCTCTTTCATGTAATATTGTTGTTTTTTTTTGTTTGTTTAATTGTTTTTAACTACAATGCTGTTGAATTTCATATATCTGATCTCATGGTAAGATGGAGTAGGATTTCTCACAGACTTCCTGCCTATAATGAAACTCAAATTATTATTATTATAATTATTATTTAAAAACCTCATTGTTGGGTAATAAGGAGTGTCCACTTTCAGTTATTTGGAACAGTGACTTCTATGCTATGGAAAAAAAAAAATTCATGAAGAAGACTTACATATACATAAAGAATAGAATAGAAGAATACATATACATAAATAATCAGTGTTGAATTCATCATATAGTTTAGTCTGTAAAAAAAATGAAAATGAATGTTTTCCCGGCCATTGCTAATTCCTCTTGGAAGAGCTTGCTTACACTGCATCATAACATCATATCCTGTGTGTGTCCCAGATCCTGATTTAGCAACAGGTCAGGAAACTACCGGTACTCTTTTGCTTAATGGAATCTATTTTATGAATGAGATCCCGGTACCTATGAGAAATCTAATGTAACTTTATAAAGGAGAAAGTGTCTGCCTATGTCCGTTTGCCACTTACACAAAAGAATGTGTACCAGGTGTTGATCATTATGAAGTAGTCAATGCCTTAAGGACAACGCAGTAGAACATAAAGGATAATTGGTTTGGTTTGAGATTGACCACAGCCTGGAAGGATTTCTCTAGCACATGTGCAATGTGTCAAAACTGAGGTCTTGACCTTTTCACAGCACAAACATCCCAGCGAGAGCTGCATTATCTCTGAGACTGCATGCTGACGGATATCTGAACTACAGTGTGATAAATGGATATGTTGATGGAAGAAGCAGAGGAAACAGCAAGAGTCATTACGAATAACAATAGCAGCACTTAGTACAAAGGCCAACGTCCAAAAATCAGCGGATGAGCATGACTTTTTTTTTTCTTTACCATACACAAGGAAATTGAGATTTTGCTTGTTTAAGAGGGAGAATCTGCACAGAAACACAATAGTCTAAGCTTTCAGCTATAATTAAGAGTGTGCTTTCAAATAATATGTGTTATGTAAGGCTGTAACTCAACAGCCTTATATAACACATATAACTCAACTTTGTGACTCAAAGTTGCATAATTATTACATTTTCATGAAGATTTAATAGATCTTATAAAAACTATATCAATTTATAGCTTTGATAATATATTATAAAACAAATGGTAAAAGAAACCAACTGTGATTTGTGTATGTCACAACATTAAACACACACACACACACACACACACACACACACACACATACACACAGGAAATGAAAATGTAATGCTATCACATAATATAATGTAATTGTGGGCCTCTAGCTTTTCTGGTAACAGTAGTTGGAAAAGGCATGTGTCCAGGTACATTTGTCAATATACTGTACATTCCTTAAAATAGTGTGGTATAAAATAAGTATAAAAATAAATGTAAAAAAAGTATAAAATAAGAAGTTGCAGTTAATGTAAGGATGGATGAGCTCTGTCATGTATTTGTAGCCATTGCTACAATCTGTTTTAGTGTCACACTGGTAACTGGACTGATGTAATAAACAATTTTATAATCTAATAAGTTGAACAACCATATAGAACACAAGTAGAGAAATGGTATAATGGTGATCAGGAATGTCTCTGTTCTCAGTTACTTTCATCGCTGACTCCCTCTGTCTCATCCATGTTTATCTTGTTGCCGTGTTCGCTGTTATCATTGTAAGGTAGCCTACCCCAGGTAGCTGCGCAATGGAAGGAAATATGCGGTAGCTGAGTGGTTAAGGTATTGGCTTCTGGACCGAAAGATCGCAGGTTCAAATCCCACCACCATCAAGCTGCCACTAGTGGGTCCTTAGGGGAGCAAGGCCCTTGACCCTCAATTGCTCGGTTGTAAGTCACTCTGGATAAGGGCGTCTGCCAAATGCCGTAAATGTAAATAGGTCAATTTGCTGAAAATGGTGCGCAATGAGAAGAAAAATTATTGATTACAACACCAAATAGATTCAAACTAAAATAATGGTTTGAAAATGTAAGTAAAAAGTAAAGATCTGTGCAAAAATATATGCTGAAATAATGAGTGAAAATAAAACTGAGAAATAAATAGTACTGATAACTAATCTACTAGTACTATAGCTATATATATATATATATATATATATATATATATATATATATATATATATATATATATATATATGATATTATGATATTTCGTACACCAGCAATAACTACAATTCACATCAGGCTGAATAACACGATGCGATTAAGGATTCGTTTGCCATAACAAGGCACCATTGTTTTATAAAAGTCCTTTTGTTACTTTAAAACCCGGATTAACTCGTTTCTGCCGATACTCAACATCAGAGCACTCCGATCCATAAACGTATAAAAGTATATTCATAGCAAATGCCGGTAAATCCAGGAAAGCTCAAGTAATAATATTTCTCTTGAGCAGATGATTTTTGTATTCGTAAACACAATTGGCTGAAATATATCTGGGCTCTACATTGCGAAAATGTGATTCAAACAGGAACACAAAAGATCTTTTTGGATTAGATTTCAAAGAAAAGATTAGATATGTGCGCCTGGCATCCGATATGGATTAATATCTTGCATATGTGAAAACTGCTTTGGGAAAATCGGCAAGCTTGTGTGAACATGGACATATCCGTTTCACTTTCATTCACCCTTAGTTTTTTTTAACCCTGTTTAACTCTAAATTTATTCTGGCATATGTTCTGGGTTAGAATGAATAAATAATATCAGAAAACCAGGACTTGCTTGTGATTAAATCGTTATCATATACAAATACGCAGATTCACAAGCATGAAAACGTATTTTTAATGGGGAAATTGAAATTAATACATAAGCGTAGAAGAAAATATACAAAAATTGGAAGTGTAATCAAAAACAATAATCGCGCTACAATGAAAAAGGGGTTTATAATACACCAGGCTCCTTCATTCCAACAACAGCGTAACATCTGGGGGACAGGAGCGGGTTGAAGAGTTGCACCAGGGCGGAGTAGGATACATTTTCCTGTTAAAACACATATGTATATTTTAGACAGGCACATTGGCATTCTGCCTTTATCTGTACCTGCAGGTCAGTCATCAATAGATTGTCCCAGACTGCTGCCTGACACAACTCTATTTCAAGTTTATTTAATAAACTGATTAAATAAAGCGGACTTTTATAAGATTACGGCATTTCTTTATTCTTTACCTGTTCCTTCAAGTAACACAGACGGTCCAGCAGGATAAGGCCTTCAATACATGGAGCCAATGTGACCTTTAACTGAGAGCAAAAACATCAAACATGAAGCACCAAAAAATTTCTTTACAAAACCGCGAGTGCTATTTCTTTGTAAACACCGGCAGACGAGTCGTCTCTCCCAACTTTGGCAGCAGTATCAGGGTTTTTGAATGTGTTTGTGATCTGCTGCGTTTGGAATTTGGAATAATAACAATACTGAACTTGCTTTCTTGCTTTCAAAAATTTCAAATTGGAACCCTCCTCCATTAAAAAAAAAACATCCCATTACATTTCGGATTCCCATTAAACAGTCGTATATACAGTTCAGGCTAAAATCCCTAAAACAGAGCTCACCATGTTGAAAGCCACCATCTCATTCATCCTAGAGATGTACAGGTTGTGGTAAATCTGAATCTCACCATCGGTGAGCTGAAGAAAAACAACCCGCAAAAACAGAAAATGAGTGTAAGAAGCAACTCTTTGGATTTGACTGGATTGTAGAATAAAATTCATTATCAGAATCCATACGAAAATGTAAACAAGGGATTGTTAATCAATATTTTAACCTAGAAAACAAATGAAAGAATAAATATGAGAAAAAAAAATGACTGGTTGAATCTCTTTCTTTCGTTTGCACCACCTCTGACCTTGGAGTCGTCCAGGTCTAGTTTCCTGAGAGCTCGTCTTACGTAGTCCACGAACGAGGATGCTTTCGAATAAACGTTCCCTACACGCCTTTCACTGCCAACAACAATGAACATGCAGTTAATCGCACTGAATTGTAGGATGGATAGGAATGAGCCGTGTTTGTGGTTGTTTACAATCAGAAATTATCCAGTTATTTATTCGGGAAACAAACAAATGCTTGTACTGTAGAGGTCTCATTAAATCTCATATTATAGATACCTCTTATGGTCGTCATAATGATCCTGTAAAATAACATGAAGAACTGCCCGGTAGAAGAGAGATTCCATAGGAAGCTGAGAAGAACAAGATGAACAAGACCTAATTGAGTTTAAATGTAATATAATTAATAAAGAAAATACACACTAACTCTTAAGGGATACATATTTATAGGCCTCCAATCCACTGTAATGCTAAGACTGGTATTCATTATAGTTCTTATTACTGTCCCACAAAATCTCTCTCCATTTGCGTAATGGAAGCATGAATTTATTTAATGAGTGTGCTCACCCCTCCTCCAACTGTCACCCTCTCCAGAGCCTATGAATAAAAGAAAAGAAGGATAGAAGCTTCCTGTACAACCCAAATGGCTTGTTGGGTATTTTGTCAATCAGTCCATAAGAAATATCGACTTATATCTTAAACAAAGTTAAAGGTAACAATTTGTGTTTGTTAAAACTTACGAGACAGGCAGACATTCTGGCATTCCGCCCACAGAAGCACGTTTGTTCCCGGAGATATTGGCTCATGGGGAATCCACACACAGCACTTTCACACTCTGGTCACGGTAGATCATACATGGAAGAGATACAGACGATAACCAGAATGACCAATTTGCAGTTTCAGAGCCGTAAATATTTGCCATGCCTATAAAATGAAAAATGATAGAATCGTGAAGATAGCTTGTAATACATTTTGGCTTTATTGTAATAAATAAAGGCCTGAAGGTCAGACCCAACTTTTGCAAAAGAGTCTGAACTTGGTGGGTAATTCATAGGGTGCTTTTGAAACACAAAAGATATTAATCATCCCATCAGAAACTTAGTGACTGTATAAGATTCCCTGTGGAAATACTTCATAAGACACTTAATGAGATTCTACGCTATATTAGATGCACCATGAGATGTTCCATAAGACAATCAAAGAGACTATCAGGTGTTCCATGAGACGCTCTAGGAATCAAATGTTCATATAATATTTATTTATTTATTTTCTTTCGGCTTCTGCCATTAGGGGAACCACAGCAGATATTATTTTATAGCGTATGTTTTACACTAGATTCCTTTCCTAACGCAACCCTCCCCATTGATCCGGACTTGGGACAGGCACTAGGACCGTACTTGCTTGTACCGTACTTACAGTCTATTACACATTCTGCTAGATGATTCATTAGATTCTACATAAGTTGGGTCAAGAGAAAAACACAAATAAAGTCTATTCTATTCTAAATCTGTGCTCACATTGGAATTGTAAGAACAATAGTTACATTTACATTTACACTATTTGGCAGATGCCATTATCCAGAGTGACTTACAACTGAGCAATTGAATGTTAAGGGTCTTGCTCAAGGGCCCACTAGTGGCAGCTTGGTGGTGGTGGTGGTGGTGGTGGTGGTGGTGGTGGGATTTGAACCTCTGATCTTCCGGTCCAGAGCCAAGCAAATCATATACTTTGCATAGTGTAGTTTTCAAGAATCAAGTATCTCAACATAATTACATATCATACATTAGAGAGATGTTCCTGATTACTGGATCCTAGCCACTTGGCTCCTAAAGTTACTGCAATGGTGTATAATTGGACTCATCACACTGTGTGTGTGTGTGTGTGTGTGTGTGTGTTTAGTGCAGAAAAAGCTCATACCATGTCCATCTTCATCAAATTCCTCAGAGAGGAGGTGGTAACAACAGCCCACACTGCACACGGCCCGAAGCTCCTGTTTGGCCTCGAACATGCGAAGTGTACTAGGAGCCAGATCTCCACATGTATGCAAGCCCACCATGACTGCATTCTAGGTGAGAGATAGACAAAGTTGAGTGCTCCACAGTGTACTGTTTGACCTTAAAGTGTCATTCCTGAGCCCTTCACTATTATATCACATCAGAGGAATGAGGAAACATTTATGAGGTAGGTTTGGATGTGGTCTCATGGATGGCACAGATAAGACATCTTTCATCTAAAGTCATAATATAAGCTGTCATTGTCCTCCAATCTCAAAATAATTCGACAATTCTAATGATTACCATCTTTTGTGGTAAAATCGGCATGACCTCTCAACCTTTTATTCCCAGAACCTAAACACTGTTAATAAGAGAATGTCTGCTTGTGGTTACAGAATTGGTCACACCACACCTCCAGGTCTGTAATAAGTGTCCTCAGCTCTGTTTCGGCTGTGATGTAGGACGTCAAAGGCGAATACAGGTTTCTGGTGTCGCTCCTGCCTTTTCCGTTCCGCGCCTTCCTTTCGAGGTTCTCTCTTTTCCTCTTCTCTCTCTCCTCTGCGCTCAGCTGGCTGGGGTGGACGCGAGGAGACGCTTGCTCTATAACATCAGGTGCTAATGCTGTGAAAAACAGGTTGTCTAAACCAGCATTTGGGAATTCGGGTTCTCTGGAGCGGCTCAGATCTGAGAGAGAAGAACGCGTGTCATGATCTGGTGAAGAAGAGCACTGCGCTTCAGCCATGTCCATTGTGGCATGCTCTTTTGTCCCATTCTCCTCCTTTTCCTGCTCTTGAAAAGTTGGAATCTGATGTTCTGGCATTCTCTCTTCTTGTTCATCAGCACTTTCCATTCTGCCTCTTGAAACTTCATGGTCGTTCCTGGACTGTCCATGCCTTTGGTAGGCTCTGGAAAACTTCTTCAGCTTTCTGTTTCTCTCTTGAGCACCGCGAGTGTTTGTGCTGGAGCAGTCGATGCCAAACACCTGCAGGTTGTACTGCATGGACAGGAAAGAGCACAGGTAACCTTTACCTGAGCCCACATCTATAACCTGAAAAAAAGAAAGAGGATAATAAAGGGGGTATATATATATATATATATATATATATATATATATATATATATATATATATATATATATATATATATATATATCTATATATATATTATATAATTCAAAAATATTATTAAATATCATTGATATTTTTTTTTTCAGTCCTCACTAACAATTTAGCACAAAATAAACAATTACCGAAAAAGGTGTTGGCCAAAATGTAGCTTGTTTATGCCTACCCTTTTTACATAGATTAACTGATGAGTGACATTTTGCTCTAAATTTGGTAATACAAGATTAATATGGTTATACCATGCAAAGAAAGTGGCCTTTTGTTCTGGCTGGTATTTTACCTTTTCTTTTTGGTAATGAACAAAAGTTTGATTCCAATTTTGAATAACTGTACAATTAATACATTCTTAATCTGTTAATTCTATGCTTTAACCACAAATTTTTGGAATTCTGTTCCTAATCAAATTTAGATATAGTTCTACTTCCCCATTGATCCGGGCTTGGGACAGGCACTAGGACCATACTTGTTTGTGCAAGGCAATGGCTAGGACAGACTGAGTAATTGGGAATAATGTTCATATACTACGATGTTCCATAAGACACTCCAATAGATGCTCCATTAGATAGTCCAGGAGATGCTATTTGTGACACTCCATTAGCTGGTCCATGACATGCTTCATCTGAGGATCCATTCGACTGACAATTCAAACGCTCAGTGAAATGTTCCACAAACCATCACCTTAGACAGTTTATTAAACATTCTGCTAGATGATTCATTAGATTCTACATAAGTTGGGTCAAGAGAAAAACTCAAGATACTGTACGACATGCGCCATGAAACACTCTTTGCCACTAAGACACTTAATATGAGCCATAAATAAAGCTGAGACCCATTTTACCGGAACACAAATCACAATGTCCTTATATTTATAAAACGAGTAGCATCACTGTATGACTCCTTGAGCGACTTTATCAGGTCAGGAATAAATAAATATATCCATTTAATTCCAATAAATTTGCTTTCTTCTTTGTTGTTGTTGATTCTTGGGGGGTTGGGTTTGTGAGGAGCTCAGTGGTTAAGGCGTTAAGAAGTTACTGATCGTTAGATTGTGGGCCCGGGTTTGGCCAAACTGCCACTCTCTGGTCTTCAGAAAGATCCTTTGCCACTAAGACACTTAACATTCTTGACACCAACCAATGTGAAGTTCCTGTGATTAGGGGGACAGGAGATTTCTTACCTGTTTGACTTTGCAGGATCTGGATAAAGCAGCCACCACTTCAGCCATAGCTGGCACCTCATGAGCCTTCTTAGAGTTCATGAACTCATCAGGTGGCAGAGGTTCTTCTGGCATACCATCTAAAGTGTCACCCACAAATCAAATATATATATATATATATATATATATATATATATATCTATATATATATATATATATATATATATTATATATATATATATATATATATATATCTATATATATATATATATAGCATATATATATATATAGATATATATATATATCTATATGATGAAATAAAGTCCAGCTCAAGACATTGTGACGCCCAGTCCCCCAGACGTGTGTTTCTGTAGCAGTATTCGCAGCTCTACTCTGTTCATGGCTCTTATAAAAATGCATGTTGAATTTGTACGAGCACACCAACCTTGGATGTCTCCACACATCACTCTCAGTGTCTCCATCAGTGTCTGCCGCTGCACACAGACTCCCAGGCCGGGTAAAGAGTGCGCTTCGGCCGCTCTCAGCAGCGCCGTCACATCCGTCAGCTTCTTACTGACATTGCAGAATCCGTATGTAGTGTTCACTGTAAAATTAAGTCATTAAAACACACACACACACACACACATACAAATCAGATAAACAGCTTAGGCAGGCAGGCAGGCATGAACAAAGGAAAAAAATATATCTCAATAACTATCTATATGAAACCAAAAAAACTATATGGGCCATGCTGTTACAGGAATATATTTACATATGACAGGGTCATGTGATGTGATGCAGTATTAACATTAACACCCCAGACCTACTATTATGAACTGATTACTTTCCAAAAACAATGTGCAAAAGTCATCCCACCCCTCTCTTGTGACATGGCAATTCATCTACCACAAGTAGCAGAGTCTGGATTTTATATATTCATTCATTCGTTCTTTCGTTTTCTACCGCTATATATCCGATCTTCCCTCGGGTCACGGGGAGCCTCGGGTGAGCCTGTGCCTATCTCAGGCGTCTATGGGCATTAAGGCAGGAGGATACACCCTGGATGGAATGCCAACCCATCGCAGGGCACACACACACACACACACACACTCACACACACACTAGGGACAATTTTCCAAGGTGCCAATCAACCTACCGTGCATGTTTTTGGACCGGGAGGGGAGGAAACCTGGAGAACCCGGAGAAAAAACCCCTGAGGCACGAGGAGAACATGCAAACCACACACACATAGCCGAGACGGTAATCGAACCCGTGAGGCGAACGTGCTAACCACCGTGCCCGCTATTTTATATATATATATATATATATATATATATATATATATATATATATATTCTTTTTTTTTTTTTTTAAAGAATACAAAGCAGTTTATGAATTGGGCTAAAATAATCTTAATTAGATAAATAAACATAAGGTGCTTTTTGATGTAAATTACATCAAAGTGAGATTCTTTCATATTCCAGTGACTTAAGGAAGCAGGGGACGGAGCGCAGGGCCAATCATGATACATTGCATTAGAGAGTTAGGGGCCTTGCTCAAGGACCGAGGGGAGGCAGTTTGATGATACAAGGGCTTGAACCCCGACCCTCTGATCAGTGTCCATGAACCATAACCCACAAAGCTACCCCCCCCCCCCCCCCCCTTATATTTGGTATATATAAGCATTTTTGCACTACCTTACTTTTACATCCCTGGTACAGACTTTATTTAATTGCTATTTTTTATAGCACACCATTACATTTTCCTACATGCCACCCACAACACTCCGGATTCTGATTAGACTTGTTATAACGTCAGTTGAGCTTACCTTTTGGCGCCCCCCTGCGGTCACGGGTAGAATTGACGGCGTGTAAAACCTCCTCGGGATCCACAGCCATGAACGCGCGCCACACATCGCGCGTGTAGAAATCCACGGTGTGCGCGTTCGCGATGCTTAATACCACGGAAAGGAAACGGCGCACCTCGTCGATCTTTTCCTTTAACGAGTCCGCGCCGATGTTAGAAAACGCCATAATGTCCTGAAACACACCGCCGCTGTGTTTCGGACATGTTACACACGCAGCACGACGGGTGACGTTTACACTTTGACAGACTGCGCTAGTTGCTCACAGAGACAACATTACGTACGACTTGCAGAGATACTGAAGCCAATACATATTTATATTTACAGTGTATCATTTATTTTTACCATGATAATTTAATATTCATTAAGGCCCTGCCTGCAAAGAGAGTATTTGCCTTCTTGGTCGATTGTAATGCCTGCCGGGCGCGCTTACGTCATGACTACGCGACAGCTCACTGCATGACTGCTTGACTGTGTGTGTGTGTGTGTGTGTGTGTGTTGATTATTGAGGATTTGTACTTTTGGAAAATGGCACCCGTTAATCCACACTTTAAAGGAAAAGGTTCATTCAAGGGCAAAAACACGAGTCGGAATAATGCAGACCGACATCCGTCAGCTGCTCATAAAAAGAAGAAAGCATGGAATCCGAGTGAGAAGTTTTTCCAGGGCAGTTTACAAGAAGGTAAAGCCTTCAGTGTTTGTGTTTTGGTTTGTTTTGTGTACGATTTCTGTTTTTTTTTTTTTTTGCACCTAAAAGCATTTTAGCACATTAATTATTAAACGCTGACAAAATAAAAATTACGCACACTTTTACAAATGTACATGTAAGCAGTGTCGGGAAGGTTTACTTTGGAAACGTAATTACAAATGATTACAGATTACAAATTCCCCTATTCCGAATGTAATAAGTAGTGTAACTTTTCAATTAATACTCTGTAAAAATGTAACTGATTACATTTGATTACTTTTTGATTATGTTCATTTGTCCACTAGGTGGCGCTCGTCAAAAGTGGGATATATCCGCAACTGAGCACTTCAGAATGAAATTGTTGACGTGGGGTGTGTGTGTGTGTGGGGGGGGTGTGTGGGGGGTGTTAGGCGGTGATCTTTGGGATTTGTAATCTTCAGAATTTTCCAAAGTAATTTAATTACATGTTTTTTTTCTCAGTAACGGATTACTGTTACGTTTATCTTGTAATTAAATTACGCAACGCTGTTACATGTGAATAGATACTCCCCAACGCTGCGTGTAACTATACACAGAAACCTGTGCTTTTTATTTAGCAGTTGTGTATTGTATATTGAAAGACAGTCACTCAATAATTAAAGTGCATTGTTGGTTGTTCTGTGCATTTAATAGCTTTTTTCCCCCTCTTTACACAGAGTATTAATAGTCTATTAAGTTTCTCTTTGGGCAGATTGGAGGGTTTTGGGGGAATTCTGTTCATGCCAGTAAAAAAAAAGTGTAAAGACTTTTCATTGGTCTTTATTCTAACAATTATATGAAATAATGATATAATCAAAAATATAACTTTGATCACTGCTACACAATCCACAATATTCATTCATTCATTCATCTTCTACCGCTATATCCGATCTTCCATCAGGTCACGGGGAGTCTGTGTGTATCTCAGGCGTCTGTGAGCATTAAGGCAGGATACACCCTGGATGGAATGCCAACCCATCGCAGGACACACACACTCACATTCACACACTAGGGACAATTTTTCCAAGGTGCCAATCAACCTACCGTGCATGTTTTTGGACCGGGGAGGAAACCGGAGAACCCGGAGAAAAACCCCCTGAGGCACGGACCCTGGCGGTGTGAGGCGAACGTGCTAACCACTGCGCCACCGTGCCCCGCTACAATCCACAATATGACATGACAAAAAGCAGCAGTGACCCAGATGAACAGGCCTGCCCTGAGCCTTTTTGTTTGCAGATCTAATTTCAAGCCGATAATTCATGTCAATATTGCTAATACTGCTTATAAATACAAGAATATATTTTATATGCTTACAAAACATTTCTCCCACTATGACCTTTCTAATTTGAGATATCAAATTTTAAGATAATTGATTCATGTGTTTATTATTGCATTTATCAATGTTATACACAAGCACAGTAATTTTGGGTCATGTGTAATTCTGTGTTTATTCCTAAACAATGTCTGATTTTTCCCCAATACTGTGTGCCTGAAGGTAAGGGCTTTGCCTTCCAGAGGAAGCAAAAAGTGCAACAAGAATACAAGAAAATTCTTCGGAAGGAGAAATGGAGAATGAAGGACTCGAAGCTGAAGCTGGAAGAGGAATACCCCGAGCATCTGAAACACCTTTACTTGGCTGAACAGGAGAAACTGAACAACGAAGAGGATCTAAACAGAGAACGCAGGAGGAAAGGAAGAAATGTTAATGAAGAAGAAGAGCCTGTCATCTCTAGCTCGGCCACAAGCACTGATAACTCAGCTGCAGTGTTGAATAAAGGACCACAGACATCCCAGATTGAGAGGTGTGTCTTGACTACATTATGTATCCACTCTGCACAAATATGCCAGAGGTGCCAATATGACTATGGTTTATCGCTATGGTTTATCGCTAGGATGTACATTTTAAAACAATTATAATTGTGATTCCTGTTTTTTTTTTTAATTGGTTTACATTTTTCAACAATATTTTTTAAAGTAATATTGTTTTAAATTACTATATTGTTAGAATTAAGCCATAGTTCTGCAAAGACATAAAATTAGTTATCAAAACCTGCAAGGGCTGAACCTGTTCTTTCATGTCCTTTCCCAGCAGCAGATCTGATCAGGACCAACTGAGGAAAAAGAAATGGAAGAAAATGTCTTCTAACCAGAAGATGATGGAGGAGTATAAAATGAAAAAAGAAGAGAGAGAACGAAAAAGAGAGGTGAGGAAAATGTTTTAAGTCGTACAACATCAGTACATTGCGCTGTTGGTATTTTGCTGCACCTGTATGTAATCGCGCACATTTCTGATTTAGGAATACTTGAAAGACAAAGCACAGAGGGAGGAGGCCCTGAAGAGGTACAAGGAAAAGAAAATGGCCACATATCAGTTGCTGAAGAAGAAAACCAAAAAGGGTCAACCCAACCTAAATCTGCAAATGGAGCTGCTGCTTCAGAAAATCCAGGCTCAGCGGAAATAACCGGAATGCTTGCAGATAATGAGCGAGACCTGAAAATGTGTTAGAACAACACAGACTGAAATAGATTAATCCAAGACATACTGTACATATTACTCTATCCGTGATGCTGTGATTTGTGATGCTTATGAATCAGCAGAGGGTGGATGGAAAGGTCGCCTTGTGTGTATATGAACTGCATTATGCAGTTGGATTCAAATCTGTATTTGTATGATTCTTAATAAATTAGCAGTTTATTATAGTTTTACAATGTCAGATTTTATTAGGCCAAAATGGACCACCAATGGGGACAATGTGTGCCTTTTTATCTGTTTTGTAAGAAAACTATAATTACAATACAAGATAAATCACCCTTCTCCAGAGTGACTTACAACTGAGCAATTGAGGGATAAGGGCCTTTGAACCTGAGATCTTCTGTTCCAGGGGGCACTGTGGCTTAGTGGTTAGCACGTTCGCCTCACACCTCCAGGGTCCGGGTTCGATTCCCGTCTCTGCCATGTGTGTGTAGAGTTTGCATGTTCTCACCGTGCCTCAGGGTTTTTTTTCTCCGGGTTCTCCGGTTTCCCCCGGTCCAAAAACATGCACGGTAGGTTGATTGGCACCCTGGAAAATTGGCCCTAGTGAATGAATGTGTGTGTGTGTGTGTGTCCTGCAATGGGTTGGCATTCCATGCAGGGTGTATACTACCTTAATGCCCATAGACGCCTGAGATAGGAACAGACTCCCCGTGACCCGAGGGAAGATCGGATATAGCGGTAGAAGATGAATGAATGAACCTCCCACAATTACTCTGGACTTTTATTTTAAGTTAAACTTTCTTCTCCTGTTGAATCAGAGATACTTTTCCATTAGGCAGACACATGAGCGTAATTCTCTTTAAAATTCTTGCATAGTGAGTGAGTATTAAACCAATGAGAATCGCAAGCCAGCATTGTAAAAGTTATTGTGTATTATTTATAGTTATTAGCCTATGGGCCTGACTGAGAACAATACAAATAATAAAATGTAAAAAAAAAAAGATATTTAATGTTAATCAATCTCTACAAAGAGCAAGCAAAGAGTCTTGAAAAGTTTTGTGTTCACCAAATATATTATGAATTTGCATATATTTATATCTAAGTATTACATATATTTGTATGACACAGTAATTACGACATTTTATGAGTTGTTGAAGTGCCGTATTAAGTGTGGAGTGTGAGTGTGGAGACTTGAATTGCATGTCCATACAGGCTAAAATAAATACTTTACTATTATAATACATATAATAGAAGACAGTAGAACACTGAAAAAACTAAACAATTAAGTAACACCCAGATTCAAGATGCAAGAGGAATGTTATAGAGGAAAGAGAATAAGAATTACAGGTCATTGAATACAGGAAAAATATAAACATAAATAAATTGTTCTGTTATAACAAATGGTGCTTAATTCCTTAATTAGAAAGATGAAGATGGAGTATTTGCATTTGTGAATGTTTAGCTAATACCAGAAGGTGGTTCGTTATTTACAAATTTTCAGCAGAATTGTAATGAGTGAAATTTTAAGGAACCCTGTGCATACTGCTATAAAGTGCTTGTAAAAGAACAATAGATGATGCTAAAACACATCAACTGAGTAGTAGACTGTAATAGTGATGTAGTTCCCCTTCTGATGAGATCATTTGGGCTGTTCTGCACTAGTTAGTTCAGGTGATTGCTGTTTAGGACTCTGTCATAAGTAGGAAGTTATAATGAGGGCAGAGAGTTTTGCGTCACTATGCAAACCACAATACAGCAAGTTTTTTTGATGCTGAAGGCCAGCAAGGATGAATTATGTAGCTAAGCGATAAGAAAGAAAAAAACTGACGCAAATACCATGGAATACTTTTCTTTAAATTTCACTGAGGTAAGTTTCATATATATTATATATATATATATATATATATATATATATATATATATATATATATATATATATATATATATTTTTTTTTTTTTTCAATAAAGCAAGTTTATATATATATATATATATATATATATATATGTGTGTGGTGTGTGTGTGTGTGTGTGTGTGTGTGTGTGTTGTGTGTGTGTGTGTGTGTGTGTGTGTGTGTGTGTGTTTATTTAAGACATTTATTGAGCCAACTTTTGAATGAGGCATTAGAGTCCAGCAATGAACAAACAAGGAGTAAACTCATTCAGAATTATGTGTGGGGAACAAAATGAATAGTCTTTCCTTTTACCGAGTCCACCCACCACGGTGTGTCATGTCTTTCGTATACTTTTGTCACTTATTACAGGAAATCTAGCAGCTCAAGACCACGCAGGCCACTTCCCGTTGCCCCGCTCTGTGATGAGGTAGGACTTTATCATGAAAAGGTAGGTTTCTGCTTCTCATAAGTCATTCAATGAGTCGCTTTAATTCTAGCAGCTTGCGTAGATTGTTTAGAGATGCCTCAATATAAGGAGAAGAAGTTTTTGTTTCCATGTGCAAGTTCTATCATAATATGATCCAGTATTACATTATAATAACTGCGTTCTATGCAAGGATGTATCACATATGCATGGTTGTGCTAGTAGAAAATGTACAGGGCAGTGTTGCAGAATTAGTAGTGCAGTGTTTAGCAAGAACCACAACAAGAAGATTTCCCAAGATGATGAGGTAATACCTAACAGACTGAAACTGACGCTTGTTTTATTGTTCTCTACAGCCTGAAAGACAAACGAAGCAAAAGGGGGAATCGGATCCTTTAAAAAAAACCTGGTTTGCCGTGGATTATTTCAACGTTTTTATTATGACATCTTGCATTTATAGGGAGTGCGAAATATGTCTGAACTCCTGAATCAACAGGACATGAGATTCGCCAACATAAGTTCAGATATTGATGAAGAACAGACAGAGCCTGAAACGATGAAGGGTCTGGAGAGAAGAGGATCAGACCTGGAACCTTCTTCACTGCTAGGGAAGATCGATGAATTTTTCCAGATCTGTGACAGTGAGGAAAAGGGCTATATAACGCCCACTGATATGAAGGTAAAGAGCAGGAAAATATTTGCTATTGGTGTGTGTGTGTGTGTGTGTGTGTGTGTGTGTGTGTGTGTGTGTGGTTTGTAGGGGTATGGTATACAGTAGGGGTATATTTGTTTAAATGAGAAAGGTGTATTGATGATTTGATTAAATGATTGGTTGATGTTTTGATTCTATTTACAATATTATTTTATTCTGTTTCATGTTATTTAATTATTAACGATTCATATTATTGAACATAATTATAAATAGGGGGCACGGTGGTTTAGTGGTTATCACGTTCGCCTCACACCGCCACGGTCTGGGTTCGATTCCCGTCTCGGCCATGTGTGTGTGGAGTTTGCATGTTCTCCCCGTGCCTCAGGGGGTTTTTCTCCGGGTTCTCTGGTTTCCCCCCGGTCCAAAAACATGCACGGTAGGTTGATTGGCACCTTGGAAAATTGTCCCTAGTGTATGACTGTGTTGTGTGTGAATGTGTGTGTGTGTGTGCCCTGCGTTGGGTTGGCATTCCATCCAGGGTGTATCCTGCCTTAATGCCCATAGACGCCTGAGATAGGCACAGGCTCCCCGTGACCCGAGAAGATCGGATATAGCGGTAGAAGATTAATGAATGAATTAATGAATAATTATAAATATTAATATATTTATCAATAGATCTGAAATTCCAATATACTAGTGAAAAGTTAAGAATCGCATGCTGCTGTAATATCTGTACGTATGTTCCTTTCAGAGGTTAAGCAAAGAATTACCACTCTCTGCAGAAGAACTGGAAGATGTCTTTGACTCGTTAGACTTGGATGGAAACGGTTACCTTACTCTAGTGGAGTTCTCCTCTGGATTCAGTGAGTTTTCCCAAACAAAATAAAAAGACACTATTCCGTTGTTCATTCATTCATTCATTCATCTTCTACCTCTATATCCGATCTTCCCTCGGATCACGGGGAGCCAGTGCCTATCTCAGGCGTCTATGGGCATTAAGGCAGGATACACCCTGGATCGAATGCCAACCTATCGCAGGGAACACACACACTCACATTCACATACTAGGGACAATTTTCCAAGGTGCCAATCAACCTACCGTGCATGTTTTTTGGACTGGGGGGAAACCGGTGAACATGGAGAAAAAACCCCTGAGGCACGGGGAGAACATGAAAACTCCACACACACATGGCCGAGACGGGAATCGAACCCGGATCCTGGAGTTGTGAGGCGAACATGCTAACCACTAAGCCAACGTGCCCTCTGTTGTTCATACTATGCTAAATATGGATGATACAATAAGATGAACCTACTGATTCTACCTTATTCTCTGATATATAAGTGGATTTTGCATCTGGATTTTGAGAAAAACCTAATGTGCGTGTATCTTGGATACTTTATTTGTATCCAAGGCAAATTTCTGCAGGGACGTCGAAGGAGCCAGACAACTGTTCAGCTCGCAGGTCTGTCAAAGGACTATCCCGAAGCTCTGTATCAAAACGAGCCACAGGATTATGAGGAAGAAAGACACTTCAACACGCTGATGGAAAGCCTAGGCGCGAGCAATATCTTTGAAGAGTCAGTATTTTTATATGTATTTGACCATTACAAAATATAGTTGTTTATAAAAATGAGGAACTATACAACCTGGTAGTTCACTGTAGAATTCTGTCTCTCTCATTTTTCCTATCCAGTCCTAGTGAAGTGCACACTCTGTGGACTCAGCTAAGGAAAGATGAGCCTCATCTCCTGTATAACTTTGAGGATTTCCTGGCTCGCGTCACATCGCAGCTCAGACTGGCACAACAAGAGAAAAGGGAGATGGAAAGTGCCATGAGAAAGTAGGATACGCGACAAAATTGCCAATACATTCTGAAACCCACTTATATGATTATGGACGCACAAGCATTGAACTGGCATGCAAACCTCTGCTTTAAAGATTTAACACTCATAGAAATAGAAATTAGCGTCTGGAGTTGAACCGTAGTGTCCAATTAGTGCTTAGCATTTACATCAATAATCCGATTGGTAAATGTATCATCCTTTTGTGTGCTGAATTTCTTTCTGGTATTGTACAATATAACAGTAGCTCGGTTTTCTGTTTTTAGCCAGTGGAATAAAAGCATATAACATCAGCAGTCTGGTATCTTGTGTTATAGTTGTGTTACAATCATAGTCTACATAATCATTGTCTTATGTATTCTAATGTGGACTCAATGAAATTTGGATATTAGCGTTTTGTTCCGTAAGTAGTTTGCGACTTACTTGATTTAAACCTGAGCAATTTTTCAAATAAAAACAGTGTAGCTTTTAATTTATAGGTTTTATCGCTTTCCATTTCTGCAATTCCTTTACTTTTGAGACGAGCATAAGCGAGCTTATGTGTTTGTTTCCCTTTTAACAGGAAAGCTGCAACACACAATGGTGAAATCCAGCAGTTGTATGAGGAAATGGAGCAACAGATAAAAAATGAGAAAGATCGCCTGAGTCACAAGGTAAAAAAACAGTTTCCCTTTTCTTGCTACTCTTTGTAATCCAGTTACATTACTTTTATAAAGTAATTGAAAAGTTTCCTTTTATATTGTAATTACATATTACATTTCCAAAATAACCTTCAAAACTATATATATATATATATATATATATATAACATATATATATATATATATATAAACAAAGAAAACTGTTACAGTTACTGATAAAAAATAAAGGTGACCCAGTCAACAATTTGATTCTGATGTAGCTCAATTTAGAAATATATAACCTAATTTTTCCGAGAGGTTTGAACTTTGTTACCACCTCCTTCCATCTTAATTTCAATGAGGTTCTTTTCATGTTCTGTGTTTGGTTTAAGTTCAAATAATTCAATTTTGCCACCTAGTGGACAAATGTTTCTCTTGTTTCCTTCTTGCACACCTCCCATGCAAGTTAAAGGTGTAAGTCTCTTTCTGAGTAATCAAAAATGAATAAATGTTTTTGGAGACCTCTTTTAGCATCTTGCTGTCTGCTCTTGGGGTAGTTGCAGTCCTCTGGGCATGAGTACAGTGTAATGGCTGATTTACTTTTACTTTTATAAAGTAATTGAAAAGCTCACTCTCACAATTTTTTTTTTCTAAATGTCTTCCCTAGGGTCATTTGAAATCTGTAATTACATATTACATTTCCAAAATAACCTTCTATAAATGTGTGTTACAAAAAACCACATGTATGTACACTGTATATAATATATATATATATATATATATATATATATATATATATATTCTACGTAGGACTTCAGAAGTCAGGATCTGCAACATCAACTGAACAGCAAAGAGCAAGAACTTGAATGTCTCTTCCTGAAACAGAGAAGGGTGAGTGGATCTTGGATCTTGGGACGATTTAGAAATTCCAAGAACACACAAGAGATGTCACCTCGTATTTCGCATTGTGAGAAAACTTTCACTATCATAATTTAGGTTATACCTCTTCAGCAAAAAACGAAGAATGATGTATCTTAAAGAAATGCTCTTTTCAAACCTATACTTTGTTCACTGCAGGAGCAATTACGATTAGAAAGAGCATCATCACTGTAAATACAAAGAGGATAGATATGATGAGGAGGTTTTATCTGTTAATGTTTAAACAATAGCACAACACATTATAAAAGTAATTCAGACTGATATTCCTGTTTAATTAGACATAATTATGCTCAGACACCAACAAAATCATCTCATTTGATATGTACTGTATTGTCACTGACTTTGTGACACTAAGTAAACAGTTTATATTGTTATTATAGGTATGTCATCATCATCTCCATGATAACTGCTCATAAACACAGTATAAATGATCATTGTAAAAAGCTATATAGATGTTGAAATTAACCTTCATTTTTGGTTTATCTCCAGTTGGAGCTACAGTGCCAAGAGCTGCACAGTGTACACCAGGAGAGTCAGTTGCAGAACACAAAACTGAAAGTGACCAACGAGGAGCTCTCACACGAGCTGGAACACACCTGTTATGAGCTGTCATTGGCGCAGGAGCAACTGGCCCAACTTCAGGAGAAAGGATTGAGAAAGCAGCAAGAGAAAGACAGGTGAACAAATGCACATGCCCGTAATGGTGTGATTCGAATTGATTTACTTTTCCTAAAGGTTTTGTGGTCAATGTTACTATTTTAGGTTATTATTTTACTACTTATTTAGTAGTAAACCACACGGAAATAATAACAGAAATAATAACGGGATTAAAAAACTACCCCACATTACAGAATTGTTAACAATGCTTGCACTGTGAACTGTTCTCCCACCCGGTGTTTCTGGGAGCATGGTAAAATAAAATCTCCTTCTTTAGGAAACATCCACTTTGAATGTAAATCAGATGCTTAGATACAGTTCAGTTGATGTTGCAGATCCTGACTTCTGAAGTCCTACGTAGAAATCTCATATATATATATATATATATATATATATATATATATATATATATATATATATATATATATATATAGTATTATATTATATTATAGAGAGAGAGAGAGAGAGAGAGAGAGAGAGAGAGAGAGAGATTTCCTAAGTCTTTAGCAGATACTGATACAGATACGTGCACTTTTCCTTCGTCTCATTCACCCTGATGCACCACACACACTCATTACAGAATATCTGTCACACAGGGAGATCTACAGAATCACAGAGAGACTACAGCGAGAGAAGCAAAACCTCGCTAATCAATTAGACCTTCTCAGGTCAGGCATGTGTACACACACACGCACATAAATGCCACACACAAATGCACTGGTTGAAGCATATACATATATTTATTCCTCTTTCAGAGAAATGAATCAACAATTAAGAGATGAAAAAGACTCTTTGGTAAGTATTTAAATTATAACGCCGATTTCTATACGGTGGACATGCTCTCACAGGACACGTGTTATTTGTTGTATATAGAATTGCAGCAAAAAAGCAACCCTTGAACAGACCTTCAACTCTACTGACGGAAAGCAGGTTACAGAAAGGTAAGAGGCATTTGTAAGAGCTCTTTGTTTTCCTGAATACATGTTAATAGGTTTCTGTGGCTCTTTCTGTTTACAAGTTAAAAGCACATTTACAGGCACGTCATCTTTTATCCTACACTACTGTAGTGAGGCCGATGCGGGAGTGACTCAGCACCCTTCCAGCAACAGGAAGACCACATCTCATAGCTCTAACCCACTTTCTTCCTCTGGAGATGACAAGATAACTAGAGTTGCCACGCATACTGTGAGTGCAGAGGTTGTAGCGACTGAAAAGCCGGACCCCACGGCTCTGGATTCTCGATTCCACCGGCTTATTTCAATCGAGGAGGACCCCCTCCCACACCTGCTAGGAGGGGAACCATATTGCCTCCTCAACCAGATGGATGAGGAAGAAGACCAGATTGATCTGCAGATGAGCCCTATGTATCCCTTAAACATGTCCACGGCCTTTATGACCCGGGGCCAGCCATTAGGAAAGGAGGCTTTAGAGAAGGTAAAGGGTTCTTCTTGTTGTATTATTTAAAATGACTATTCAGTGTGAACTGATGGATTTATAAAACGAATAATTAAAGTGCATTTCTGCTTTAAATGGGTGCTTAAAGTAAATGTAAGGTGTTTTCAAAATGTAATTAATGTTGCATTTAGCCCCCAGCAATTTGTGCACGCCGCTTAAACATAACGCTCATGCTGTCGATACTGCTGCCAACTATGCAGCGCCTATCATCTCATAGATCGCTATCTACCCAAAGTGATTTCCTGGTGCAATAGAGTTTAGTGATAGAGTTTAGTTGATTTTCGTGTCCAGCGTTTGTTTTATCTTAAGTTAATTAATATTATTTCATTATAATAATGTGAATATGTTGCGAGACATTTTGGGAAATGACTGATTTGTTTAAAAAAAAAAAAAAAAAAAACCAGAAATCAATGATTTTGTCCCAGATTTTGTCCTGATATTTAATAGCATTTTGACTGTATGACACACACACACAAATAAAAATGCAACACAGTATAAATATTTAAGTTTCTTGGTTTAGACACAAGCCAGGGCTTGGCTTTAAGACATGATCATTTACTCCATACTTTATATCCATGACATAAATGGACTGATATGCTGTGTATATGCTGCGTTTGTATTTACACAGGGTCCAGTGGAGAGCTCGGTGTCAACATTACATCGCCTCTATAAAATCATTCTTGTGGGCAACTCGAGTGTGGGTAAAACTGCTTTACTACACCGTTTCTGCGATGGTCATTTCAACGCAAACACTACGGCCACAGTGGGTGAGGCTCAGTCTTTATTCACGCTTCACACTCTCAGTCACTGTACTTACGCGATCCAAGCGATGGTAGAAATACAAAATGTTTAGTTTACTGTGATTTCTTACCATGCAATAAGATCTATTTTATAGCACTGACATAATTTGTCCGTTCTATTATTTATATGCAGAAATTAGGGAGTGCTTTTTAATTGCTTTTTCGGGGTTTAACAAGAATTCACAAGCCTGCTGTTGTCATGACCAAAGACAAGCTACAGGTTTTAAGTGGTCTTTGCACATAACCCATTTTGAGAATGAAAAAAAAAACTATTTTATGACTGTATACAGTATAGAAGGATTTTATTTTGTCCTTTATTCTGATTCTATTTATAAACTGATACTTTAAAATGTACTTGCACACTTTCTTTTATGTGTAATGAAAAGTACCTTTTTCAACAAGAATGCACTAATTTTCATTTCACGATTGCAACAAGGTTGTTATGTACCGGTCCTCTAGCTTCCTCTGAAGCTCTGAAGCAGTGTCCAGCACACAGCATTTAATTAACACATCTACATTGCTGATACCGCAAGCGTAAATAAAAACAAAAAAAACAAGATACCTTCTTGGAAGATGAGCAATGGCAACTGGAACAAAAATACTGTTTCACTGAGTCAGAAACGGACATTTGCATTTTATGCCGGAACTAACACACATGATGTGTATATTTACACTTGTATACACAATTGTCTATAGGTATCAGTTAATTGATATTTGAAGTCTGAAAATGCTAGTAAAACTGTGTGTGTTTAATGTCGTTGGATTCAGCTTTCCTTTGCGTTCTTTCTGAGATTTTATACACTCCGCCCAGGCAATTATGTTGAAATCGTTTAGTTCAGAATTATATTGATTATCCCGTTATCCAGTGATTCAAGTATTTGTATCTCACAGAGAGAATTATTCTGTTTCTCTCTAAGGCATTGATTACAGCGTGCAGACTCTGAATCTGGGGGACTGCCGTGTGGTTGTGCAGTTGTGGGACACTGCAGGGCAAGAAAGGTGAGTCCTCTGGTTAACTCACTACAATGGCCGTGAGCTTTTTCGCATTATTGTCTTTTGTGACTCTGATTTAAATAACTGGACCCCGCACATTTGGGAAGGACTTGTCTGTAAAGTCATCTGTCTGTATGAATGGCGGTATAGTGGTGCAGATTGTCTTGTTTTCCTGCAGATTTCGCAGCATCACCAAACAGTTTTTCCGCAAGGCTGACGGCGTGGTGGTGGTTTACGACATCACTCAGCGTGACAGCTTTAAGTCCGTGCAAACCTGGCTGGCGGGAGTACAGGAAACCGTCGGGGACATGGTTCAAATCATGCTTCTGGGCAACAAATCAGACAGGGAGAGAATGAGACAGGTGGAGACCAGGGAAGGGAAAAATATTGCAACCGTAAGGCTTCCTTATTTCGAAATGACTTGAAATGACTTGTTTTCCTTGTATTTCTTTACTTGTTTCATGTGCTGTTAGTCTACAGAAATGCCATCATAATTTCTCGTGTGGTTTAACAGGACGAACGTTTGTTGTTTTACGAGTGCAGTGCTTATACAGGCTACAATGTGCAGGAAGCCATGATACATCTAACCAGGTAAAAATTAACAGTAAGGCACTACACTCAGCACTGCTGAATTCTGTAATAAGATGTTGATTAAGTTTCTAATATAGCAGTACAGATTGTATTATTAATACACTCATTCTAACTTGTATATTGGACAAATTTGTATTTTTTTAGGGAAGAAAACTAATTAATAGCAAACAAGTAAATACATGGTCTTTCAACAAGATATGCTTTTTAAATAAACAGTTTTATAGGTATAGTATATCTAGGACAAGAGGAATAAAACAAAATGTGCTGTTATAATATTCATTGAATTTGGGATAATAACAGCAGTTGTTTTATGTGGGGTTGCACCCATTTGTCTTAGTTGTCAACCCATAACCACCCCCCCCCCCTTTATTGACACCTATGTCGATGCATTCTTAAGTGGCTTTAATAAGAGTGATGTGTGTAGTTCAGATGACATTCCACAGCAGAGTAACTAGTGGCTGTAACAGGAAGATGTGGGTGTGAAATATTTATCATGGTTTGCTTTTTGCTCCGTTTTAAGCAAAAGTGTGAAGCATCTGATATATTCAAATATTGGTGTTGTGTGTGTGTGTGTGTGAGAGAGAGAGAGAGAGAGAGAGAGAGAGAGCAAAGATTAACAAAATCACCACCATTTAACTAATATAAGTGAAACTAATGACATGATATGCAAATAACATAAAAACATGTTTTATTCACAATATCAAATGTTTGAACTTGCACCATTTTGAGGAAAAAATAAGGTTCCTTTGGCTGCAATAGGTCTCAAAAATTTTTGGACGGTGCAACAAGAGTCAGGAAAAAGTAATTGTTGTTAAAATTAAAGTTGGATTAGAGTTGGAGAATTATTTGCAACTAATTAGGTTAACTGGCCGCAGGTCAGAAAGATAACTGGGTTTAATCAGCTTATCTTAGAGATGCAGTTGTTGCATTGTTAAAGAATGTTAAATATTTTAAATATAAATCCCAACGCGCCCCACCCCCGCTTGACAACTATTTCGCCCCAAACACCACAGTTTTATTATGATGCAGCTCAACTTCCAGAAATATAACTGAATTTTTACTGAGGGTTTGAATTTTTTTTCCTTAGAATGTTCATTTTATCAGGTGCCAAAAATGAAAGTAATCAAAAAGTAATCAAATGTAATCAATTGCTTTACTTTTATAATTGAAAACTTATTACACTACTTATTACATTTTGAATAGGGCCATTTGTAATGTAAAGCCTTAACTTAGACTTAACGTAACCTTCCCAACACTGTGTGTGTGTGTGTGTGTGTGTGTGTGTGTGTGTGTGTGTGTGTGTGTGTGTGTGTGTGTGTGTGTGTGTGTGTGTGTGTGTGTGTGTGTGTGTGTGTGTGTGTATATATGTATATATATATATATATAGGGGCGCTCTTGAATTCTTGAATTTCCGCGGTGGAATGTATCTTGTTCATTTATAGATGTGTTTATTTTCTTTATTTGCTTTAATGTTTCAGAGTGCTGAAAGAGCAGGAGGACAAAGTTCGGGAGAACACAGTGAAGCTGGGGGCTCAGCCAGTGAAGTGAAGAACCTGCTCGCTGTGCCCTACCAACAAAGAAAACTGCACCTGCTGCATGTGCCAACACCACCCCACACACACACACACACACACACACACACATACACTCTCCGTCACTCACTCACTCACTCACTCAGGTATAATAAATGTGTAGCATTTGAGAATTATTTGTGTAGCAATTAAGAATCATAATCAAAAACGAAAGCATTTCTTCTGTGCTTCCTTTATGTCATTGTTATTTAATATACTGACAAAATATTACTCAGGTCTATGGAGTCATGTGACAGGGGAATAAATAGATAGTAGTAGATAGACAGTGAGATGTAAAGTGTAGTTGAATCTGATTAGGGTCTCTCTATAAGAATGAAGCAATATTTCTCTCTTGGTGAGTAAGCAAGAATTTAGGTGTAAACAAGCAAGAAAGCAATAGATATTTCCTCCTACTTAGAGGAATGTCTGTTAAAATGTAAATTATTAGTAACAAACTAAATTATGAATGTATATAAAATTGTTATATATATATACTTATATATAGTATATATATATATATATATATATAGCATATAACAGGTATACTTATGTTCCATCTACAGAATTATCAGAATTATTTTTTATATATGATGTTATGATGTATGCAGTAATGGTATTATTACTTTTATATATATATTATATATATATATATATATATATATATATATATATATATATATATTATATATATATATATATATATATATGGGTATGTGTATATATATATGTGTGTGTGTATATGTATATGTTATAGTATATATATATATATATATATATATATATATATATATATATATATATATATATATATATATATATATAATATATAAAACTAAAATGACTGAATAAATAGAATAAACAAATGCATCTCTCATTTCACATCTGATTTATTTACTACTTCCGACGTTCCAAACTGCAACAATTTGTTTGCATAAAATGTTGATTCAAAATTAAAATTAGGCCAAAGAAATATTTTTTTAAATGGAAAAAAAAAATCATCAAGAATAAAACATACCGATTACAATAGAAATGATATGACCACAGACAAACACCCAATCAAAATGTCTCACTTTTTAAATTCACCATGCTTTCTCCTATAATAATAATAATACTCATTCTGTAAATCCTTTTACAGCGCACAAGTATTTGGGGCATTGTTGCTTTTTTTTCTTTTCTTTTTTTTATCACATTAACTTACTGTTACTGTTTACCACTGTACTCATGCTTTCTTGCTAAAAAATAAAAGACACCTAAGACATTCTGAAGGTCATTGACAGTTACAATCAGAGTGATGCTCTCTCACAGGCTGGTAGTTTTGCAGAACTAGTGACACTATTGCTCTTTGTACGTGTTGCACACTGGACTCATATTCTGCTGCTGGTCTGCTGTTTGGTCAGAGCACGTCACAGCTATCACGCGTCGTTCACTCTGTGCTTGAGCTCTTAGAGAATGTCTCCCCCTGGCGGAATCCTATCGCATCTTGTAGTCGTGTGAAATTGCTGCATCACAAAGCTGCCCCTTGAAATCCAGCTCAAAGGTGAAGTCCAAGTCACGCTAAGGGGGGAAAAAAACAAAGATTTAAATGAGGACCTGGACCAGAAGGTCACAGGTTCAAAACCCACTAGCATGCTATCACTAATGGACCCTTGAGCAAGGCACTTAACCATCAGTTGTAAGTCGCTCTGGATTCGGGAGTCTGCCAAATGCCCTAAATGTAGATGCTTAAATCAGTTTTCTGATTTAATATAAATAATGCAAATTAACTCTTTGTTACATTATTAGATTAACAGCTATTTCTTTTTATCTCTGCCTATTTTCTGCCATTTACTTTGTTTATTAATGAAAAGAAAGAAATGGTTTTGCACGAGCCAATCTGTTGTGCAAGAAAATGGGCTGGAGTGTGATCTGCCTAAGACAAATCTCTCTTTTCACCCCATGTTTAACTCTCTCAAATACTGCAACTGCTAAGTTGCACTGTCGCGTGTGTCTTTTCTCAGTCTCTTTCTCGCCCCTTTCTTTCTTTTGGATCACTGACTGACCTCGTTGTTTTCATTGGGCTTGACGGCGATGCTGCCGAGGATTTCCTCTCCTCTCCTCACGGTCAGGTAATCCTCTAGGTAAAACACCGTCTGCTTCCAGTGTGTACTTGGAGCATCAGGAGCTTTGAACGTGAGAAATTCACAAGTATACGTCTGTGTGTGTGTGTTTATTCATGAACGAGGACCCGAAAGGCCGCTATTTTTCATGCATGTACAGTATATCAGCTTTATTTATAAGGTGCACTTTTTGCTGGAAGAAAACCTGTGGAGAAGCCGGTCTTCTTGTGACACTTGGTGAACTCGATGTTGAAGTAAGGTGACAAGCGCGTGGATGTAGTCGTTTCTCTGGATCTGCAGGCAAAAGGCTGAGGTGAAGGACAGATCTTCCAACTTTACTGTGTAGATGTCCACTTCCTGCAAACATAATAAAAATCCAGGATTTTTCAGGAATAAATCAGTGTGGATCAGAAAGTACCGTTGTTGCTTTACAGCTTCAGGGTCCCTGGGTTGATCTGGTGTCACTATATTTCTGGTTTCTGTGTGTGTGTTCTATATTTGTCTGTGTGGGTTTTCTCTGGGATCTTCCTCTTCCTTCCCAAACGCAAATGAGCTAACCTATAGTGTCAGTAGATTTTGTAAATGGAGCACAAGAATCACAGGGATTTTTGTTTGTCACTATAAAATCAATGTTTACATTTATCAAATACATTCAAATAATATTCCTTAAGCTTTATATTACAGCTGTCAATAGATTCAAATATTCAATTGTGATTAATCGCACATTATTCTGTTTTTAATGTGGCGTAATTGAATACTTTTCATGTTTTTAAAACTCAATCAAAATCTCTCCCTGTAATAAAATGATTAATTTATTTCACTCTGGAAAGGATTCGATTAATAGAATTTCTTGTTCATGGGAAAGGTCAGAGCTGGAATGATCTGGGAAGGCCACAGATTAAAGTTTCATTCCACGTTCCCGTTCATTCCACCAACACAATACAAATGCATTTTAGTCAGTTAAAGTGAGGAGAAAGTCAGGGAAATGTGATTTTGGCTCAGAGTGGGTTCCTGCAACAGGCTCTGGATCCACTATAACACTGACCATAACAAGTACATACTAACTACATACTACATACTATGAACTGATACAAACAAGACAATGTTCACATTATATTTTTCAGCAGAATTTCTTAATTAATATTGACCATTATGTATGTGTGTGTATATATATATATATATATATATATATATATATATATATATATATATATATATATATATATATATATATATATATACTTAAATCCTCAGAAAAACATGACCGTCTTATCCTGGACATCCCTGGTGAACTGCTGTCTGCAATAACATTACAAAATAGTAAGCCTTTGTGTCTCTAAAACATGAATTGGCAATGACAGTGCAAAGCTTCCCGTGTGCCTTTCATCATTATCTAAACAGTAGATCATTGCCTTCTGTTGTTTGTTCCTGTCATTCACTAAACCCCCCCCCCCCCCCCCCTTTCCCACAACAAAGAAGCGGTTTTCCATTCTTCATTTCAGACACTTATCCTCCAGGTATTGCATGAATACATAAACAGATGAGTCGCTTGTATCTCTTGAGCTTTTTACTTTAATGTGTCTCGCATGCTGTTTCATCCCTGCCCTTTTTCCCGGAGTCGCCTCAATTCTCTGATATTTGGACTAATTTTAGTATGTTGTGATGAAATCTTATCAAAATCTAAGACAGGAAATGTGTGCTGAATATCAAATGTGTTTAGCGATTGAAGCCCTGATGGGGCAAAAATAATATTCAGGGTCAGTAGTAGGGCATAAAAAAACCAATCAGAGAGTGATACAAGAGAATATATACATGAAACGAAATTACATCAATTTAAAATGTTAGGTTGTTTAAACTTCCGGATGAAGAACATGTTGATTGCAATTCATTCTAGAATGTGTACATTATTGTATTGTCCATTCTGCAGTCAATTTATCATTAATATGACATGGAAATCTGACGTAATACATTATTAACCCTCCTTCCCACACACACACATTGCTTGGTGTGCCTCCTACACAAATTTTATTCCGTTTAATATAGAATCTTTCTTCATCTTTCAGCTGGGCCCGTTAGGGGGCGCCACAGCGCATCATCGATTTATTTTTATTTCTTTATAAATAGCGATTCACATATTTGGGTTGGCACATGTTTTACTCTGGATGCCTTGGGATCTAGTGCAATCTGGCTAGTGCAAATGTAATGGCTGGGTTGGTTACCCTTATCCAAAGTGAGTGACATACATCAAGAATGCAATGTTTAATTTCTATGAAAATAATATCAGGCATCATTCCATCTTAGGAACACCATTGTGTATTTGGAGTACTAGCAATGTGTTTTTTATTTCCACGCCATTTTTATGGACCATGTAAAACCCGTATATTAGAAAATGAGAAATGAGCTGACAGTCGGTACCTGTTATACGAGTGTACTTGGGTCCGAGGGTGGAGTTTTCCTTGAAGTCAGAGGAGAATTCGACATGCATTATTTCGGATTTCGTTTCTCACTACCGCGTGACCACAATATGATATTTTGGTTCAGCGACAGCGGAAGAAACGAGAACAGTTTAGCACCAAGTCAACAGAGAGCTGACGATCATCAGGTCGTTATGTAACGCTCACACAACATGTGTCCTGAGGTAGCGCCTAGTCAATCTGCTCTATGAATCAGATGAGGGCTTTCACGAATAAAATAAATAAATAAATAAAACCAATCAAACACTCATTTTCACATTCACATATTACGTCCGCCGACCCACACACTTGCAAATACAGAATATTCCAACCTTAATAAGGCAGGAGTTGGTCACCACTTGTTTGGGGTCCACGATATCAACCAGTGGCTCCATCATAGCGACGTTGCGAATGCAGGTCATGTCGAACCCATAAACGTTTTCCCACCCTAGAAGATAGTAAGAAATGTAAACCATTTGGTTATAGACCAGGGCTGGCCAACTAGTAGGAGGCTAAGAGCCACTTTTTTTTCCTGTGTTACTGCAAAGAGCCACATCATACATATGGGTACACATGAACATCATCCCATTCCCATTGACGCGTGTTGTGTGAAAGCTCCTAAAGGGCCGCATGAGGCTCGGGAGCCACGGGTTGGCCAGGCCAGTTACAAGTTTCCCATTGAAACCATATCCTGTAGCATTTTATTCCTTGTAGAGCGACTAGCAAATGCCTTTTACTTTTTCCTCCATTTATAAGTTGCATGTATTGTGGAATGGCCGTGAAACAAACCGCACTTGTTTGCAAGTTTTCCCAAACAGATGACTGCCATTGATTTCTCTCTCTCTCTCTTTGAAATTCAAAGTCTGATTTTCACGTAAAATATTTGTAAGCAAACATATTCAGCATAGTACATATCAACATAATTTGTCTTTGTTGTATATCATCAGAGGCCTGGTGGTTTATCGGTTAGCACGTTCGCCTCACACCTCCAGGGTCGGGGGTTCGATTCCCACCCCCACTATATGTGTGTGTGGAGTTTGCATGTTCGGGCTCTCGGGTTAACCCCGGTCCAAAAACATGCACGGTAGGTTGATAACTGTCCCTAGTGAATAAATGTGAAAGTGAATGTGAATGTGTGTGGCTGATGATGGTACGGCGTGTGTCCTGCTTGATGTCTGAGATGGACAGATTCCCCCGTGACCCAAGAGAGAAGTTGGACAGAAGATGAATGAATGAATACCAATAACATTTTTAGACCTTCATTTCTGGTTTGCCTGCATGAATCAGTGGTTACTATAGAAACCAACCAGCACATTACTGTCATGCCCTGATTCGAATTATACCTCGAATTTACTGTCAAAGATGTAATGTTATAGAACACGGATGGATCCAAATTCAGCAGTGCCATAGAACAAACTGATTAGCAAGGTGTAAGGTTAAAGTCGGATGGTAAAAAAACGTGAGCGCAGAGTAGCGCAGGAGGAGCAGAGGAGGTGCGAGCGCTTGTGTAATGTGTCGGTGTGTGTGAAATACGATGCTAACATTGAGATTCTTTGGCAGAGTCGCCAGCTCTGAGCATATGCTGTTCGAAGGTATGATGGTCCGATGCCATCTGTTTGACAAGCACCAAAATATAACAAAATTGGTAATGATTGCTTCTTCTCTTTTTAGACAAGGAATGCAACCCATGTGTGTAGTGAGACAATAAAAAAGGAACCATTGTAGGTGCTAGAAATAGCTTGGCTTGAGTTAACCGACACTGAGTAAAATTATAATATGTCTATGGATAAGTTGAATCTTGTAGTGTATTTTATTTGTGCATGCGTAACGTACTATGTTTACCCCTAGGCTAGTTGGATGACCTGTAGTGTATTGAACGTTGACCTGAATACGTGAAAAATGACATCACTTGTGTTGACATGACATGAGAAGGGAAAAAAAAGCTCAATTCCTATGATGCCGAGCTCACTCTGAGAACAAGAAATCGACACCATCTGTTGCGTGTGCGAGCAGACATCACTCTGCCCCCCCAAAAAAATTAGATTCGTATACAGTATTTTGTCACTTTTGGCTTTCATACTTTGTGAACAAGCCCGGTCCAGAAACTCATGCTGGCTGAAGATGAGTGTTGGGTTTTCTGTAGAAAACCCTGAAGGAGCGAGAAACCCTAGTTTGACCCAAATTCCTGTGAGAGAATCTCTATCTGTTTACCTGCCGGTCTTTTTTATTTATTTATTCATGTATTTAATGACTGGTGTATTAGGGTGTGTTTACTCACAGTGGATTTTAAAGTCTTTGTATTGTCTGTCCTCTATGGCCACCACGTGTAGGGTTGCTCTATCTGGAAACATGAACCCTCCGGGCTTCTGTAAGACGTCAGACATCATATCACTCATTGTTCTCATTGTTAGATCATATTTATTCCACACAGCTGTTCTTATCATGTTCGTTTACTCTAGCACTTTGTCCCGTCTTGCACACAATGCTACGATGTATGCATTATACTGTGTCTTCTGTAATGATTCGCTGTGGTTAACGCTGAATTCGGCCATTATAGCATTTAACTACATAAACACTCACTTTTGTATAGCTTTATTTATCAATACAAATTATTGTAGTCTTGCAAAAGCTCTTAAACTGTATCCTAAACAGGACGCTCTATAGCTGTCTTCCTCATTTTTGTCACTCACTTCAGCGCCAAATCACGGCATCTACAAACTCGCACAGTATGTGGAACAGGACAGAAAGCCTCTGAGAGCATCACATGACAGCCTGGGCAACAGTCCATAAAAAGATTTTTAGCTGGTTTCACATTTTTTTTTGCAGAATGTGTTCATTTTTATCCTTTTCTTTTTTTTTTTTAATAACTGAGAAGTAGCTGGTGGTGGGCAGCTTGTGCATGTGTGAACACCCCCCCACCCTCCCCAAATTACATGCTGATTTCCAATATATATTATCTCTCATACACGATAAGTTTTGTTTCGTGAATTATATAACCGATTATTAAGCAATGCTACTAACCAGCCATTTGTCCCTGGCGTAAATGACAGTCTTCAGCATGGATTCGTAAAAAAGACAGTATCCCATCCATTCGGAGACAATTATGTCCACCTGATCCACAGGCAGTTCGGTCTCCTCCACTTTCCCTTTAAAGATGGTAATAACTGCAAGATATAAACACAGTACAGAAAGGTAGAAGCAACAAGGTAAAGACTGTGTGCACACAACAACAATGACAGTATATCATTAATGTCATTAAAAACATAATATGAATGGTTTACCCTTGCAATCTAATCTGATTACATGTTTTGAAGTTCAAGGTGAGCTTTTTATGGACCCCATTCATTCTGTCAACTCATCCTGTTTCACTCCCTCTCTTGTTTTTTTTTTTGTTGTTGTTTGTCTCATTTCCAGCCGGCAAGCTGCCAGTTTCCAGTTACTAATTGCAAAGGACGAAGTTGCTGAGAGAACCGTGTGTGCGTGTATGTAAGCACACTGCTACAATTCCGCTAAAGTTGACTCAGGCTTTTCCCGCTACTGTATTAATCAAACCGTTGAGGTCAAAACTGACTTAAACAATGTTGCCACACAACAGGATGTGAGTGGATGTTTTTTTTTGTGTGTTTTTTTTTCCTGTGGTATGGAACGTTGTTTGCTAATTGCTTTCCTCTCGATTGGCATAATGAATAAACACTGTGCAATCAGAGAATAAAGCATTCGGGCAGTATTCAGAGTTAAGGTGAACGGCAACATACCGAAATAAGGTACGTAATATGTATTACGAATTAATGAAGCACTTTAAAGCCGTTGCTCACATAATCCACAGTGGCTAAAAAAGCAATAGTGCCTCTAATACATACATTTTGACCTTAATAACATTTTTTCTCATTCTATATTTATATCAGCCAGAAGCTTTAATTAAGTCTAAAATAGGTTGCCCTTTACCATTACATATAAATGTGACATAATGAAAGATCACGTGCATTATTCATGCATCTGTTTGGCACCTTCGGGAACAGTCCAGCATGTTTTCTTAGATGCGTACTATAAAAAGCATCTTTTTTTATAGAAAATGTCATGTTGTATGTTAACTGTGTTAATTCCGCACGCGTAATAGAAATTTCATTAGTGAAACACGGACATGTGAAAACAGTTTCGTTTGGATTGAATTATTATTAGACTCGGTTTTATGGTATCAAAAGGATATTTATGCCACTTAATGTTTTTAAAGGTGACGGGACATCTTGGTAAAATTTTGGTGCTGATTTATGTCACCATCTCTGAATACACTCCCCGATGTGAAGAAAATTGTATTCATGTTACACATTGCACACGATCGTTAGCTTTTACCATTGTCTAGGTGGTTGGATTTGATGATTTTCTCCGAGTACTCTGATATACTTGAGCATTCAATCTGCAAAAAATAAATCAAATCAAACAGATGTGAACAGTCGACAAAAAATGAGTGATGCAAATTAATTAATTAAAAATTAATTAACTGCAAACAGTTGCAATAAGTTACCCACCCCTATTAATGTCTTATTTTCTTATGCCAGTTTTTTTTTCATCTAAGCCATTTTAGTTTCCCACCCACATACTATTACAGATGAATCTGTTATAGATAATACTGATAATACTATTACAGATTAGTATATTATGGATAATACTGATAATACTATTACATATTAGTCTATTATGGATAATACTGATAATACTATTACAGATTAATCTATTATAGATAATACTGATAATACTATTACAGATTAATCTATTACAGATAATACTGACAATACTATTACAGATTAGTCTATTATAGATAATACTGATAATACTATTACAGATTAGTCTATTATAGATAATACTGATAATACTATTACAGATTAGTCTATTATAGATAATACTGATAATACTATTACAGATTAGTCTATTATAGATAATACTGATAATACTATTACAGATTAAGTCTATTATAGATAATACTGATAATACTATTACAGATTAGTCTATTATAGATAATACTGATAATACTATTACAGATTAGTCTATTATTGATAATACTGATAATACTATTACAGATTAGTCTATTATAGATAATAGTGATAATACTATTACAGATTAATCTATTATAGATAATAGTGATAATACTATTACAGATTAGTCTATTATTGATAATACTGATAATACTATTACAGATTAGAAAAGGAGCAATTTATGCACACAGACATTTTGCTTGTTTCACTTTGATTTCAATCCCATATTAGAACACAACTTTTTATAGACCCGCCTAATAAAAGCCTACATGTTGCATAAATACAGTAAAATTCACTTCACAACTACTTCAATAGATACACCTTCATGTCTAATTTAATTATCCGATTATCCAAGACCATATATAATCCTATGCATATATAGGTCCAAAACTACACAACATCATAATGCAGTGGCTATTTGATCCCGCTGACCTTGACTGCTGCTTTATTTCAGAAATTAATCTTATGGGGATTTTCACAATAAGCAGTCTTACAGAATTAGAAAGGCTAGAGTAACAATTAACCCCTTAGTCCAACATTTCCTCATCCTCTTACCTTCATCTATTCTGTTTTAGTCAGTCTGTTCTGGTTGTAAACTCAGATTCATGTTCTTTGGTGACAGAAGAGGATAGCTAGTGATTATTTTGTCTTTAAAAGGCCAGCTTTAAATTTTTTTGACTATAGAAACTGTTGTGTCAGAAATACTAAGGAAATCAGCATTTTTTGGGAAGTTCAAAACATCCCATCAGGCCCCATCAAACACGCCACAGTCAAGGTGGTAACATTTTTCTGCTCTTTGATTACATCCACCTGTATCTGCACGCACTGCCGTATTGATAGATGATTTGAATAATTGCTTGAATGTTCAGATGTCCATGTGCTATTAATAAAGTGATCAGGGAATGTGTATTTATAAACACAGAAAAGAAAAATTGGAATTGTTTTTTTTTCTGATATTCTTAAACCAGCTTTGAATCTGTCTGTGTGTCCAGACTCGCATTACAAACTTTTTCTTTCTTTCTTTCTTTCAGTGTAGATGGGGATCAGCTGATAATAGTTATAAATATACTTTAAGGTCAAGAACTGAATAAGCAGCTGTTCTCTCGCTCCCACTCACTCTCACGCTCTTATATTAATGCTGCTACAATTCTGTGTGGAAAAAATATCCAAGTCTTGTACTAAAGAGAATCAACTTATTTTCTATTTAGGGCGACTCGATTCTGTGGAGTACTGACAGTGAATTGAAATTCTCACCCCGTAGACGTGTTTGGCTCCTGCTTTAGCAGCAAACATGGAGAGGATTCCTGTCCCGCTGCCGACGTCTAGAACTATCTTATCCTTAAAAATGTGCTTGTTGTGGTACATGGAGTTCCTGTAGGTCAATGTTCTCACCTCATCCTTTAACATCTCCTGTTGAAGAAAAGGGTTTTAATGTATTTGTATGTTTCTTACTACTATATAAATGTACAGATTAAATACTTTATTCACAAATGCCCATTTTATTTATTTACAGTATTTTTTTTTAGATTTTAAAGAATACGGCTTTAGTGTTTAGAGTAAGGTTTAAATCCTGTTCTTGCATTGCACTATTATATTCATAAAATGTCATCCCATCACTAAAGAAAACAAAGCTTGCCATGTATACAATTTGACATTCGAATGTTGCAACACAATACAAATTGCGATGCTTCGCTAAAATTTTAATAAATGGCACTACTCAAAAAAAGCTTAAGAACCTCATTAAAGACCAATTCATAGCATAGGCTCTTCATTTTTCTTAGTCCAGCTGCAGTGTGAAATATAGGACACCAAGTGCTAAATCCCTGCCCTTCTTCCTTTCTTCTTCTTTTTGAGAAAGTGAGAAAGACAGGTATCCATTATCACTCTGTAGGGATTTACTGATTCACAGCTCTCTTTTCTCGTTCCTGCTTGTCCCTGTCCTGCTTTTTCTCTGTTATCAGGAATAGCTCCTTTATCTGCAGACAGCTTGACCTGACCCAAAAACCCAACATGTACCAGTCTCAAACCGCAGACATGGATGTGTTTCTCAAACTTTTTTTTTAGGGGCACAAGCAGTATTTCCAGTTGCTATGTTGCTATGGCATTAATATATTCCAAGGATTAAACCATTTTAGTGTAAGCAGTAAAAAACCAAGTGTAAGCAGTAAAAGAGGTTCAGGTCAGAGGATAATATATATATATATATATATATATATATATATATATATATATATATATATATATATATATATATTATGTGTAACATGTATAGAGATATTTAGATTTGGAAACAAAATGATAGCAGGCAGCAGATATTAAAGGAAAAAAGGAAAAAAAGAAGAACAATGGTTATTATTGTGACTTTGTGACAAATCATGACCAATAAAATGGCAATTATGTGTATCAACCCTTTTTTTTAAACATACCTCGTGAATGCCAAAGTGGGCGTATGAATCAAAGTAGTAGTCTCGTGAGGTCATTTCCTCTGGATTGAGAAGTTTGGCCATTTTTCCACGTCCAGGGCAGGTGGACAGTGCTGAGACATGTGGGGTGTGAGGGGGACGAGGGACATGATGAACTGAGGCCATGGGCTTAGGCACAGGGGGAGGCTGCGAAGAGGGAGGATTGCCAGAGCTCTGCTGCCGCTGCTGTTGCTTCTGCCGACAAATAGAGATGAAACACCAATTTACCACTTACACATTTCAGAGTTCAAGGAGAAGAGGCCCTTGAATTCTACTGTTGCAATATGGAGTATCCAAATGCCTTATAGGTTTTAGGAACTAGTCTTGAAGAATTACATCTACACTATTACTCGATGCTCTCTCTTTCTCTGTGACAATGTGATGAAGGGGCAAGTGAACCAAGAATGAACAGTGTTGCTTTAGTGGCAGAACAAGCAGCACCGAGAGGGGACTATTGACACCTTGGTACTCCAGGGTCTTTGGTTTGATCCTGAGATTTGTATTTATTGTTTATTTTTTTTCTGTGTACAATTTCCTATGTATTCGCAATTTCTTAAAAAAAAATCAATTTTGTGGATATCCGTAAAAAAACACATTAAAATTATAATGCATCAAGGCATTGCGTAGTCGAGCGTATGAAATGTTCAGAAAAGTACAGAAGGATGAGCCCTGGGAATTTTGCCTTGCAGTACATCAGCGGCTCCTTCACTGCAGCACCAAGGACAGCGCTCGGACGCAGCTACCGGAGGCTGTTCCACTAGAGGACGGGTTTTGCTTTGCCGAGTGTTATAGCTATTAATAACGTGGAAATAAAAACGCTTTGTCCGATTTATTTTTGCGTTTTCTTGTTTTTGGCACACGAGGCTCCGCATGAGGCCGGTACCCGAGTGTCCTTTTTGACCGCACGTTCTGTAATCTCCATTAGTGTTTATAAAGGAGCATTCTGTATATCTTCTTCCATTCCAGTAATGTGCATTGGAGCACCCGGTGTATCAGTAGCCGGTTCTATGCCTCTGATCTCCGGCTCGTGGTGTTGCATGCAAATCTGCACGCGTTCCGCGTTCCCGATTCGTATTCAAATCCGACGCTTTTGACGTTTCTGAACGAGGTCGAAACGCGCTAACAACCCGACCATACTATTCACGTCGTGATATTTGCAGTGCACTTGCAGCCACGCGGGTTGATCCGGTTCAGGCTATATAAAAAAAATTGCAAGGTTTTAACTTACCTCCGAGCTCTCAGCCTCCGCCATCTTTCTGCGCAGGAGCAGGCACCGTGATGAGTGCCTCAGTCCCATATGAGCCGACGGGATTCCGATAAACTCGAAAGCGGCCAAAAATGTTCCTATGCTCTTTTTTTAGTGCAATAATACCCTTTAGATTTGTTTGAAATAACTTTAGCACAAACTAAAATATACACTGTTCCAAATAATTGTTTATAAACACACTTTGCTAAAAAAAATACTATTTCTAATTTGATTATGAGATTATAGACATAAGGACTTTGGAAACAGCTTTGTTGCTCTGCGTTTTCCAGTCAATACGCGACTAGAGGCAAGAAACATACGAGTCCTGTAGTCCATTGTGCAAAGTTAACACACCGATCCTAGAAAGCGACACTTTTTGAAACCAGTTGATCGCGTAAAAAGCCTCTGCATCCTCGGGCTCTGATTCTGCTGGAACACAGCGTCGGTGCGAAGTGGACGCATCCCTTAAATAAAAGCACGTCCTTTAGGTATATAATAGACCTATTTTTTTTTATATAATATGCAACTCCAAGGTTTTCCTAGTCTGTGTGATTCGAGCGCCTTGCGAGCCCAGAAGAAAGTTCAACCCAGAAGAAGTTGGCTGTCTGTGCTGAGCAGGACAGGAGCGGGTTAAAGCAGATGAAGTGCATGGAGACGATCCCGAAACTAAATCGGTGCCTCCTACACGCGCAATGGCACCTCCACCTGCCCACACAGCTTACACACTGACTGAACACACCACGCGCATTTTCCAACAGTGAAATTGACCGTGGGTATTTTTATTTCCCCTATATAGGGCAACAGTTTTTATGGCTCTCGATGTGGTTGTGGAAGCTGGATTTATTTTTTGTTGCGCATGATTTAGACGTCTAGTGACAAGGATGTTAAATCGCGAAAAGATGAGAAGACTATAATGCACTGCCATTTTTTAAAATCATGAATGGCTATGAAAAAAGAGTAACACTGCAATTCCGTGCGCACCAGGTCATATTCATCTTCGCTTGATTTTTTTAACTGATGTAGGCTTGGTGTGTACTCCAGTGCGCTCCAGTGCACAGAGATATACAAGGACATTAGGTAGATTCAGACGTTTTTTACGTTGCGTGATCAAACAAAGACTTGGTAAAGTGCTTGGTATAAAGTGCTTGGTACAAATAATCTAATTCAGATCATGAAGTAAAAAAGTAAAAGTAAAACACTGATGAAATGAACAGATGAACTGATTATAAATGAAAATTATATTGAACTGAACATACTGACATACAAATGCAATTTGCTTTAGTGACATAAAAAATAATTAAAATTACATTAATCCCATTTTTGTGAGACATGTCTACATGTATATATAGGTATAATTATGTAAAAAAAAAAGGTTGATATTAAACCTGATGACTTCCACATGTTCAATATCAATAATATCGAAAATAAAGAAAATATTATAAGCAGTGCCTGTCAAATGGTAATAAACACCAAATATATTCAATTGTTTTGGGGAGGCACATGCATTTCCCTTTTTTTTGGCAACAAAAAATGTAACACTATGAAGATTTACATCCAAACAAAAATATAAAAGAAACAGATGTTAAACTTTATTTTCTTTGAAAAATCTTAAATTCTCATGCAAACATAATCAAATCAATACTAATGAATCGTATACAAAAAATTGTTTAAATACAGTGCAAAAAATGAGGAGCGTGTTCTAATGGATGATTGAGACAACCAACCCTACATTTAAATGATGTTTTCAAAATACAAAAAAAAAATCGATTCATTCTTTCGAGAGTGGGCACATTTCAATGATGAAATTGTTTTTATTCAAGCTTAAGGAGGTAACAAAGAATGAGTTTTTATTAAGGTATGAGTATGTGTAGATGCAATGGTGGTCCATGCATTTCACACCTTGGCCTTCAGTAGTGTCCTACCTGAATCAATCCACCTCTTAATACCATCAATATTACACCACAGCTATAAACCATTACTATTATAGAGATATGCTGTATAACAAAGCACTGCATCACAGACAGTATCTCATTCATTCATTCATCTTCTAGTCGCTTTATTAAATGGTATCCCTCGGGTCAAATGGTGCCTATCTCAGGCCTATACTCAGGCGTCTATGGGCATTAAGGCAGGATACAACCTTAATGGAATGCCAACCCATTCGCAGGACACACACACTCACATTCACACACACATTCATAAACTAAGGACAATTTTCCAAGGTGCCAATCAACCTACCGTGGACCAGGGGGAAACCGGAGAACCCGGAGAAAAACCCCCTGAGGCACAGGGAGAACATGCAAACTCCACACACACACATGGCTAAGACGGGAATCGAACCCAGACGCTGGCGGTGTGAGGCGAATGTGCTAATCACTAAGCCACCATGTCCAGACAGTATCTCCTGCAGGAAAAAAAAAGAATTAACACAATTCAACAATTGTGCTGCAGAAGTGTCAATAAACCTCATAAAATGACAAAAAAAAACCCTTATAAAATAGAGTCTGCATTTTTGTAATGTGTGCTGCTGTGTATATTCTACAGGAAAGAAAATGAAAAGGTAGGAATAATTATGAAACACATATGAAGAAATATGGAAAATCTTACCAACATATCATCCAATCAAAGTAATTTAAATTGCTCAAGTTACCGTAGAAGTGCTAGATGCTCCGATGACGACAACTCAAAATCTAATTTGTTAAAGAAACAACTTATTTGCTGTGTATATGAAAATACAGGTGCTGTTGAAGGCCATTGTATTTCTTTGACCCAACTGATGTCTAAAATATGATTGGACATAAACATGCATTCTTGAAAACAGTGCAATCAAAAGAAAAATATGAAATGAAGTGAATAGAACATTGGGAATAATCCATATCAATGGAAAAAAAATAACTCAGTAATGCTGAGCGATAAGGCCTTGATGGCCCTAATGGCTTGTCACTGTGGAAACGTTTATTGCAATAGTTACTGTTGCTTATAGTAATTGTTTTTCTCCTACTGCAGTAAGCAAATGGAGTAGAAAACTGTTGCTCACTGTAAAGGGGGTTTTTCTATTGTAATTATTAATAAAGTGAAGAAAACATTATTGTTGGTTAAATATTGATACTGTAATTGAAGAAAAAGTGTTTTTTAGAAATTAAGTTCCATTGTTGCTTGTATAGAGGGGCACTGTGGCTTAGAGGTTAGCACGTTCGCCTCACAGGGTCCGGGTTCAATTCCCGTCTTGGCCATGTGTGTGTGGAGTTTCCGGTTTACCCCCACCGTCCAAAAACATGCACGGTAGGTTGATTGGCACCTTGGAAAATTGTCCCTAGTGTGTGAATGTGTGTGTGAATGTGAGTGTGTGTGTGCTCTGCAATGGGTTGGCATTCCATCGAGAGTGTATCCTGCCTTAATGCCCATAGATGCCTGCGATAGGCACAGACTCCCCGTGACCCGAGGGAAGATCGGATATAGTGGTAGAAAATGAATGAATGAATGAATATTGTTTGTATATTTTCACAGCAATAAATGAACAATGCAATTTTTTACAATGAATCTATACTGGTATGTTACTAGACAAAAAAAAATAAAAAATTAAACAAATGAATAAATAATGGTACAGCGGTTGCATGCACCTGCAGATGAGAGATCGTGTTAGAATGCGTTTCACCAGTTAGAATTTAGTTCTCAAAATTAAGGGTTAATCATTATAGGGTTAATCTATTTCACAATTTTAATCAAACAGGACATTTTCAGAATGTCAGTTTTAAAAGCGTCAATGAAATGAATAGAATGTGATTTGTGGAAGAGGGGGCATGGCCGAGCGCCGGTTTGCGAATGGAAGGCGGGGCGAGTAGAGACAAGCGGTAAGGAAATGCACACCTGTGGGGACTTTGACTAATCCATTTTCCTCTGTTTCAGTCAATAGTTAGAGGATAAAATGAGGGGAAAGAATGCAGCCCGTACTTCCACCCGTCCCATTGCAAATAAAAAAAAACCTCTCGGCCACTCCCTCTCTACCACAATAATACTTGGTGTCTGTGAAAGCTCTTTAACTAACTGAAATTTGCATACTATACATAGATGTGGTTTTGCCTTTATACATTCCTCAACCTTGTGTCTGCTCTAATTGCAATAGTCTAATCAAAGCCATTTAAAATCTTGACATTGGCGACTTTGCGCAGTCTGCTGATGAGGTGATTTTTTTTTTTAATCCACGTTACTCACGCACTACACTGAAGGACACACACCCACTCAATCAAAATGACATAGTCACGCATTGCATAAACCAACGCATATAACAAATATGACCTTATTTATGTTACAGTGCCCAAGGATCCATTTTTATTATTTCAGTAGCTGAATTCTTGTGCAATCCTTGAATGTGTGTAGGCAGCAAATAATTCTTCATATTAGAGCAATGGAAAAAAAAGAAATATTTTCTGACATTCCATTCAATAGCCAGCATCCATCAATTGCCATCAGATGCTTTTCAGAACAAGAATAATTGAGCCGAGAGCCGAGAGCAGTCACAAAACCACTTAGCCTTGTATCAGCAATGGTGTTTAATTGGCGATGGATATTTCTTAACTGACAGATAACTTGTTGCTGGCTCTTAATATTTAATACCAACATTGTTTTTAAAAGTCTACTTTTATTTGGATGTTGAAAGATAACATTAAGTTAAAGCCTGAAGTAAGTCATGTTAGTCAGTGTGTGTGTGTGTGTGTTTGCCTGAGTCAGAGAACTTTTGTGTTTTTTGTCTGTGTTTGCTGGACCGTACCCTAAGAACACAAACTTTCACCCCCTTCCCTGTTGAGAGTAACATTAAGAAAGCCCTAAAGAGGAGACAAAATCTCCATGGCGATAAACTACCAAGAAAACAGACAGTGAGGTGCCTGACTGAACCAAGATAGAATTACAATGAGGAAAAAAAAAAGAAATATCAAATGAATTCAAATTCTTCATTCCTTTCTGTCCCCTATTTCTGTATATTCCGTCCACTTAATCAGTTATTTGCTTGATAACTTTCAATACGCCATCCAGAAACAAGTTGTATTCACTCATTTCACTGACAAGCCGCACAGCATGTGTTCTCTGACTTACAATATTCACACTTTCCTATTTTTTATGGATTGGGCAGTATTTCTGTCTTTTCTCTGTAATAGCCTCACTTTCTTTAATAAAATCCTTGCTGCTATTGGCAGGCATAAATAAAGAGAATAGGCCTGTCTAATCAATGAAGCCCTTGGCTCCCTGTAGAAAATTTCAAATTAACCGAAACACTGAGGGTCAGACAAGATCTAGCCCTTCATCAGCAGATGCTGTACTTTGCATAATGAAAAGGACACTTATGACAAATCCCTCCTTTGCTTCTCCACTGTGTCTGATCAGTAAAAGGTGGCCGAGGATGTTTTCAAAGGTAATGAAAAGGATTATTATTTTTTTTGAATACACTTATTTTGCCTTTCTTACACCAGCATCACCTTAGTATTCACAAAGTGAAAAGTTAATGGATAGATTACCTACAGTATCACAGGGGTTCACATGAGAACCCTTCATGGGATTTTAAACCATTGCTAGCGTAAAAGAAACGCTAATGCATACACATTCTCTTCACTTCCAGCAGCTTTACAGAAATACAGAGTAAACCAGAAGCAAGTAATGACAATGACATACTCTGTGGATACTGTGGTATTATAAATAAATTACTATATACAAAGAGTTATGGAGAAACTAGTTACATGTAACGCCATTAGGTAATTTAATTACAATAATTTAATTTAAAAACGTATTACAAATCCCAAAGACCCCCTCCGAAATCCCCCCAACCCCCATTTTTTGAACATTTTTTTCCATAGAATGTTAATTACAATAAGTGCCACTTAGTGGACAATTGAAATCAAAAAGTAATCCAATGTAATCAGTTACTTTACATTTATAAAGTAATTGATACATTACAATAATTATTACATTTTGAATAGGGTCAATGTAATCTGTAATCTATTACATTTCCAAAGTAACCATCCAACACTGTATATTCATGTTTAGAACATAAAAGACAAACAGTTTGTTGAAAGTGTGTTCACGGTGAGATTATGTCTCCTGGGATGAGCGCAGTACATCCTGCATGATTACAGCAGCAGTTCTATATCTAAATCTACAGTATCCAGGTGAGATTTGTACTAATTTGGGAAACTGGAGCTCAACTGGTAAACAATTTGTAATGTGTGTATTGCCGGCCGGATATTCTAATATTCTTTATTGTTGTGAAATGATGGATTTTCACACATTTTTTTAATACTCTAGAACTGCAATCCGAATCTTGGAAAGACAGCCCAGTAATCCTAAAGGAAGCGTCCATCCTGACATCAACTCATATCTGTTCATCAAAATGCCAGATAGTGGAGCATGATTCATCATTGCAGAGAACACATTACCACTTCAGTGGTCCAATGGTGTCATGCTTCACACCATACTATCTGTTGCTTTGCATATACTGATTTTAACCATCTGTTCTATTGTGCCAGATTTAACTATAGACACTCATATCATAGATAAATTGATGTACAGATCTTGAGCCGAGGGTGAGCTCGGTGAGCAATTTAGAAGTAGTAAGTGATACAAACAAGCTTTGTAGAATTGTGGATTTTGATTTTAAATTGAATAAATCTAACTGTAAGCAAGAGTTGGGTACAATTCTAAAAAACAACAACAACATTTTAGATCAGCAGTGTCATACTCAGTTCCTGATCCATCTAATTACGTAAGTAAGGCTCATTTGAAAACTACATGGTATGTATGTTGGAGCAGGGTTGGAACAAAACTCTGAAGGGTTGTGGCCCTCCAGGAACTGAGTTTGAGACCCCTGTTTTAGATGATGTGAAAAAACCTAAAGAGGAACCAGACAACCTTCACATTTTACACTTGGAGCCTATGTGGAACCCTGAAAACCCTACAGGTGCACCAGACCATCATGGCGCACAATCACATACAAGCAGTCATGAAATCATATGCTATAATTTGTAGTGGTGACCAATCTACACAGTATGTCTTTGGACATACTAACCGCCCCAAAAACATACCTTGTTGTAAAGAAATTCAACCTTAAATTGGTTAAACATGTTCCTATTCAAGGTTGGCTGTCAAAGAAGACATGGCTGCTTCATGACCCTCTATCCCAGCCACTATGTCAAATCCTGTTGTATGGACCACATTTATTTCTCCCGAGCAAGTTATGTTGTGCTTATCTCTGCTTCAAGTGTGCTAATTCATCAGTTTTGGGGAGTAACTAGTTACATGTAACGGTGCATAATTTAATTACAAAATAAATGTATCGAAAGGAATCGAACCCGGACCCTGGCGGTGTGAGGCGAACGTGCTAACCACTAAACCATGTGCCCCTTATCTATTACATTTCCAATGTAACCTTCCCAACACTGTAATTCATGCATGACAAAAATCACGAAAATGAAAAAGAGTAAATAGTTAAAATGCATATAAACATTAGGACTCTCACTGTGTGTGTGTGTGTGTGCTTTTTTAAATGATCATATGTTTAGCTTGGAGCATGCATGCACTGATCAGAAACGCTGATATGCAGTATGTGGATGTAGAGTGGAAGTGCTGTAGTTTGCAGGAAGATGAATGATGAGTGGAGCGGAATGGCCTGCAGCAGAGGGGCGGGATGGAGCTGTGTTTCCTCCCCGCCCCTCACTGACCCTCCGCTCGGACACACTCAAACAAGCAACAAGCTGGGAGCTCACAAATACACACAGTGTGGGATTAACAAGAAGACTTGAATTCACGCGGATTTTCGGTTTCTTGGGTGAGTTTCCCTTTTCAGATCGCTTTATTGGCCTACATGGCAAAAGTAGAACGGGTTTTTGCTATGGTTTTATAGGCTACTTTATCCCCCCCCCCCCCCCCCCCCGACGTGCACAATACAGCAGGGGAAATGCAGGTGCTGTGCACGAGCCGAAAAACAAACGTTTTTTTTTTCTTGCATTTAGAGCATATTTAATATTAAGCATTCATACATTTGCTCTAATTCACGACGAAATGCAGTTTCCTAAAAAAAAAAAAAATCGGGGGAAGTCCTGTTGTAAGATACACAAAGATTTCCGCTTCTCCTCCGTGAGCTCTTGTGTAGTACCCATAAGACATTATAAAACGTTATACCACACAGTGTAGCTAGTGATGGTGCAGAAACACTGGGTGCCTTTATACTCTTTATACCACCACGTTGCCAAGAAACCTCGAGTGTTTTCCTTCTGGTTCAACACACTACACTTGTAGTCAAGGGGAGGAAAATAAAACAGCCCAAAATAAATCTGGATTTTTTTGGGGGCAAAGCGAGGCCTGTGTCTGCCTTGGAAAGTTCGGAAACATACCAGTGTATGTACCTATATCCATGCAAAATAAGGGGAAAAGCATAAAAGTGATTCAAAAGCGACCAATAATATTGGATCTATTTTATATATTAAGATATAAACACACAGACACGCACATACACATATATGTATGCATATATGTGTATATATATATATGTACACACACATACATACATCTGTATATATACACACACACACACACACACACACACACACACACACACACACACACACACACTATATATATATATATATATATATATATATATATATATATATATATAATAAAGAATGCTACAAAACAAAAGATTCAGATTATGTTTACTGTATTTCCTGTGCTAGTAATGGAAGCTAAAAGGAAAATTCCAGGCTTTCCATATAAAAATAGTTAAGGGAAAATTCCAACTTCGGACAGGAAGTGTGTATAGTATTTAGGATAAAGTGCAGCCTTAAAATAAGACAATTAAACATCATCAAAGCTGTTTGCAAAATATCCTTTCCAATGACATTTGCTCTATTATCTGTATCAGGTCAGAATAAATTAAACTTCCCAGTAAATTCAGCATTTTAATGTAAATAAAAGGTTAGTAACCGACGAACATAATTGTTGTTCTTTCTGCATGTCAGTAATGTAAACTAAAGGGGATTTCCTGTGTTTCAGTATAAAAATAATTCAGAAAAAATCCAACAGGGCATAGGAAGTGTTTAGGCTCCAATGCAGCCTTAAGAGCAGACCGATGTGATAAACTCATCAGGCAATGCAAAAGTGCTAAAGTATTCCATTTCACATTGTATTCCCTCTGCTTCCTGGGGCAGCATTGGAAACAGAAGGGGAATTCTAACCTTTTGAATGTCGAAACAATCCATGAATGAATCACAATATATACAGAATTTTTAGGTTCAAATGCCGCCAAGACAAGCAGATCAATACTATAAACCATTTGGGGATTTGACTAATAGCTTTAAAACATGTTTAAAACAAATTCTTATCAGATTCTAGCAATGAAAACTGACAATTCCAGCTTAAAAACAGGAAATCGGACAAGAAATAGAGTGTATTTCTACTGCAGAAAAAAGGAGAATATTTCAAAGGTGGCTTAAAAATTAGTTTTAAATGCTACTTACTTTCCTTTGCTATCACCTGTTTAATACCAAAACACAGAACACGTTGAACAAATTGGTACTTAGCTTATTGATGGATATCTGCTCCTAGAAAGGAATGTGCAGTTTTATGATGTTGTTTTTTTAAGTATATAAAGTAACTGGCTTTCAAAATAGTTGGATACAGAATAAAAAAACAAATATTGCAAACGTGAAAGTGCATTTAACCATGATGTGACACCATATTGGAGCACTTCACCAGCATGATGTCATTATTCATTCATTCATTCATCTTCTACCGCTTTTATCCGATCTTCCCTCGGGTCTGTCTCAGGCGTCTATGGGCATTGAGGCAGGATACACCCTGGATGGAATGCCAACCCATCGCAGGTCACACACACACTCACATTCACATACTAGGGACAATTTTCCAAGGTGCCAATCAACCTACCGTGCATGTTTTTGGACTGGGGGGAAACTGGAGAACCCGGAGAACAACCCCCTGAGACACGGGGAGAACATGCAAACTCCACACACACATGGCCGAGATGGGAATCGAACCCGGACCCTGGCGGTGTGAGGCGAACGTGCTAACCACTAAACCACCGTGCCCCTTGATGTCATTATGTGATCACAAATTTATTGATACCCAAAACAATATTTGAATGAATATATTCAAACAGAAAATGAGTGTCTGTTTACAGAAGCTAAAAAAAAAAGAACTAGACTTGTTGATCTAAGCCAGTCAGATATCCAAAACTTGTCAGGAATTGGAAGGATATACATTCAGCCCTCTCACAAGCTGTTTGGTATGGGAAAAAAAGCCCTTTCAGAGAGCAACCCACATAAAAGAAAAACAAGCATCGTTACAATTGTGTGTTGCCAGCACATGCATTCAAACTTGTTGCCTATGAACACTGTCAACAAACCCTCCAAGCCCACTGTGAGGTATAAATGTGGATCTTCAATACTTTGTGGATGTTTTGTAGCTTGTGGTAAAGAAGCCTTTGCAAATGTAATCATGAATGAATTTTGTAATGTGTTAAAATGCAAAGGGGTATCTAAACCGGAAATCCGACTGCTGGGTGATTAAGACTGAACAACAAAAAAAAAAAAAAACATGACCATTTCTGGCTTTGGCTCTGAGCTTTCTGAACAATCTATGGTTTATTTTGAGAGGTACAGTATAATTCAAGATAGTCTACACAAATACATCCTTGTTAAACATTACAGGATGAAGCACATATTCTATTGAGGCTTCAAAAATGTAGCAAATATTTTTTAAAAATCTGCAAATATATTTGACATGAAATATAACAAAATTGATTATTGCTTGTTTATGTATCAGATGTAGAGGGGCACAGTGGTTTAGAGGTTAGCCTGTCCGCCTCACACCGCCAGGGTCCGGGTTCGATTCCCGTCTTGACCATGTGTGTGTGGAGTTTGCATGTTCTCCCCGTGCCTTAGGGGTTTTTCTCTGGTTTCCTCCTGGTCCCGGTTGATTGGCACCTTGGAAAATTTTCATGAGTGTGTGTGTGTGTGTGTGTGTGTGTGTGTGTGTGTGTGTGCCCTGCGATGGGTTGGCATTCCATCCAGGGTGTATGCTGCCTTAATGCCCATAGATGCCTGAGATAGGCACAGGCTCCCCGTGACCCGAGGGAAGATCGGATATATAGAGGTAAAAGATGAATGAATGAATGAATGAATGTATCAGATGTCCGTGTGGCTGTTTTTCACCTTAAAGTTGGGGTTGTCCAACATTTGTGCAATTCATCCACTTTTGGAGAGTAGAAATTGAATTTTATACATTTTATAAGAGTGTTTCAAATGACTATCCATAATGATGCATAGAATTATATATATAAAAAAGATACCAATAATGAAAAAGAATAGCAATATGGATTATGTGTTTGCGAAAATACCCCATCATACATCATTAAATGTAACCCGTCACTATTGTTCTCAAAGTGCGTGCACATTCCCGCTAGCAGAACTTAATGTCTTTACGCTATATGTTTATATAAATACAACTTGGGGATCGGTGTTAGGTTTCAGGAGCGTGTACTGTTTATCTGTATTTATTGTTCAAACCTCCTGTTGGATCACCTCAGGCATGAGGGACTTGTTCTCCATCGTTTAGCACGCTAATGGCGCATCCGTTTCTTCTCAACCCATCCTATACATACGTCAGAAATCAATAATAACCTTCCAACAGTAAGAAGTCTCGAGACCGGCGTGGTTTTGCAGATGCTCTGTTCTCTAGGTTTCTAAACCAGCTGTGTGGATTTGGGTGTTTTGGTGTATATTTTGGACCATTTCTCCCCAAACATGCTTATTTCAGCAGCCTTTATTTGCCTGCTGTTTTGACACACGTTACTTCCACGCTCAGCCCCCATACAGTCTGTGTCACTTGTATACACAGGCAATTCATGGGCCACAGCTATTCATTATCATGTCACAGAAACAAGCAGTTTGACTGCTGTCTCTCTGGTTAAAAACTCATTCTAGTTACTAGCCTCTTGGTGCTGTTTTTTTTTTCTTTTCTGTTTGCTCCCAACATTTCTGTATTATTTCTTCAATTCGGTTCAGTTCAGCTTAATCCAGTTTTATATTTATATATCACAGAAGTGACTACACCCCTCTCATTTTGATCAATATTTTATTATATCTTTTCATGTGCAAACACTGATGAGAAAATATAAAGTAGTGAGTGTACAGCTTGTATAACAGTGTAAATTTGTTGTCCAATCAAAATAACACAAAACTAATGGGAGATTACTCGAGTTTATGGTTTATGTCGACGTTGAAAATACGATTTGACCTCGTTTTGACACAGCGAACTTCTGTAGTTCCCCGCCTCCCGCCCCGCATTACACTTGCGAAATATGAAATACAACATGGGGGCGCTCCGACGAATCCGAAGAGCTTGTTTCCAAGAGGGGCGTGGCTTCAGCAGTCGAATGGAACTGGTTCGGATTTGCAACTTCAACAAGTTAAAGCGTCTTATAAAATTTGTCTAAAGTTTGTGGCGAGTAAAGGTAGCAGCACGGCTAATTTATTGCAGCACCTCAAACAAACACGTTGTTGAATGGGGAGTCATGTGTGCCGCTGCGAGATAAACATGGCAGCGGCAGCTCCAAAACACCAGCTAAATTTTATCAAAATAAAATCAAAATACTAAATTATTCACCAGTCACATACTCTTAGTCTATAGTCTAGTCCCTGCATACTCTTTGCCTATGCAAATGTTAAATGGATATGTTAAATGTCCTTTTTTTCTTTACTCTCCTCTCTTTCTCTCTTCTTCCTATGCCTATTGGAGTTACATTTTACTGCTAGTTATACATCTCTGTACAACAATGTACGTAACAAATAAAAAACTTGAACTAAAAATGGTTATTAAATGATGACTAGTTAGTGGCATTTGTTTTCCCTTCTTCTATAAGAGAATTAAACAAATTAAACAAAGGAATTAATCAAAGGTTTGTTCTCAAAGTGTGTGCACATTCCCGCTAGCAGATCTCATAATTAATGTTTTCAAACTATATGTTTATATAAATACAACTTGTGGATCGGTGTAAGGTTTCAGGAGTTTGTAAAATATAATGTAAATAGCGGACACATTATATATATGTATATGTCGTATACATGTTATACTCAGGATCCTCTGCTCTATATGTATGTACATGGTGTATGTAAAATTCTCTTTGTTGTTTATTTCCCATAATTGTAGTAATTGATGTACAATGTTCATGTCTTCCAGTTTTGTTTGTATATCTTTTATCCAGGAATAAACATGGGGAGCTTGTATAAGGATGAACAGGATGACTGGTTGACAGTCTGTCTCAAGTACCTTCTTTTCATCTTCAACTTCCTGTTCTGGGTGAGTCTGGAGTGTGTGTAGAGTCTGTGTTGTCTGTTTGTTTTGTTCCTATTTATTTATTTATTTTATTTCTATATAAGGAGAATGTGTGAAAATTTGATCTGTGGGCTAAAACTAGAGGCAGAAAGGGTGAAAGTAAAGGCGGCACAAGATCAAATTGATGTTGTCTAGTCTCAGGTGGGTTGTGTTTGTGTGTATGTGTAGAGTGTTTAATAATAGAGCTCAGTCGATCCATAATGTTTTACAAAAGCCCAGGGCTAGAAGAAAAAAACTAACAAACACTTTAAATTTAAAAAGGACGATGTTTGAGTATGTGTTTATTTGTGTGTGTGTGTGAGTCATTGTCAGTAGCGATGTGGGGGCAGGCATACAAGTCAGTCTTTTATTTTCCCACCACTTCTCAGCTCTTGGTTCCTCTTTCGCCTGCAAGTATTTCTTTCTTCTGATCAGCGTCACGAATCAGGACAGCACCCCCTAGAGGCGCATTTGTTTGTCGAGTGGTTTGTAAAGGCACCACAAATAAAGCCTGGTGTGATTTATGAACACAGTCAATGAGTCTGTGCTGTGTACTGATTTCCTGTCATTGTTATGCAAATATTGCCTGCATACGGAAATCACTTTGGCGCTGATCCTCGGCGAAAATCGACAACATTTGAAAACGGGCTTTGGATAAATCTGAGAGGCGAGCATTAAGCAACCTTAAGCAAGGGAAAAAAAAGTGTAAATTACATAAGAAAACCATGTTTGGAAATGATATCAGCTAGTTTTAGTTATGCAAGAATTAGAAAGTTTGCCGTTTGAGAAATCGGAACTGTGACTTGCTGATGAAATGTCCTGATACTATTATAATCCTGAAGGTTTATTTATTTATTTACTTATTTTTTTAATAAGCGCTCATTCTAAAGAATTGAATAATCACGGCATTCACAACAGCAGTTTTTGAAATATACTAATGATCAGTTTATTACAACATGTTTAATCGATGTAAATGTAAATCTTAATCGATAAATAAATGTAAAAAAATCCTGTATTCAGGAACACACGGACTGCACCATATCAGCAATTATGTCTTGTTTTACAAAACAACACTTTCTTAAAGTACAGTGAGCATTTACCATACACAAGACCGATCCTATGTATGCGCCGTTGCTATAGAAACAATAACATATTAGAATGAGCACAATAACTTCAGCTTTGCAGCCAGAGTTGCTGTCGGAGCTGGTTTGCTTATTGTTGAATGAGTATAATATTTTGTTCTCTTCTGTTAACCTCTGACCTTCTCCCGGGACTAGGAAACAAAAGAACAGGGTTTTTTTTTGTCCAAAACAAAGCTGGCGTTTGCAGCCTAGTGGGCAGAGTGGAATGCGTAATAGGTCATCAGGCAGAAGTCCCCAGAGGGCGTGTCTGATTTCTGCTTTGGCTTTTTGTGTACTCAGAAGGAAAGGGAACAGAGGACTGGAATGTGGGAGAGTTTAGTAGAAGCCAAGACATGGGATCGGTCAAGGAAGAAAGAATAGATAAGCATGTATTAAAATTAGACTGATGTTTGTGTAGTGTACAATTTCTGTTCTAGATCAACTTCGTAATGTCTTCTGTAACAGTACGTATGATGAGAAATGTAAAGAATGAAACGAATGAACACCTAGTTATTTATAGAGAAAAACCTCATGTTCCATTTGTTAACTGATTTTCATTCGCACACACTATAATTAAGTTTATCATGACAATGTCAATTGTAAAAAGCACTCTACAAATAAAACTGAATTGAGTTGAATTAATGTGCAGGACACAAGGTGAAATGAATAAGGGAGTTCTATGTAAGCTCGAGAACAGGAGAGATGATGTTAGCAGACTGCCTCTCACCCACAGTCAAACATAGTGGTGGAGGATTGATTGGTCGAGGTTGTTACGGAGTAGGGAAGGTTGGAGAATTATTCCAAGTGAAACAACCACTGAACTAGGGCTGCACGATATATCGGACAAATATAGTTATTGTGATAACAGTATATGTGATATTCATATCGCAGAGAGTCGTAATAAACTAACATTTATACAAGTATTTGTGCGACTTAAATATTGCCTGCCGGAGAAAATAACATTTATTCGTGAACGGTAGCTGGACGGGAGCAGGGACCAATGTGAAATCATAAAATCGATTTGCGTTTCTCCATAAACCATAATGATTAATCTCCCAGATCTACTATTAACTGTTTATTTCAGTATGATGATTACATATATAATAATTTTGTGTTTTTTATAAAAAAAAAATCTAACCAAAATAAAAATATGGTGAACGATATTCGACAGCAATATTGCATATCGCATATTGCATATTTTCCAATATCATGCAGCCCTACACTGAACTAATATGGCTACCATTCCATATTTCAGCACCGTGCAATTTAGAACTAATTTCCTCATACAGCAAGATGAGCTGAAGCCTACATCCAAGCTCTTTTCTCTAGAGCAAACAGTCGGCTGGAGAATTATCTGTGATGCAATATCCTGCCCAGTCACTGCATCTAAAACCTGTTGATGCTGCTTTTGGATGAACTGGATCACAAGGTCTCTACAAGGAAGCATTTTTGTTTTTGGTCAAAGTAAATCTTAACAAAATGTAATTAGTTAGTTTGTTCTAAATAAACAAAAGGAGTGTCTCAAAAATGAAAAAAAAAAAACCTCAATCATTTACGTAAAATTCATTTACGCTATTATGAGAAAATGGCGTGAACAGAATAAAGGTAAAACAAGTAAGGCAGGGGTCACAAACATGGTGACCGCAGGAACCAGGTCGCCCACAAGGACCACATGAGTTACCCGCAGACCTGCTCTTAAAATTGCACAAAAATTGCATGTAAAATTGAACATTTTGTCTTTGTTGATCTACTTGATCAGTGTCTTGACATAGATAAACAAGTATCATTAATCATTAATAATAACACATAACTAAAGGCAGATTGGTTATTTCAAAGGAGTGTGTCAAACTGGTAAACCTTTGTATGACTTATGAGCCCATGAAGTATCAGTTTCAAAAAGGTTGGTGACTTCTGATGTAAGGAATAAAACATTATGGGATGTACAATACTGTCAAAAGCATGATTTCGGCAACAGCACATCCTATAATGTTATATTCTTTACATGGTTTCTATATCTAAATTTTTTGTGCTCTTATAAACAACAGTATAGGGAGGGAGGTAGCTCATTGGTTTAAGGCGCTGGGCTACTGATCCGAAGGTTGAGGGTTCGAGTCCCAGTAATCCCAAGCTGCCACGCTTGGGTCCGTGAGCAAGACCCTTAACCCTCACAGCTCCAGGGGCACTATTTCATGGCTGGTCCTGCGCTCTGACCCAAACTTCTATACAAGTTAGTATATGGGAAGAATAAATTTCACTGTAATGTATAGTGACAAATAAAGACTATTCTATTCTTCTATGTGTTCTGTATTATTTGAGCTGCAAATGTGTATGTAATGTGATGTTTTATTTCTTGTGTTTTATATAGTTATATATATATAGATGTTCTAGATGTTGAGAAATAGCCAATTTCATTGGCTCAATGTACCAGACAAAGTTGAATCTAATCTAAAATCAGATATTCCGGAAAATCTTCTTTTTTTTGCATGCAGTTGCATAATAAACATTGTTTGTTTCTTGTATTCTTTTTATAGATGGGTGGAGGGGTTGTGATGGGAGTCGGGATCTGGACTCTGATTGATAAAGGAGATTACTTGAGCCTGCTTGCCTCTAGCACGTTCGCCGTGTCAGCCTATATCCTCCTGCTGGCTGGTGGCCTGGTCATGATCACTGGCTTCCTCGGCTGTTGCGCCGTTATCCGCGAGCAAAGGAGCCTCCTTTCCACGGTACGCTCATTTTGATCGTCACTCATATGCTATGCTTTATGCACATCAAGATGACTGGCTCTGCTATAAAAAAAGGATATATCATGTAATTACATATCTTGTTAGTTGCCAACTTTCTGTCGGCTATCTGACGGCCTACTGCTGATTCAGAGCATGACAGCATGACAAATGAGCAGACAGACATCCCACTCTCCTGCATTTTTTAAAAGCAGAGAACGAGAGCGAGAGGTTGTGCCTGCTATTGCGGCGCTTCTATTTTTAGCTGACCCTCTGTGTGTCGCAGGGTACTCGAGGAAGAAAAGGTGTCACCTTTTGGGTGCTTCACAGACTTCATGCCGTTCCTTTAGTGCTGTTTAGATCGCGTGGTTAATTATAGCAGTCCGATTCGCTTCTCAGAAAGGTGATCTGAAACTCCGCTTTAAAGTAAACTTCTCTTATTGTACTTATTGTAGGTAGACGCACACACACGCACACACACACACACACGGAAAACTCGACCATACACGCACACTGATCCCAGCTAGAAAAGAGCGAGCAGCTGTACAGCACTCTAATGACTGGCCTTGAGTTCGCCTCTATAAAGGTTTTGTCTTTTGCTGACAAGTTGACATAATTATAATCATCCCGCTGTGTGTGTGTGTGTGTGTGTGTGTGTGTGTGTGTGTATGTCTATATATGTGTGTGCTCATGTTTATGCCAGCTGTTCTCCTGACACCAACGTTGCCTGTGTTTGTTTGTTCGTTTTTTCTTCTTTACTGTCAGTCACGCTGATGAGAAGTGTTCATTCCATACAAACTGTGTACTGTATGGTATATTTAAAACAGTTACTTAAAACGGGCATTTGTGTTTTATATGTTTCAGACTTGCTTCAGGATGCACCAGTTATTATAGTAGCCATGAGAATAGACAGAGATTAATACAAACAGTGCGAATACGCTGAATTTTTAATGAATGAATGCCTCATAATTAGTGCTATAAACTTGTTTTTTATTAAAACATTCCAAATTAAGGTTAAGGTATATAAATTAATGTTGTAAAAAAGTATTTAAAGCTAAAAAAAGGTTAGTAAATACATGTAAGTGTCGGTGCTATTAATCGCCCTGCTGTATCATTGGAACGTATTGTGGCTATGGAAAGAAATTTCAAGAAAAGGATGACTATCTTCCTCTGACACAAGCCAGGAGCACTCGCTCTTTTCTTGATGAGGCTTGGATTTTAGCCCCACGTCAAAGGCTACGTCAGATTATTATTATAGGGTATAGTAAATGAAAGTGTTTTCATGTAATCATTTTATTCTTTCTCTACACAGTTTACACTTTATTAATACACAAGTGATACATGCTGCAGGATAGCTGGGTGAGCTTTGGACAGGAGTGTAGATAAAACCAGAGAAACTCATCCTCGGCTATAAGACACTTCATAAATATTGCATGGGTAGAATCACGGGTGACATTGAAGTAAGTTGTAAGTGACAAGGCAGTGATAGTAGTGCTGAGTAGGAGCTTACAGTCAGCAGGCGCTTGTAGAGTGCTAATTAACTCTGCGTGTCTGCCTTTGCTTGTCATCTTTTGTGTACCTGTCTTGCATTTCTTTATTACAAGGACACCACTAAGACCATGTAACAGTTGAAGTAGTGTCATGCTGCTCTAGTTTTTTGAATGAGTAAATTTGTTTATCGAGACATCTGATAAAAAGATCGTCCTGCAACTTTAGGACAAAGTTGATGACACGTTGTATGTACGTCCCAGACACACTTATGATTTGATCACACATTGCAATATACTATACTGGGTTATACTGGGGGAAGCTAAAATTATGGCTTATCCAGAGCAACTTGCATCTGAGCAATTGAGAGTCAAAGATCTTGTTCAAGGGCCCACCAGTGGCAGCTTGATGGTGAACCTACAATCTTCCAGTCCAGAAGCTTTATCCACTGAGGTTCCACCTCCATGTTCAGTAGATAAAACATCAGTGTCTCATTATTGCTTTTTGACATGCACAATAAAATGTTGCTGTTAACAAAGCAGATTAGTTTGGATGTTTGTGCAACAGCACAACCATTGTTCAGGAGAACAAAACACAGACTGGTACATAGAAGTAGTGATGGAGCTTATTTGTTTCTAGCCTAGACTGTATATTCATACGCTGTATATTTGTTGGTGTCATGAAAATGAACAACAGAGATTGATGAACAACAGACAACAGAATGGCATAAAATGAAAGGGTTGCTGCTTCTTGGTTTACTGTATTTGGTGTTCAATGGAAACATTATAGACTTGCAGCACTTAATTAGGAGGTGTGTGTGTGTGTGTGTGTGTGTACTGTAGCACATTCATTCAATCTCATTAATGAAAGCTTATGGTTATAATACAATATACAGGGAGTGTGTAGATTAGTGGTTAAGGCCCTGGGCTACTGATCGGAAGTTCAGGGGTTCTAACCCCTTTATCGCAAAGATACCACCCTTGGGTCCTTGAGCAAGGCCCTTAACCCTTTGTACTACAGGGGTGCTGTATCATGGCCTGACCCCATCTTCCAAAAAAGAACAAAACAAAAAACAAAACAAAGAAAACTATTTCAATGTACTGTAAAGCATATGTAACAAATAAAGGCTGTTCTATTCTATACAACTGTTACACTTTATGGCCAAAAGTATTGGGACAACTGCCATTTTTCAGTCATATGTGGTTCTCCAGCAAACTGCTTCCACAAGGAATATTATTGTTTAAGATGTCTTAGGATGTGGTACATTTTCCCATCCCTTGAACTAGAAAATCCAAAAACATATTCCAGCATGACAATGTCCCTGTTCACAAGCTCCATGAAGTTATGGTATACGTGGGTTATAGTGGATGGTTTATAGAGCTCCAACCTCAGCCCCTCTGAACGGCTTCTCATTCTTCCTGATTTTACTAACGCCTTTGTGTAAATGATCACAAATCTCCACAAGTACACTCCAAAATCAGATGAAACATCTCCCAGGGGAGTGGAGGTCATGGGATGTGCATAAAGCATATTATGGTTATGTCTTATGGTTATTTGTCCACAAATATTTGTCCATCTATTCAAAGGTTTTCATGTTTTTTTTTTTCAAACTGTTGCTGTAACATGAGCTTACCACCCTTTTCTTTGCTCTTGTCACCCCGTAGTACTTCTCCTGTTTGCTGGTGATATTCCTGATTGAGCTCATTGCTGGAGTTCTGGCATATGTGTATTACCAGAGGGTGAGCCAAAACACATTCTATCATGCAAAAAGACACACAAACACACAACTCGCATCCCTGGAATTTGACCAGATTTTACAGATCTCCTTTATAGAGAACAGTTTGAAGAGCACACAAGAAATTGAAATATTTAGAAAGTTAATTCTGATAATTGTTATGAAATGTATTTAATAAAATACACCACAAATACCTTAGATGGGATGCTTAGTAATCATTCTTCTCATAGATGATGCCTAGTGGATGTATATAAGGTTGGAAATATTAAACAAATGAGCCACATTAAGGCCTAAGCTTGAGATATGTAGCTACTGTATATGCAGCTATATAAAAAGCAACATATCATTTTGTCAACAATATATATTATTTTTTATCGGTTTATTTTTACATTTTATATTTACATTTAATGTTGTCTAGTACAAAAACAAGTATGTTATGAAGTGTGTTATAGACAATTCACTGTATTATACTGTTTTTTTTTTCAGTTGAGTGAGGAGTTGAAGCAGCACCTGAGTAAGACAATGACCGAGAATTATTCTCAGCCAGGGAAGGAGGGCATTACACAGGCAGTGGACCAACTTCAGCAGGACGTAAGAAAGTGTAAATTGAAATCTTGGCCGGATCATAGGGTCATAATTCAAAACTTTGTATTATCTTTTTTTTTTACTGCCACTCATAAAGACACCACTATGATGTCAGGATAACATATTGGGACTACTGCAGAATATTTTCAGGCAAATGCTGGTTTATACAAATAGTGACAGATATTGGTTTGGATCCTTTAAAATTGTATTTGGCGTACAGCAATTAAAACAACGGCTCATCATATAAAATCATATATATTTGTGGAAAGCAGGATTAATACTGCAATCTGGTTCAGGGTAATTTGGGTGTGCTTAGGGGGGTGAAAAGGCTTTATATATAGTTTTGGTAAGAACTACATTTCCCATCAGATATGCACTGGGGTGTGTACACATTTAATAATCACTATATACACAATATAATATATATGTAGTATACCGTTTCAGTTTTCTGCCGAAAAACATGAGAATACATAAATAAATTGGTATTGCTCTCATTTACACTCACTATAAGCAGGTTTTCTTGTGTTGGAATTTCTTAAGACCGGTTCAGCTCGGTTATGTCATGTCTCCAGCTGACTGATTTTTTATAAATATCATAAATGTCAGAAATGTTCTTCAGGAAATATTTGCTATATCAAGGTTTGTACATATAAATTACAACGTGACTTTAATTTACTAGTGTCGGAGCATCTAAAATACAAGCCTGAGTATGATATTGTTGAGAACTAATCACCCATGACCTTTCATGATACAGTTTAAGTGCTGCGGAAGCAACAACTCCTTCGACTGGCAGCACAGCGTATACATCCAGTCCTCGGAATCGGAAAACCGTCTGGTTCCTGACAGCTGCTGCAAGACCGTGACCCATCGCTGTGGCAAGAGAGACCACCCTTCCAACATCTACAAAGTAGAGGTGGGTGTTAAGATGTGAATTCTGGTCTCGTTCCCACAGAATCATGTAAAGTGATTTTAAATGAAGTAAAGATGTAATGGTGAACACTGGAATACCATGTTTTTATTTCTTTTATACGCCACATGGGGAAGGTTCGGATGAGGAAACTACAGCTGTACGTCTAGCAGGTGCTCATGCTGACATTATAGAGTTTCTCTGGTCTGATGGGAACGTGTTATTAATGAAAACTCCCCAATGAGCCGTATAGAGCACATTTATGTTTCAAAATCAGTCCATAGCTTGATTAGCCTCCTGGGTGCGACTGGGTGGTGTAGTCATATATCAACATTTGTTAATGAAATCTTGTATGTTGGATGACAGAGTACATACTGAATCTCCCTTAACCCCCTGGACTTGTCAGCAACTCCAGCCTTATTTTTCATACTCTTATGACCACACAAGCTTTTCAACTTGTTTAACTGTTCCTAAATTAAATGCTTTAAGAAATGAACTTGAAGAAATGCTAAATAAGTAGTTTTCTTTTGCTATTACTTATTTAGCGGGAGGCTGTTTTTGATATTCTACAGAATAAAAAAAAAGTTGTAAAATTCTGTTGTACTTTATTTGAATATGTTGCTCCTGTGTTAGCTTGTAAATTAAGCTAGCTTGAATACAGTTTAAATAATTAAAAATTTGTACCTCATGAAAATGTTTATAATCAAATCAATATTTGGTCATATTGCTCTACGTGCATTTTATCCAATCATATTCCTTTTCAACAGCCTGCACGACATGTTTCTTAGCTAACTAGAAACTAAGAAACTAGCCAACGTTAGCATTAGCTTAGTGTGATGTATCTTAAGGTGAAAAATAACAAGTGTTTTGTTTGATCAGCAGCTGCACGTACATATAACAAGGTTCGGAAAATCTAATGAGTGACATTAGAATTATTCCATTTATGCTTAGAATAAATAATTAATGTAAAGTGTTTCCAAAGTTACTCTTAATTTGTACCCTTCACTTTACCATTGCTAATGTACTTCTTATTAGAGTTCATATAAAATATTTGCTGATAAAGCAAATTGCCTCACACACACCGCGTGCGCTCGCACACCCACACACACACACACACACACACACACACACACACACACACACACACACACACACACACACACCTGTACTTTCGGCTTTCAATCTTGAACGAGTGAATCGTTGCGAAACTTCATTTAAACGCAGCTTGAGCTTAATGTAGAGAAATTCAAAAAGGGTTTTAGAAAATGGTTTATTAAATAAGTCATTTACATTTCTGCTGGTTTTATCTGATAAATGCAGCTGGTCTTTAGCTTTTGTCTGATTGCGAAGAAAAGATGGTACGAAGCTTCTAGGAAACAGCAGAGCCTGAACAGAAAATAAATCAGGTGTGTGTGTGTGTGTGTGTGTGTGTGTGTGTGTGTGTGTGTGTGCGTGTGTGTGTGTGTGTGCGTGTGTGTGCGTGTGTGTGAAGGCAACCTGCTATCACCCAGCAACAGCAGTGCACAAGTGCAGGTTGGCGTTTGTTGCTGTTTGAATGGAGTTTGAAGTGTTGTTGTGTTATGCAGGGAGGCTGTATCACTAAGCTGGAACAGTTCCTTGCTGACCACCTGCTCATCATTGGTGCTGTGGGGATCGGTGTGGCGTGTCTACAGGTAACACCATCTACATTACAACTCTTTTTACAAATCTTACCAATAAATTACAAAAATTACAAAAAATTTACAAAAATTACAAATCTTTCTTACTGTCCACAGCAGTTACACATCACCTTCATTTTAATCTATTAGAAGATATTTCTCTATTTATTTTCACTGACATTTCAGTTATTCGTTTATCTTAATGCTCTTGTTTTAGTATGTTGCATTTATAGTGCAACAACTCATTCGTGTATTTTTCAACGCTTTTTTTATAGTTCGGTTTATTTGTTTCCTTAATTAATTATTTTGCACTGGACAGGGAATATCTACACTGTCTAAAGATTTGAGTAGTTAACATGTCTTAAATATTTCTTTACGGAAGTTGGGAATTATATTTTAATGGTTAATTTGCGAAACAAAAGGTACAAATCCTCCTATATTTTCTCTACTGAACCAATATTCCTTTAATTGTCCTTTAAACACCGATGCTGCACAATTCAGGCTTTTTATTTAAGGAGATTTGAATGTTTATATGTACTTCTTAGTTCACCAGCAGGAAGCCACTTTTACCATAGCCACTGATTTAGTGCAGAATAATCAGGCACTTAAGCATTAATTAGATTTTATTTTTAAGTGCTGACTAAAAATAGACGGTTATCTAGATCTATGGGTCAATCTGAAATGGAAGGTTATTTTTACCTCAGGCCTCGAGTAGGGAGTATTGACAGATTCCTCTCTACTGCGAGAAGAGAGGGAAAGAGAAGAAAGCTCTCTCGTGGCTAAATGCAGCCTTCCAAGTTTAGTCTTCTGTGCACTGTTGGAGTGATGGCAGCTATTGATCTATTTTCTGTGAATAAAATCTTTAAATAGGATCTCTTTTTAAGCCGGATTGCTTTCTTCATCAAGGCTTTTGCGTTTGTGTGGAATGTGACAGGTTTATTTCCATTTGTTACGTAAAGTTTTGCACTGTTTAGAGCAAAAGTTTTCATCTGACATGATTCTAGCTGCCATGTAAAGTTAAATGTTTTGTATATGTACGTACATACACAGTAATATTTTGATGTAATCACATTAGGAGCGCTGAGCACATTATGAGCGCAAAATTGTCATGGATGGACAACTGGGTCAAAGCAACTCCAAATATATTAAAAGTGGTCTATAGGAACAGTGTTGAAAAGGCGACAGGGTCAGGGGTAGAAGTGCAACGGATCACAAAACTCATTACGGTTGCGGATCAGGTTATTTTTCTGATCAGCAACAAAAGGGGAGGAGACAAATATAATTTGCTTTTCCTTTATAACAAGAGAAGGTACATCGACGAAATGCACCCATACATGTAATTCGAATGATGTACAGTAGGAGGCTTTTCAAGTTTTCCTACTCCTCCGCCAGCCACTGTTGATGACTTTTTAGCATGTCCTGTTCAACATGAATGTAGCTACGTTACATAACATAGTGTAGTTGCTTAAAAAGCAATATCTGCAATAAAAAAAGTATTATTATTATTAATCAGCAACTTAAAAATTCAGGTCTTGTGTGTGACGGACGCTAGTCTCTATCTATAAGGATCTCTTGCACTTTTAGTCATGGGTGTCCAGAGCTGATTAATGCACAGGGGAAGTGAAGACTTGTAAAGCTTTGACCATACCCTCATTTAGAGAGAATGGTTTAAAAAGAAGGAAATGGTTTGTTGAGAATGAAAGTGGTGTAAATTATGTGTTGACTCAATGGTCAACGTAATATTTAAACCTCTATACCACTATTACCAAAACAATCAAGGAAAAAAAGGCTGTTTTCAAGGCTGTTTTATTATTATATATGTGATTGAACATACAGTAATGTGATGGCAAATAATAGGTGAAAAGTAAAAACATTATCAACAGGTAACCTACTGTTGGAGTTGACCAAATAAACTTGTGTCATGTAACAGGAAAATGGAGCTTGGGCCCTCTAGTGGTGTGGAGTGATATTGCTTTCTAGATATGTGAAGTTAAGCACTTGTACACTTACACTGTATTTTGAGCTACATATGAAAAACGTATTGAGGCATAAATCGTATAGGCCATACAATCGACTATGAAGGTTTGACTTTTGTTCAAAAGATTGCAAAAGATGAATGCATGCATAAAAAAATATTATTTCATTTCGTAAACATATGCATAATCATTTTGTTACTTCCTAACGAGGAACTGTGAAGTCTATAAAGGAAATTTACAAGTTAACATCTGTTTTACAGCTGTGCTTTTTTTTCACCCTTGACTGAACAATTATTTCCAATTTTCACTTACTTAATAGCACATCTGTCAAATAAAATGATATTGATTATCAAGCTTATTTTTCGGACAGAATAGATAGGAGCATTATTTGTTTATTGTTAGGTTATAAGAGTGATAAGGGGAAGGTTAAGGCTCTGGACTGGGAGGTAACTGTTCAAATCCAAGCACCACCAAACAACACCAAACTGCCACTGCTGGTCTTTTGAGCAAGGCTCTTAACCCTCAAGCTCTCACTTGTAAGTCATTCTGGATACGGATGTCCAAAGGATATATAATATATCATAGATCCATAATAGGTCAGGACTAAGGGTAGTCAGCTCACTATATAGGCACTTTTCAGGTCTTGGAGCCTACTGCACCAGTATGTCACATGACTGTAACCATGACTGGAAACCACTGAATCATATTGGCTCCATCTACGATTGAAAAAAATGTAAATAGTGAATAAATAAATAGTGTACAGATGTCTATTTCAAGTGAGAGCAGTAATTAAATTGATTCTGTCATTATTATGCTAATAAAACACTTCAGTGTCGAACCATAGAGGTCATGTGTTCAGTAGAAATAATTGTGGAAAAACTGAATGATTCATTTCATTTGAAGGATTGTTGTTCTTTTACAGATGTTAACGTATGTGTTGTTTGTGTGTTTTATGTGTATGTTCCGTCTGTCTGTGTGTCATTTTTCTCCCTCAGTAATCAGTGCGTAAATTGAAGAGCATACATTTGGGCTTCAGTTAACATTTGTGTTTCAATATTTGTTTTATGACACTGCCTTCTCTTTCTGTCTTTTTCTCTTTCTTTCTCTCTTTCTGTCTATACGTTTGTGTAATGTGATCTTTCTTCTGTCTTCGTTTATATTTTAGATTGATGAGTATAAATGTGTACATCACTAGATATTTGTCTTATATCAGTCTTTTGTCTTATATCATGTCTCTCATGTATTTTCTCACTCTTTCTATGTTCTCTCTCTCTCTCTCTATCCTTGTTTCATTCTCTCTCTTTCTTCGTGTGTGTGTGTTGGTTCTGTGTGTGTAGTTAGCAGGAGCACTGTTGACTGCCTGCTTTATATATCTGCTTTATAAAGAAGAGGAAGAAGACTTCTCTGATGTTTAAATACAAAGTGCCACTATTTAGCTCCTCAACAGCCAAGCTGGCAGAAGGTCTGCCGTATATATGTTTGTGTGTGTGTGTGTGTGTGTGTGTGTGTGTGTGTGTGTGTATGTGCGTGTGTATGTGCGTGATATGCATGGCATTGCAGCACGTTGTCATCACTCCATCATGGCTGTGCTTCCAGAACCTGAATACAAACAGAAAGCTTGGCTTTTGTCAGTGTGCAGCATTGCATGGCTCACCTTCCTAATTCATCCATTCAGTCATAGATTATACAAATATGTGACTCTTGCTGTTTTGAAAATGTCAAATAGGAAGTTTACTTGCCAAAAAGAAAGGGTATTGCACCGCTTTGAATAAAATTCACCAAATGCTAATTTAAACATGTTATAAAGGCCAAATGCACTGTAAATGTGGACACCTGACTATTACAGGCATTACCCAAACTGTTCCTACAAAATTCCAAAATTACCAAACACTAAATTATAAAGTTTTTTTTTTTTTGGAACTGTAAGACTAAAAACACCTCTGTACTCAAATTGAGCTCCATAGCTTTTCAAATATTCAGAATCGGAAAGAGCTTTATTGCCAAGTAGATTTGCATTAACAAGGAATTTGTTTTGGTGACAGAAGCTTCCATTTGCACATTTTTTAAAGTAGGATGAAAAGAAAACGAGATGTAATGAAAGGATAAAGGTTAGTGCACATCTTTTTTAAGACAAATAAATAAGTTAAGTAATTATTGCACAGAGAAGTACAACATTCAAGTAACGTCGTTATTGCATTTTCTGTTTCTATTTTGTTGAGAATTGACATTTAAGGTAGATGACCTGGGGGAAGAAACTGCTCTCTGTAGCGTCGGCCAGGCGGCAATATCGATCCTTGACCCCAGTTCTTATTGATGAATAGGAAACGTAAACATCTAACTGACCTCACTAATTATTAGTACCTGTTCCAAATTCTAGTGAAAGCCTTCCCAGAATACTCAGGGGTTTAAGAGCAACACAAGAGTATATCTAGAAAAAAACATTTTAAAACCCACATACGGTGTAATAACCAGTTGTTGGGCATGTAGTGTAATTGAAGGCCATAAGTTAATCTTTCTGATACAACAGTCCATATTCAGAGCACCCTTAACATGAGACACCTCTGTTTTGTAAGTTTAAATGCAAAAACAATCTAAGACATTGAATTATTAAGCCATGTTTTTTTTTTCCCCCCCCTGGCAAAAAAATACTAAGACTCTATATTCACCTAGGATATTTCTGATCCTGAAAAAAAAAAACAAGTTGACACTTTTCTTGTATGTACTCCGTACTGCCTCTTCTGCTCTTCAGTACTTTGTCAGTACATTCCAACGTTTCAAAGTACATTAATTGGACAGATGTTTTGGAGACTTGATGTTTTTTTTTTCCCCAATCCCACCTTGTTAACGCAAAGTTGACGGCACACAATTGTGTAGGAAGTCTTTGGCTGTGGTAGCATCTAATGATCCCTTCACATCAACTATTAGCCAGAAATCTGTCACATGTGAGATTCATGAAGATCTGGCAAATCTAGTGGAAAAGCTTGCGGCTTGCTATAGAGCTCTGACCTCAACCCACCTAAACACCTTTGGGATGAATCGGAATGCTGACTGCACCCCAGGCATCCTCACCCTACATCATTACCTGACTTTACTACCACCCTTGGGGCTTGAATGAACACAAATCTTGACAAAATCTTGAGGATCACGATCCCGGAAAGGTGGAAGATATTATAACAACAAACGTGTCCTAAATCTAGGCTTGGATGTTCAAAACCATGTGTAATCGTCACAAACTTTTGCCTAGTCTCCACAGTTATAAAGTAGAACAACGGTTTCTGCTTTTCTCCTTTACCTTTACCTGTACAGAAAATGCAGAGATTATCCCAACTTGTGTGAACTCTGCTTTATTTATTTATTTTAGTTGCAAAACTGCTGATTCTCTTCGGATTTTTTCCCCCTTGATACTTTTCATAGTCCTACACAAAAAAAATACTGTACGCTACTTCTACCTTTTATTGATTATTGGTGACTTCCCATCGATTGGTAAAGTAAATCTAGTAATGTTCATTAATTTCTATTTCTCAAATGAAGAGGTGGATGTGTGATAAGGTTAAGTCTTATACAAAGCATTTAAATGTATATAAGACCGAGCCTTATGTAATCAGCTCAAAAAAAGTAGATCTAGAATCTCTCTACTTTGTTATTGGGCACATTATTAATGAGTATGTATTATTGTCAGATTTTATGTAATGTGAAATAGGACTTGTAGAGTTTACCACCAATTTACCACCAAGACAAAAGACTTGCATATGATACAAAATACAAAAGAATTCTGTAAGTGTAAACTGCACGTACACATACACATGCGTGTTCATTTAAAAGTGGGGCCCATGTAAACCATTGCATTTCTGCTTGTGTAGTTATGAAGGTGGAAGGCATTTAACAGCAAACAAACCCGAAAGCTCAATTATATTTCTAACACCGAACATTTCAGTTTATCACACAGTTAATCTTCTGTGTAAAGGCAATGTACAGAATATAAATATTTAATATTATATGTATAGAATTTTAATATTTGTTTACTCACTATATCAGTTTCTCAGAGGTCAAATGTACACTTAGTAGTATTTGGTATGTGTAGTTTTTCACAATTTCCTCCTTTACCCCCTGATAGAACTGGTGTAGACAGGTTTCTGGACTTTCGTGCTCAGACTCATTGTTCAGGTTAATGTCCATATTTTCTATGGGATGCAGGTCAAGGCCTTGAGAGAGCCACTATAATGCTGTCAATGTATTCTCTTTACAAGGCAACTTACGGTGTTTATTTAGTATCACTGTCCTGCTGGAAGGTTTCAAGTTGTCACTTTCTATGTGATGTCTTGAAATAATGTCTTGGTATTTATTTATTTGTTAATTTATGTTTTTGTCTATTTTCTGAAGTTCACCAGTCCTTTTTCAAGCGCAAACACTCCCACAACGTGATCCCCATGCTTTATTGAAGGGGTGGTGTTATTGCTCCTTGTGGATGTTCACATTTTTAACTCGAGGTGTGATGTTCGAAAAAAGGAGATACAATGGAGTATACATTTTTTTTTTGTTTGAGGAAACACATTCTACAGTTAATTGCTGTCGTGTTGTGTTGTGTTATGTAGAATAACATTTTAGGAGAGTATATCAGCACGTTGTTATGTAAGAACTGGATATTTTATTAGGGATATAATTAAATTATATAGGAATAAAGAAGAAAGATTCTTGAAAATTAAAAGCATTATCCAAATAACTCTACTGCACATCTGCACTGGATGCTGCATCTTGCCTGAGGAAAATAATGTAGCCCTTTTTGTTTGGTTTTTCTTTTAACATTTTATTTTTCAGTGCAATTCTGTTCAAATAGATTTTAGATTTGTGGTGCTTTTATTTTATTTATTTATTTATTTTTAGATTGCTTCTCCTTTAGCTCTGCACTGTGTCCATGTTTTATGGGTAGGAGGAGGTTCAAGTATTTTTATAGAAATTATCGCCCACTCTAGTACTCAGAATACAGCCTCTGCAAAGCCTCGCTTTTTTCCACCCAAAATAACCAAAAAATAATATATAGAAATCTCAGTAAAGATGAAGTTCAGCTGAGATAAATTATCATTTTTGTGTTTTTTATGTTTTTTTTTTTTTTTACTTTTATAGTCTATTCTTTTCACATTATATTCTGTAACTATTGTATTGTATATATTTGTTGCGAAATATTGAGTGATCTATTCGTGTTCACTTTCTGTCAGATTTCATTCTCACCTTTGCCAACCTCATATGTAAAAACAGATATACATATATTTTAAATCTGTTTGAATGCTTAAACATGCTATCTAATTTGCTCTTTTTTAAATTATTTTAACAGTTGGCACCATTATAACTCTTCAAACGCATGCACGTGTATACTGTAGATGCACACTCCCACACATGCTAATTGACCCGATTGCAGAACTGCTGCCATAAGGGCTGCTTTTACGCCTCGGTTCCCATAGTAACTGGATGCTGTTCAATCTCTTTATCAGATGCTTTTCTAAAGAACTTAAACAAGTGCAACCACATATACATATAATTAATATATTTAAAAAGAAATAAATAAAAAGAAAAAAATAGCTTCAGAGTGATGCAAAATAACTAATATGCAAAACATGGCATGGTGTCCTTGCTTGATTTTTTATTATTTTTTTAAATCTCTTTTTTATAATGCATCCAGTTGCTTATTGTGAATCCAGATTCCCATAGATGAACATTTCTTTGTAGTACAGTCCTTCAGGGCAGTATGTTGAAGGTCATTGTTGGAAGCGCTCATTACCAATATAGTGCTTCATTAGAATACAAATATTCATCCATGGGCTTCTGTGACGCATGTGCTCATTCATTTATACACACCTTTATATAAACAAACTGAATATATAGATATGTGGGTATTTTCTTTTTCCAGATCTGTGGGATGGTGTTTACTTGTTGCTTGCACAGACGTATAAGACTTGACCTGTACTGACCCCCGATCAGAAGGAGCTCTATGGGTCACCTCATCTGATTGCTGCCAGTCCATACACTTGTTTATTCACTCCTCCTTTCCTTTTCTATTCCTAAACTGCACGAGTATGTTCTCTCTCTAGTATAGACATACATGAATATGCCTTATTCCTTCTCAGAATTATTCTATTTATATATTCACTTAGTAATGTATTTATTTTTGCCTATGTACTGTCTCAGACAGAATCTGTGTAGTCATACAGTATGCAGGTATCATTTTGTCATGCAAAAAAAGGCTTTTTATATCGTATAGGATCTTCACATAAGAAAAAAATAATTATTTCCTTGTGAACACTGTGGATGATTTAGTCTATATCTATAAGTATTTTTCTTAAACTTAATGAATAGAAATCATATGCAGTCATGTGATGCACTGAAAGGTATTTTAGAATTCATCACATTAACTATGAATAAATTGTTTAGGGTTTGTTGTGTAATACACTGTTAATGTATTGGTGTATATGCTGAGACTAGAGAGAAATAACTATAATTGCATTGTGGTGTGTATATATATATATATATATATATATATATAATATATATATATATATATATATATATATATATATATATATACACACATATATATGATAGTGGTAACCTGTTTGATACGCAGTTGTTCAAATTTTGAATTATACACACATTGTATGCATTATACATAATGTAGTGCAAGGCACTGTAGCTTACAAGTAGTATTAAAATAAGCTATATATATATATATATATATATATATATATATATATATATATATATATATATATATATATATATATATATATATATATATATATACACACACACACACAACTTCTTTGAAAGATGGTTTTTGTTATTGTAATGCCATATACCCTGTTATTTTTAATCCTCTCTGTGAGTATATATTTTGTATTATCTAATTAAGGCAGCAGGCTTTATATTGGGATCAGAATCCCAATATATGATGTATTAAAATAGGCTCTTAACAACCAACCTCCTTTGATATTGGAGCTTTTAATGGCTGCTGTGATTTGGAGGTTTACATGTACAAATCAGTCATAAAGTCAGCACTAATTATTAAATCAAATATACAAGAACACAAAAGGTAATTCTGCCACTGCTTAACTTTGGTACTATAGAACCTTCATAGACTTTAATTGGGAAGCGAATGCATTTTTGTCTTTGGTTTTCATTTTCAGCTGCTGATGTTTGAATATACTTTTCATTTGATTTATAGATTATATTTGTATGTAGACGCATCTCAAGTACTTGGGTGGATGGCGCAAAAATATATTTGTATGTCAGATGTACGTCTATGATATTTTATTGCTTTTGTATTTGTCAACTAGATTTGACAATATATTGTAATATTATGATGATATCTGTCTAATATGGCATAATGTCTTTAGATTCTATCAATCATATATACCTTATATGTACCTGTTTAGAAAGAGTTAATAATGAAAGAAATACATGTACTATATAAGTGTGTGTGTGTGTGTGTGTGGGGGGGGGGTGTAAAAATCGTGTTTATGTTAAGGTATCGCCAACTTACAGCTTCACGTCCCTGATTTGCTCTTCTTCCCGAGTCTGTGCTGGTTTTCTCCAGGTTATCTTTCTTCTTCACAAAAACATGCCAATACGAATTGCATACAGAATGTGTATTGTGCCTTTTTAAAGAACTGAACTCCCATCCAGATGTGTTGCAGGGGTTCTCCATAACCCTGATCCAGATAAAACCGTAGTGAAAGTTAGCGAGCAATTATTTTTGTAATGTGCTTTGGCCAGCAGATGGAGACAGAGATCATCTACGCATACACTTTGCCAATGATCTATAAATAAGATAGCACTTGTTTACAGTTACATTCACGTTTGTTTAGAAAGAATAGAGTTAAAACTAACAATAAACAGTTACTTCCCTCATTAGTTTCTCGTTGTTTTCCTTTAATGAGATTTTTACTATGATTAGTTGCTATGTTATCAAGCAGAACAGACAATCATGCATGGAAAAAAATATTTGACATTTTTATATTTAGAATTACAGTGAAAGCAATCAGGAAAGGTGAGAAAAGTTGTATTTGATCAAAGTCCGGTTCAAAAGCAAAGGTCACAATTCCTGACGAAAAAAAGGAAAATTATTCTTCTCAGTGGGAATTAATTAAATTCTAATTAAATCTATTAAAAAGATATTTACTCATTTCCAAATTTTTATTATATTATGCTCTTAAAATCTTGATTCTGATTGGTCAGAAGGTGCTGCTGTGTTCATTTTTTGCTGTGTTTATTCCCATTTGCTCCAGTTTGTCCAGTACCAGTTCTATGAGAAGTATACCAGGGCCAGCAAATAAACTAATGTTTAAAATGTGCATATGTATGTAGTGTCAGCAGAGACATGGAAGTCATCAGCTTGGAGGGATTTGTGGCTCAAACAAGGTAACTAATATCTCTAAAATGAAACATTTTGATGTCAGAGGTGACTATTGTTTACTTTTAGTTTAGTTACAACGATAAAAAAGCAAGTGTCATTCTTTAATAGAAAATCATAGGCAAATTGTGTAAATAAATAAATAAACATTTTGATGATGATGCACCACACAATCCTGTTGCTGATATTTTCCAATAACCGCACACTTGAAGTGTTTTATTCTTTATGTAATGTATGGAACATGATTCACGTACATGTAGGAGGACGCGCCAAACTGCCTCCCACCACAAACTGTCTTTATACAGCATAGGTGCCATTTCATTCTCCATATTATGCAAAAGGAAGATCTGTAGGACTGTGAAATCCTGAAGTTATAATGCAAGTAAAATGTGCTCCAGAAAACTACAGGCTGTTGCTCTGGAGGATGGCGTCCAAATGGCTGTCAAAGTCCTGTATATCAGATATATATATATATATATATATATATATATATATATATATATATATATATATATATATATATTTTTTTTTATAACATACACTAATATACTGTATATCAGGTCATAGATCAAATTCCCAAAAAGCCAAAAGTGCAAGTGATCAGACTCCTGTAACATAGACTCGGCGACCTCTGACTCCGGGCCTGCGTTATACCCAGCAGTAAATATGCCAGACAGTTTTAGGATGGGGATCAAAGAATGAAAGATATTGCCTTTGAGATAGCAAAAGCTCTCTGCATGTGAGAGGGCCCAGAGCCAGAGCTGGTCACTGCTGCAGCATAAATCTACCCCTGTATTACTGTCAGCGTGTGGACATGTGTCAGAAACACGCAAGCCCTCTGAGAGATCAAGTACTCCAGATGTTGGTTTCCCAGGTCAGCCTTGCTCAGGAAGTCTGCCAAACGTTGTTCTCAAGCAACTCTTAACGACAAAATACTGTGCAGATTACTTGTTTCTTGGTTTAAACCAGGGTCATTAAGTAATCATAGCAATTTTACTACTGTTTATAATATTGGGGAAACTGGACAGCTAGAAAGTGACTATCATATTTTTTTCAACAAAGATTCAAGCAAGTGCTTCTTTAAATATGTTCAAATTTGTAATTGAACCCAAAAGGCTCTATATCTTTGTAAAATAATCACTTTATCCATCTTTACCCTTTTGAGAATTTCTTTGTCACTTATATGACAAATGAAACAGTGGAAACACAGCGGTACAGATTCTTTGCTATTCATTTTGTAATACCCAAGAAGCTAACACCCTTACCTTTCCTATACTAGTGTTTGTCAAGCAAACTTTTTAAAAAATGTTATTCGAAGGAAAATTGTAGTAAACCATAAATATCCACCCAGAACCAGGTTCATACATCAGACAAAGATATATCTCAATATCTCCACATAATTCAAATATGAAACCTTAAAGACTTCATTTATAGATTAGAACAATTAAATCATGCTACTTTTTTTTTTAAATATTTGCTTTTGTATGAGCTGCATCATATAATGTAGTGCATTTCATTTGTAGATACAAGCCCAGCTTACTTCACACTCATAAGTGTTTTAGATTAATTATTATTAGATATGATGATGAGTCTTGAATACCAAGATGTTTTTTTTTGTCTGTGTAGTACACCAAACATGAAGAGATGCTGAAACATTGAAAAGTAGTAACTGTCTTTCTTAAAGGAGGCATTTGGTAGATATACAGCCTTCTGCTGCCTGTCAGGTGAAATATAATCATGAAGAAAACACCCAGAAAAATCTCTTTGCTAAAGTACCTACTGCATGTGAATACAACTGTAAGATTGAAATCTTAAAAAAGAACGAAAGAAAGCAACCCCATAAATGAATTCCTAATGAGAAAGTCTTCTGAAGCCACATATTAGCATATGATGATATAGTGTCAGCCTGACTGCTAACTTAACCAACTGTACACTGATATCACTTCAGCACAAGCCTTTATTAGAATGCACTTTAAATCAGTATATATTATTTGAGCTAATCTATAACATGCTCCAGACTGTTTTGAGAAATATACACTGTAAACTAATGATTGCTTATGCTAGCTGACTAGCTTACTCAGAATGCTGTTGTTTAGCTTTTGTTTCCAACTCTGTTATAAAATGTCCACATTCTGAATTAAGGTAAATGCACAGCGTATGCATTCCATGTGATTTGCGTTTGTGGCACAGGGATCACATTTGCAAACTATGAAAGTAAAGAAGTATAAAAAAGACATTTTTTTTTACACAAACCTTTCACAGGTTAATGTGAACGAGTTTTAATCAAAAAGCTGTGAGAAAAGTAATAAACCTACACATAAGCTGAAGCTCAATTCAAGAATAGACTTTTTTTAAATATTCTTTTTTGTTGTACACTGTTAAGGGTGTAGCCTAATGCTGTATTTATCCTAACCTTTAGCTGACCTTTGAAAGGCAACCAACAACCCTGATATTTTATCACGTCAGCATATAGGCCGAAGATAAACAAACAGACTTGACTTGCGAGTAACAGGTGCCGCACTACCCGAGCTGTGCAACGTGATTTAGGCTTACGTATTGTTTGATTTCTTCATGCTTTGTTAATCCCAGGCTTTATTTTTAGCCTCAACAATAACACTACTGTAAAAATACTCTGATGCTTATAAAATCACAAAATGAATCACCGCTATATAAACATGACAGGATTATTTTTCTGGAAAAGGTAGGAGAGTTTATAGGACTAATACATTTTTTTAAAGGACAGTTTTATAGTGAAGTGCTTTAGTTCAGAGGAATTCCATAGACGTGCAGCTATTTTTGACCATCTGCATACATTCTAATGAGAAGCTTTTAGCATCGCTAGTTTCTTTTAAGTTAGCTGATCACAAAGCTAACCGCTAACCGCTAGAGAAGCTGAATGGAATTTTTAAAACATGATTTTTACCAGTAAATCTGTAAAGCAAAATATTTAACTTAATACTCGAATCCAGGCATTATATATATATATATATATATATATATATATATATATATATATATATATATATGAATGGTAAATGGAAATTTTAATTGTATTGTATTTTGTATTTTTATTTTATGTCCTGAAATGCAGTTCAACTTTTCTTTTTCATGTCTATACTTTCGCAACTTTCATGAAATAAAAAAAAAAATGTCTAGACATGAGAGTATGGATCTAATTCTCGCAATAATATTTATCATTCAAAATGTATTATCTAAAAACAAACAAAAGGCCATTGTTGTCTATGGGGCAGTACAAATGAGATATCCTAGACTTTAGGTAAGTCATACCTGGAAATGAGTGATTTGTGTGATCTTTGGACTTCTTTGCATTTTGGCTTTGTAGAGTGTCGATGTAATAATTAGAGTTATTTGTGAGAAGGAAAATGCTAAGGAATAGAAGTTCAGGTCAGCGGTTAATGGAATTCTCTTCTGGCAGTTGTGGTGAGTGGTGGCGTCAGAAAGACCGGCAGTCAATGCAGAACCTTCTTCAGTGCCTTCTCTGGTTTTCATTTGGACGACTTCTTTGTCATAAATGTTTTTTTCCCTCCCTTTTTACCCTGAAGTAATAACTGCAGATGATTCGGCATGGTACTGCTCAGGGCAAGTGTGCGTATGGGTCTTTTTTTATTGAACTTCGTGTGACACTAAGCTGTGCATATGATTACACACACACACACACACACACACACACACACACACACAGAGATCACTTCCACACCCTACCACATTCATGTTCAGCATTGCATCGACTTTATATGGTCGGACACACACACATGCCTCGCATTACAGCTGGCGTCTTCACATCACTGCTGCTATAAGAGGAAATTCCATGTGTGTGGAAATAAGGCTTTGGAAAAGTATTGTAATTCTTTTATTTAATTCTGAGACTGCTTTAATGTATGAGCTTAAATTAGTGAATATTAAAATCCTACACAAAATGGCTGCTCTTTTCGGGCAGCTCTGTAGAAATCCAGTAGAGGGCAATGTTGACCCAAAGTGATGTATGTGAAGTACACTTTGTTAATAGTGATGGCATTTACTGCTATTAGTAGTACAAGTAATCCGATAACTTTATTATTTTTCTTTATTCAAACAGCAGGAAATATGATGCATGTATTTTTGATAGGATAAAACCTTACAAAATCTGTACTTATCACTTTCACCAAAAAAAAAGAGAAAAAAAGACTCAGGATGAAAATATATCTGCTGTTAGTGACGAAAGACCCACTTTAACACATGGCCATGAAGGGAGGGATAAATAATTAATGCTAAATAATTAGACAGATTAAAGAGAGGGAAGAGAAAGAAAAACAGATGTGGGGGGCCAGATCACATGGGCGTTGAGGCATATCACCATGACGACAAGCCTTTAAATCCATGCATGTAAGCTTTCTGCCAAATTATGCTCCAAAGTATGTAAGCAAACATACGCCTTCCTGCATTGTATTGATTTAAAAACAAAAAAGGCATTGGTATACATTTTATCATGTAAAGTGCAATTGTATAAACATCTTTAGATGTCTTTTTTCTAAATAGCGTAATATCGATTAATAGCAAAATTTCACAGCACTATGATCAATTATAAATATTACTATGCCTATTTAAGGCTAGTTATGGCAATTATGTCATGTTAATGGTCCAGAAGACCAAAATGTTGTGCGAATTGTATTTATTATGTAAAAACCTATAATTTATCAACAAAGCAAGCTTTATAAATCGGGCGAAAAAAAAATGGGACTTGTGAACGTTTCACAATCCTTTATTTATTTTTTTTTAACTTACTATTCAACCTAGGAATGTTTCCCCCTCACACTATTAAAGATGTTCCTGTACAGAATAAATGTAGTCAATAGACTACAATAGACTACTACTTTTAAAGGAAACAACAAAAAACTATGTTTTAATGGTAAAAATAATATATTTTCTGCAGATTTACTGTAGTTTTATAGATATGGTCCTATTTTCCATATTAGGCATATATATATATATATATAGATATATATATATATATATATATATATATATATATATATAATATTGGATTTTTTTTACACCTGCAGTAAAGTAAGTAAAAACAAGAACAAACTCATTGAAAGTAACATTACTAGTATAAAAGTATGACATTTTGTTTACTGACAAATATATGGCTGGGGAATAAGAGGAATAAAGCACTTCAAAGTATATCTACTTCTAATGGTCTACTTGTGGGTGTTTTCTTCTTTAGAAGATCCAATTTTCCAGATGTGCTTTTGTGATCGCATTTTTTTTTTCTTTTGCCAGGATAAAAGCACTCTAAGGTAAATGTGTAACAACAATTATTTGGCTTATTTTAGTAATACTCAATAGGAGGAAATCTCTATTCTATAATACAAAGAAATAATACGTTACTAAGAGAATAATGTGAATTGATGTTTATAAAGATGTTTATAAGTAATTTTCAATAAAATACATATTACATTTAAAAGGTTGTTTTTAGGTCAATGGGAAGAATAAGAGAGAGGGTTTCAGTTATTCCTGTACAACTGCAATTCAGAGTCCTTTATTAAACCGCTGACGTCTTGAAGAGAGTGACAGAGACGGAAAGAGTGATCATTCATCTAATCTTTCATAAGATTAGTCCCCTTGGTTGCTTAAAAAATGTATTAAGATGGAAAAAAGAAAGGGCGCGCGAGAGGGAGATGGGAATGCTGTAACAGGGTCCAAGGTGAGAACAAACCTGGAAAAACTGCTACAGTGCCAAACTTTTTTTTTTTTTTTCCATCTGAGGTTTTTAAAGTGCAGCTATTCTGCATCATCAGGAGCATCACTCATACACTCTCACAGTTCCCTCTAGCATTGACAGTGACAGATAAATAAAACACTGTTCTGACCCCTCATTTATTAGGAGACGAGATGGTTCTGCTGTTGCTATGGACACGCTGTTGCTAAAGGATTTCACCATTCATTTTTGCCTTCTAAAATGTAATGGAGGTTTCGAGGCTACATATTGACATGTAAGCTCTTTTTCATTCATCTCATTTCATCTCATTCATTTTTAATTCACTTTCGAACAGACGTGCCACGCACAAAAAAAAACGCTTGTTGCTTTTGCACTGCAATTAAAAAAACAGTGATTATCCCTTAGTAGAAATAAAGATCTTTTATATCTTTAATCACCAGCTGTAGTAGTTTCATCTTGCGCCTGAAATAAAGTCTCGTAATCCAAAGCAGGCCACCTTAAACTTAGTATCAAGGAAAAATCGCAGCAGCATTTCTAAACCCTTTCTCAGCCAAAGGTCACAATCGTCCGCTTTAAGCCCTCGGCCAATGATCTCTATGTATTAAAATGTTGGCCTTTTGCCAGAGAGGTCATCGGAAGTTATACAAGCAGCTATAGGTCAGTGTCAAAGGAACGAATCCCGATTATGTGTCAATTCAACTTCAGCACCCAAGTGCAATGCGAGACTACCCTCGAAACCCAAACACACTCCGACAGTTTCACACAGTTCCCCGGCGTGATGGTATTCAATGGAGTGTTTGTACAGTGATGTCAGATTGTTCGAGCGTCAAATGCTCGCTCGTTTTGTTTTGTTTTTTTTGTTCCTGTTTAGAAGATATCAAATGCCGGAGCACAAACACTTCTGCTGCTCGTTATTTATATCTCAGCAGCTCGCAATGCTGCGACGCACAAATAAACGCTCGCACACGCATTCAATTTGTTTGATTGAGTCTTTTTTTTTTTTCTCTCATGTGGTTGCTGTCTTGTCACACAGTGTTGCAATTCTCTGCTTTGTGCTGGTCGGTATCCATGCTTCCTGTGTGTCTGCTTTTGACTGCAGGAATGACCGCCTTCATAATACCCCTCATATTTTCCCACTCATACCCCTGCTGCTGTAGTCTCATATGTATGAAAAATGGACTGTCTCTCTGGCGCTCTCTTTCTCTCTCTCTCTCTCTCTCTCTCTCACACACACAAACACACACACACAAGTCCTCAAAACCTGCCATCCTGTAGTCCAGTGGGGCATGAGCCAGCAGCCCCCCCCAAAAAAAAGAAAAAAAAAATCTGTTTTGCCTCATGGAGATTAATGTGTAGAAAGAGTGGGATGACATTTATGAGGGAAGCAGAAACAGAAAGAGAGAGGGCACATGGGTACTACAGTCTATCAATTCATGTCTTCCTCTCTATGGGGCTCTCGGAGGAGTAAGACGAGATGCTTTGCTGCGGTGTCGGAAATAACTCCCCTTTTGTTCCAATGCGAGTCTGCGGTCGATACTATCGATGAGGGGAACTTCGGGAGGGAATCAAGCGTTAACGTCAGCGTAATCGAGTTGTTCGTCTTTTTAACCGCCGCGCATCGCATCCGTGTCATCCACTTAATTGGCTCGGCGTCCGACCGCGGGGCCGCGCTTCCTATAGACTGCATATCCTTTTTCTTGTTTAATAAAGTGAGGGGCCTCCAATTATAAGCAAGTCTTTTCAGGGAGATGAATAGGAGCAGGCTGTTTGAAAGGCCACTTGTTTGGTTTGTGTAGTCCTGGGGTGATGGGGGGTTATCAGTGCAAGCCAAATTAAAATAGATTATATGCTGATCACAGTTTCCAAACCCACAGTTCACATTTGGGCCCCCTTTTTTTATTATGATGCTAAGAGTGGTGGGCAAATATATTTAAAGATAACTCACAATGCAAGGAAGGTCCCGAGTGCTCCCCCGTACCCATGGTTTGTTTGCCGGAAAGCCTTGGTACCTGAGGAAATTGAATCTTGCATCAATACAAAGTAAGGGGTAATGATTATTTAATATATAGTGCTTAAATACATGAAATCGTTAAAATTGCTTGTCCAGCAGGCGTCAAATAATACAACAAAATAATAAGAAAATAACTGTCCATTACAAAATAAAAATATAATATAATACATTCTAATCACTTAAAGAGAGCTGCTTGAACTTTTCTTATTTTTGGCACTTCTTTACAAAAATTGTTGTTTCCTATCTCTTCAGGTTCCTTTGCCTGTCCTGCCCTTCCAGGCAACTTCCAAGTAGTTACATTACATTACATTTACAGCATTTGGCAGACGACGTTATCCAGAAAGACTTTCAACTGAGCAATTGAGGGTTAAGGGCCTTGCTCAAGGGCCCATTAGTGGCAGCTTGGAGGTGGTGGGGTCTGATCTTCCAGTCCAGAGTCACCTTACCCACTAGGCTACCACTTCCCTACCCTCCCTAGTTAATCCAGTGTCCCTTCTGTCGGTGCAAATCGGTAACCTATAAAGAATACCATGCACCTCGGAGCTCAGCGCTCTTGGTTCGGCTTCACATGCAGCGCTGGAATTCATTAAAGGTACAAAAGAACAAGCTGATCCCACATCATCAGGAGCTTGCTTCGGAAAGTTTCATGCTTGCAATCCCAGGGGGCATTTCTGGAGGATATTGTTTAGCTTTTGGAAGCAACTGTGAGGACTACAGGAAATATTCTCTTCTTTACTGTTGCCGTGGGTGCCTTGATAGTCATGTGCTGCACATATCACATCGGTAGGATTTTTCCTATTACGACTTTGTGCCATGGACAGTTTTCTAAATCATCCACTAAATTATACATATTTTTCCATGGATTCGGTGACACCAAACTAGCAACGCTGGTTGAAATCTTTTAAGGGCAAGAAATGAACCTCCTGAACCCCCCCCCCGACCCCCCCCCCCCCCCCCCCCCCCCCCCCCCCTGTAAAACCAGCCCTCGCTTCCCCTTCATTAATTCCCGTGGGACATGTGTGCAGACTTCATATACTGCCTCATGCTGCAAATAATCTGCACGATCTTGATGAATGGAGACCTAAAACTTTCGGGGCAGATGTTATGAGCGAGCGCGGATGGTCACTTTGGACTGGTCGAAGACAGAAAGTCGATGTTGATTTGGTTCTGGCAGAAAAGGACACCTTGCTGAGGGACCGTACCAGAGCAGAGATGCGCTCTTGTTTCATTTGAGACAGTTGGGGGATGGCAGGTTTTTAGTCCTGTCCAGTCCTTGTTCAGGTTGTGAAGGGAGAGCTGGGAGATCCATGGGGGCTGGAACAGACACATTTGGACAGGCTGTGCTGCTTAATAAGGCCACGGGGAGGTGGAGACATGAGGCATCACTCATGCACATGCAGCACTCTGGCAAGAAATAACAAGCACCCTGACATCCACATAGCTGAGTTGCATCGCTTTTATTTAAATTAAAATGCTGTTTTGTTTTTTACCGTTTGCATTTAAAATAATACCATAATATTATTGTGTATAATTATTTAATTCTATACAAACTACCCTTGCATATTTTGAACAACAACAGGCATTTTACTATAGGAATTGCCAGTCAAACTCTCCAGGACTTTTTACAAGCCATTAATTTTATATATGCACATGCATATGCATGTTTTTTTTTGTGTGTGTGTGTTTTCCGATATCCGTAATACGTCAGTCTGTTTAGAGGAATCACACAGTTTCCTAAAGATATGACAATAAGTTCTTGAATCTATAAATAATATAGCTGATACTAAATAAAATAGATATATTGAATTATTTAATTATAGAATCAAGTTAATTGCCATTCATGTAATAAAAACAACAGCTTCTGTATTATATTCTGTCTGCTCTGTAGATAGGGTACAACAGTAATTATTCATTTTCAGTTGAATCCCTATAATAATGCATTTCAATATGCAATAATGCATGGTTTATTTAGCATCAGTTGTAGGAAATGTATAGGATGAGGCATCTTGTACGTTTGAGTATGATATTTCTCCCTTTCATTATGCAAATAGCATTACAAAAATAAAAAATGTGATTAACATTCAAATGACTAAAGCCATTCCACCCTAGCTGGCAAGAGAAAGGCTGTGTGCAGACCTAAAGTACCATAGGCTGCATAAAATCCATTCTCCGTAGTTGTTCCCACAAGCTATTTCTCATAATATAAGCACACAACAGATGTCTTCCTCACACTGGTGTGTTGGAATCAGACGGCCTCTATGCTAATGAAATGCCATTATCTGAGCAGGCTTGTGAGGCAGGAGAACTGTGGTGCTTTCTGAGTGCTTCACTTTTGCGCTTGTCAGATGCACTCGTGCTGTCACTTTCCATCCAATTTCACACACATAATGGTAGGAGGGTGCTTAATAACAGGCAAACAATTTAACAACGATTTTGCTCTTTTCTTTCCTCCGGAGATTTCTCCATGGACACAGGAAATAAGGAGGTCATTTTCTGCATAATACGCATTACACCAAATCACTGTGTTTAAAAGGAAAACTCGAATACCCATTATATATGAAGCGTAATAGTACTACATAAAAGAAACATTCTCATGTATTTCCCTGTACTGAGAAGTGAACAAAAAAGTCTATTTAATGGAAATTAACTAAAAATAAATGTAAAAAAATTTTCAGTGATATAAGGCGCTGAGCTACTGGTCGGAAGGTCAGGGGTTCAAGCCCTGGTATCGCCAAGCTGCAACACTTGGGTCTTTGATCAAGGCCCTTAACCCTCTGTGCTCCAGGGCCACTGTATCATTGCTGACACTGCGCTCTGACCACAACTTCCACTTACCACAACCTGGGATGTGCAGCGAGAAAATTTCACTGTGCTGTAATGTATATGTGACAAATAAAAGCTCTTCTGTTCTACATATAAAGCTTAAATTCACAAGTTTCCTAAGCTGTGCATTTATGTTCCTTTCACTGTATGATGGAAATCAATCACAAGTACACTAGAGAGGCCATTTATGGAGAAAAATCGTGGCACAGACTATACAAATAGCCTTTTGTTCATTGAGATGTGTTTATGAGCATCCTTTATACAAGGCAGCCTAAAAGCTATCATTCAGTGCATGGAAGGACTATGTACGGTACTTGTGCTTGTACTTAATAACTTCACCTTTGGTGACAGAGCATGACATTAAAGTAGGACATGGGCTTTTAGGTCCCATGGGCCGCTGTAACGAGCAAACTGACCTTGAGTTGGTTAGCAAGAGTTTGTGTGTGTGTGTGTGTGTGTGTGTGTGCATCTTTGTTCAGGTATATGCTGAATCGACATACTTGTGTCAGACGGAATAAGTCATTGATCCTCTGCGCTGTGTAACACACACACACACACACACACACACACACACACACACACACACACACACACACACACACACACACATTCACCCACAGAGATAGAGAGAGAGAGAGAGAGAAAAAGAGTGTGGGCAAGTGATATGCTTGGAGCAGCAGCAGGTCCAAAACTGCTGAGATAGATGTAGCACTCACTCATCTGTGTAAAATCTATTGGTTCGGACTGCATGATCTGTGTGTATCCGCAAAGTCAATATTCAGCTCTTTTTTTTCCCTCCTCCTCCTGTGTGTACGTGTGTGAGTATGTGTATTCTCTGTGTGTACGTGTGTGAGTATGTGTATTCTCTGTGTGTATACGTCTAGTATTCACCAAAACAAGCGCAAAACCAGCCAAAACATGTTTTCATTCTCTTTCTGCAGAAGATTTAATTGTTTGAGTTACTGTAGAGTATATGATCATTTCTTTGATTAGAAGTGTCTCTCCGTGTGTGTGTGTGTGTGTGTGTGTGTGTGTGTGTGTGTGTGTGTGCGCACGTGTGTGTGCGTGTGTGCGCTTGTGTGTTTTCAACATTAATGTACCTGTTCATGTAGAGGCCAGGCCATTATCACTGCACTACAACTAACTCTCAGTAACCTCTTTCTATGAATGTAACACAATTACACACATGCATGCACGCACACACACACACACACACACACACACACACACACACACACACACACACACACACACACACACACACACACTGCGCCTCTCGCCACATGATATGGAGTCATTTTCTCCTGTTAGGCAGTAATTACCTCAGATAAGGGGCAATTAGGGGTGGTATTTGGTAATGACCAACAGTGGATGTGTTTAATTACAGACCCCTCCAGTGCAGTGTCTGATTCCTGTAATGGAGAGGACTCACCTTCATATAATAGAGCGAAGAGACCCACGGGGCGAGAAAAGCAGCCAAGAGCGGCAGAGCGAACAGATTGGCAGCGAAAATCAGGTGCCAGCACTTTTCCGCTTCACGTTTTCCATCCCGGGTCATGACCTAAGTGCTGTTATGGGAATACACGGCGATGCGCGGGGCAAAGGACAAAGGTTAGCACACAGGGGAAGGAACCCGAGCTGAATGGCAGACTTGGAAAGACGACCCCGTTTCGCATGCCGTCTCTCAACGATACCTGAAATAGGCAGGAAAAGTCCCGCCAGGCATAAACATGGTAATCTAACAGCTCGGCTCTATCCCTCTCTATTAATAAATCATCACCCGACCATCAGCACCCGGTCTAAATAAAATCATTAAGCCCCCGTATCTCGCTACACTATTTTGCCTTAGCGCTGCCTGCCGCCGCAGTGTCTGCTTTCCCCATTTCCATCCGGGTGCACTTGTCCCGGTTTAAGTACTCCGTGTCCGCTCTTTAACACTTCCATCTCTTATTACATGCTGGTTTTCAGGCTTACCGAGGGGCTTATTAAGAGGTTCCAGTGTAGACTGTACATCTCATATTCGTGTTGACAGTAAAAACCGATAACTTAACACGAAACATCTGATGAAGCCATTGGTGAAGACCCAACACATGGGATTGACTGGCCCTGACCTGCAACCCATCTGACCCATGACCTTGTTTCCTAAGTTTCAGGCTCCATTTTTAGATGCTGTTTGTAAGACATTCTCAAGAGAGCCTACTGTAGAAGTACGTGGCCTTTGTAGGGCTTTGAAGCTCTTAACATACAGTGACGAATGATGAAATGTGAAATAACGATAACATATATCCAGGGAAAATTTCAAATATTGCCAGTTAATGTATAGCAGAAAGTGTATATATATATATATATATATATATTATATATATATATATATATATATATGGTTACTTTGGAAATGTAATAGATCACAGATTACAAATGACCCTATTCAAAATGTAACAATAGTGTAGCTTTTCAATTATTTTATAATAGTAAAGTGATTAATTATATTTGATTACTTTTTGATTATTTTCATTTGTCCACTACTGGTACTAACTGAATTTAACATTCTAAGGAAAAAAAAATTCAAAAATCTCTGAAAAAGAGGTTAATCAGAATCAAATTATTGATGGGGAGGGGGTGAACTTTTTGTCGAGAGGGGGTGGGCTAGGGTTTGGCAGGAGGTCTTTTGGATTTGAAATCTTTAGCATTTTCGAAAGTTACTGTAATTTAATTACACGTTTTTTATTCTCAGTAACTGTAACAAATTAATGCTACTTTTATTCATTCATTCATCATCTATATCCGATCTTCCCTCGGGTCACATGGAGCCTGTAAGGCGTCTATGGGCATTAAGGCAGGATACACCCTGGATTGAATGCCAACCCATCGCAGGACACACACACATTCACATTCACACACACATTCATACATTAGGGACAATTTTACAAAGGTGCCAATCAACCTACCGGGCATGTTTTTGGACCAGGAGGAAACCGGAGAACCCGGAAAAAAAAACCCTGAGGCATGGGGAGAACATGCAAACTCCACACACACATGGCCGAGACGGGAATCGAACCCGGACCCTGGTGGTGTGAGGCGAACGTGCTAACCACTAAGCCACCGCGCCCCTACTGCTACTTTTATTTTGTAATTTTGTATTTTGAATTATGTAATGCTGTTAGATGTAATTAGTTACACCACAACATTGTATATGGCAGTATAGATAAAATATTAGTATATCCTCTTTACTTTTACTAATTGAGAAACATCTGTTCTTTGTTTTAAGAACATGGATATGGATCAATATCCATATTTAAGGCTTGTCCAATATCATTGAAAGAGTAATGATAATTTATATATTACACAACTATATATAGTTCAGGTGATACAATCAAGACTACTGGCAAATTGCAGAAATGCCTGGAAAAATCTGGAAGAATATAACTGCTGACATACTTAATCTCTAATTATTATCATACATAAGATTATTTAAATAAGTAATGCATTCAACCATGAAAGAAACTTTTTCTCAAATTCATTTATTTCCAATAATAAAGCAAATTTCTATCATTAAACCTTTAACATTAGACATTTTTATTTATAGTACTATTATATATATATACTTTTTAAATTCTTCTAAATAAATATACATATTAAGAAGTGGTGTCTGAATAAAATTGTGATATTGCTTTTTTTTTCCACGCTCCAACACATCTAATCTGGAAAGTTTTCTCTTCCTGTCATACACTCTTTCCGTACCTTGAGCCTTTGTCTTTATTTTCCCGTCACCTCCTTGCTACAACGCGACTCTTAATCTCCATCGCCTAGATCGTTTCCCCTCCCATTCTTTGCCGCCTCGCTTATTACCATTCATTAATACCTGTCATAATTTCGACAGTCCTGTTGCACATGCTCTTTTTGACAAGCTGTAATTCCTCCTGTCTCTTGCTTGCTCGCCCTCTCCCTGCAAACATATACACAGTCAGAGGCAGGGGCATGTGTTCTTGATAGCGTCTTCAAGTGCATGAATTACAGTCATTGCTCCACATGTGACATGTAATTATTCTTCAGGCGCATTGGCACATGTGGCAGATGCTGTGGCATGAAGCCAGAGTTTGATGCGAAGCAGGAGCGTGAGACACACACACACACACACACACACACACACACACACACACACACAAGGCATACCGGCCCTTCCTGCACATGATGAACTGTTGACAATGGAGCTTATTCCCCTGACCGCCGGCCGACACGGCGGACGCGACTTCACAGCCGCATGCTCGGCCTCTTGACAGCCTCGTTTAACTTTTATTGTGCTGGTTTATACGGCAGGGTTAAAGGCTTTCAGTATGTCAGGCACTGGATGGCAATTATACGAGTGTAAAATGAGGAGGCTACAAAGATCAGGGACAGTACTATTTATAGCAGATAGTACAGTCCCACACCCTGAGGGCTGACAGAAGGAGGACTTACACCGTCCACACATACACACACACACACACACACACACACACACACACAATCAGTGCGTTGTCACCTCTGACTCATTGGTGAAGCTAGAAAGTAATTTATGAGGGTGGTAAAGATATACGATATATTAAATCACCGCATAAGCTATACAGTTTTCATTAGGGGCCAATCAGAATTTTTTTGCTTGCCTCAGATTGTACTATATAAAGCAAAGTTTAGGCCGACTGGAATATTTAACACAGCGTCAACACCCTTATTTTAAATATAAGCGAATGGATCATATCGTCCATGCTAACGCTTTTGTACAAATGTTCAGATGTTCAGAATGGATCTGTTATCCGTCGCCGTTTAGATTCACACCGCAGAATTCCGCATAGCCTACGAACATGGCTGTACATGATCTCGACTCTTTAAAGCTGACGTCCACCAAATCATTGATTACACACCTGGACACACTCACTTTCGATTCTCTGATTGCACCTCTGTCATGTCTGCTTCAAAACGAACACATACCGCACCTGTTTCCTAACCGGATAATAAGGTTTCAATTGTAGTTGAGTGTAAACTGTCATTCATTCATTCATCTTCTACCACTATATCCGATCTTCCCTCAGGTGACGGGGAGTCTGTGCCTATCTCAGGAGTCTATGGGCATTAAGGCAGGATACAACCTGGATGGAATGCCAACCCATTGCAGGCTACACACATTCACATTCACACACATTCACACAAACATTCACACACTAGGGACAATTTTCCAAAGTGCCAATCAACCTACAGTGCATGTTTTTGGACTGGGGAGGAAACCAGAAAACCCGGAGGAAACCCCCTGAGGCACGCGGAGAACATGCAAACTCCACACACATAACCGAGACGGGAATCGAACCTGGACCCTGGCGGTGTGGGGTGAATGTGCTAACCACTAAGCCACCGTCCCCTTGTAAACTGTCAGTAAAGTGGAAAAAAGAAACATTCCAGTTATATAATTTATATTAAAAATATTAAAATTATGCAAAATATATGAACTCCTTCTAAACCAATTGTATTTGCATCTGACCAGTCACCCGTACTATAAATAATTACTGGTAGCTACTAGATAATGTGGTAAAATTGATTGATTGAATGTTTTAATTTGTCGTAAATGGTTATCTATAGAGATATGTTAAAAATGCATGAGCTGCATTATTGAACAACACTATACTATTAAATAATGTTTGCAACGAATAATTTGGCATGCATCTGTAACCATTTAGAAATTATTCACATATTTCATCTTTTTGCTGTAATACGTCTCCATTGTTCACTCGATGTATTCCGCTTATTATCTCTGAATGCTAAGTCCCCACTTCACATTTGCATGTGTGGCTTGGGGAGGGGAGTGTCCTTTTTTTTTTTTTTTCGAGTCATGGTTACCTGGCATTTATCGCTATGGTTGCGCGGTCTCCACGGAAACAAAGCATAGCAGATTTAGTGTTCTGGAATCCATCTCTAAAGAAATACACACATATATTAGGACAAAAGAAAAGTGGTCCATCGTGTCTCTGCTTTTTTTCCTCTTAATTAGGGTCTAAAAAAAAACTGCACTGAAAATCTGCTGTTTGGAGCAAATTGAACATCAAAAATTGAATCACTTGAGCCCCAAAATTGGAAGTGTTTTGTGTAATGTTTCCTAGTTTCTGGTAGACAATTGTGTGTCACGTAACGGCATTCTAATTTAATTGCACACCAATAAAGAAAAATGTCCATATTAAAAACAGGATTACAACCATGTTTTTTTAAATATCTAAATTAAGCACACTGCTAAGAACTCTAAATATTATACAATATATTTAAATAACAATTTAGTGGAATCATTAAAAATAGAACTTGATATGAACATATTTGAATCATCTAAAACATAAAGCAGTTAAGATTCGCTGTTGCACCAGTTTTTTTGCCACTGTTACCTTTACGTTTACATTTATGCTTGAGTTTAATATATTCATTCATTCATCTTCTACCGCTATATATCCGATCTTCCCTCGGGTCACGGGGAGCCTGTGCCTATCTTAGGCGTCTATGGGCATTAAGGCAGGATACCCCCTGTATGGAATGGCCAACCCATCACAGGACACACACACTCACATTCACACACACACACTAAGGACAATTTTCCAAGGTGCCAATCAACCTACCGTGCATGTTTTTGGACCGGGGGGGGAAACCGGAGAACCCGGAGAAAAACCCCCTGAGGCACGGGGAGAACATGCAAACTCCACACACACATGACCGAGACGGGAATCGAACCCGGATCCTGGCGGTGTCAGGCGAACGTGCTAACCACTACGCCACCGTGCCCCGAGTTTAATATACTTCTTTAAAAATAATAACTATTAACTAATTGAAAGAATACTAGTAAAATTAAATGAAATAATGCATTAATAAATGGAATAAAGTTCCTAGGACACAAGAGATAAATGATCTGTAATTTACATTAAAAGATAAACTATTCAGTATAAATTGAAATGGTTTTATATATATATATATATATATATATATATATATATTTTTTTTTTTTATTTTAATTTGTGTATTTTTTTACTGTGAAAGGTCTAGGGAGGAAGTTTTTATATTATATTAGAACAGATATTCGTTCACCAGCTTCTCAAATATGCAGCTCGTCGTGTCAACAAGGACCACAAATAGTTTCCATGGCTCGACAACTCGACAAGTTATTCATTAAAGAGAGCCGATACTGAAACGCTTTTTTCAAAACTGCAGTATAAACTCACCATATCAACTATTCCAATTTCCAATAAATTCCTGTGTAGGTTAAGCAACTGTATATTATTACTATAAAACGCATTATATAAACATTATTCTGTAACATTATTCTTCAATTTGTTTGATAATGATAGTTAACATTGAAAAACAGGATCTCTCTCTCTCTCTCTTTCGCTGATTAAACAAAACAGCAAAAATGATCTAATGTATTTACTCATATGAAGGTTAATTAGGCACAATTAATGCCTTTTTTTTCTCTACTCTTGACCTTGGCTTGGATTTCCTTAGTGTGGGTTGTCGTTAGTTGAGAATTCTACTTCTGCTGAAATTTGCACGGTCTGGGATTCCCATCAAGTTCTTCTCACTGACATCAATGACATATCAGATATAGTACTGTCAGAAAAGGACTGGACTCGGTTTCAAATGTTGAATCCGGAACTTTACCTAATAGCGCAGTGTAACAGAGTTGGTCATGGGATCCCAAGCCACTGAATGTCTCAGGTCTAATTGGCTTCAATGTGCAGCTCGTTGGACTTGTAGATGTCATGACGACCCCTATTTAAAGCCTCTGAGCAAAGTAAGTGTGAGACTAAAGGACAGATCGCTTCTGCTTACTGCTGCTTTCTCAGTAAAGCATACGTCTTAACTCGTCGACCAGATGACAAATTGGGACGGTTCCGCAGTTCCAATACACAGCCACTGGCTTCCGTTATTCGAGATGCGACGCTGGGTCATTTTAACTGCTGCCCTGCTCGGTTTGAAGTGTGTGGGATTAGAAAGACAGCTGACCCGTGTGAAAGTGGCCCTGGGGGAGCCATTTGATGTCCTCGTCTGTGATCACTCAACCATTTGTGTCCACACATTGGTTTGTCCTGTTTGTTTCTGACTGTCTGGCACACACACACACACACACACACACACACACACTAAGATGTAAAACACTACATTTTTGAATACTGGGTGACTGTGAGGACATGATGACATAATATTTGTTCCTCGGAAAAAATAAATACATGTCTATGTACTCACACACACACTTCCCACACTAACATCCTCTGATGTAATAATGACTGTATTTAAACATGTGTAAAGAAACACGGCACACACACCCGCACACACACACACAGACTGAATGCTTTACCACATGTTTATCTTTTTGCTCGAGTTTGTCATTTTGGCTGGTACTTGATGCAAAGTATGTATCTAATAGGTGGAGTTATAAGGAAGATACACCGCACAGGGGCTTGCTTGGTCTTGTATATGGTAATAAGCAATGTATATGGTAATAAGCATGTCTTGCAATGTATACATTTAAGCAACAGCTCACAACAAATGCTGTCATTTATTGTGCATTCAGATATGGCTCCAAAGACATTTGGAAGTAGTCCTTCCTTTTAATTGCGTGCCAAATCAACACAGACAAAAATAACCTACTAAGAGAGGTCCATGTTTTCTCTGCAGTGTTTTTCTAGACTTAACACGCTACTTCTCTGCAGTTTCTCTAACTTTACCGCACTACAGTGCAATGCAGCATTTTTCGTCTCTGTGTAAATTTGGAATGGACAAATGATACAGATATATAAAAAGAAAAATCCTTTTCATATTTTATAAAGCTTGTCTATACATCAGAATAGATCATGTGTGGCACAAAAATTACCTTTTATTTTATTGTAAGTCAGGCATAAATAAATGGCCAGATATGAAAGTTTCTGAACGAAAAAGTCCTCAATCATTTGCATGAACATGAGGCATTCATTCATTCATTTAAATAGTCTTTTGGTTAAAATATTCATTCATTCATTTAAAATAGTCATTTGGTTCTTTGGTTACGTGTGTATATATATATATATATATTATATATATATATATATATATATATATATATATATATATATATATATATATATATATATATATATTTATATATACACATATTAAAGAAATATGGTTTAGACAATACCAACTTTGAGTTTAAAAACTAAATTAATATATTATAATATATTATATATATAATCATTATTTAATGTATGCTATATTGTAAGTTAATGATTATAGTCTTTCTTCCCCCAACAAATGAAGAAAAATTGTATGTTGTTATGATGTAGTATTCTAATTTAAAGCAAAATAATCATGACAGGGTAGTCACTAAGGATGGATGAATGAATGAATGATATTTGACGTGATGTGGACTTTTTTGTCCAGCAAATAGACAAGTAACACTTGTATATATATATAGATATACAGAACCTTATATATAAAAAACCTTTAAACGGGTGTTTAAATGTGTTTTATTCATTGTGCAAAGAATAACATTTTAAGTGAAGAATAATTACTCAGTACTCTGGTGTTGTATTACCCACATGTCTGGTTAATACCAAGAACTCCATATTGTCTGTTTTATAACTCCAGTATAGTTCCCTATCGGTATAAATGCTGAGTGCTGTAATAAAAGTGTAATAAGAGTCTCCTATGACTGTTTGTGGTTTGGTCTTTGGCCTAAAAGGAGTCTGTATAGAACAGGTGGTTTGAATCACTTCTACAGGGTCCGGCGACACACAACACGCAAATCATTATAACAGACCGCTGTTTTTCAATTCATACAGTTGGACAGGTCCGGCACTGGGCTATCATCTGGAGTTGGAGGTTGCGTTACTACAGACAATACAGACATGTCTGTTCGGGTAAAATCGTCCTCCTTGATCCAGTGGCAGATTTGTTTGACACTCCATTAAATAACATGCCTTTGTACTCATGTTCCATATAATCATCAGCCCCCTCCGAGTAACCACTTGCTGACAAACTACCCACCCTCAAAGGGATGCAAGACACTTATTGGTTGGCTTCCTTCCCCCTCTTTCGTCTTCTAGCCCTCAGGTGGCCGTCGCTTTGTGTCTGTCAGGTTTTGGCTCTGCTTCCGTTCAGTTTACGAAACACTGATTATGCCAGGGTCTGTAATGATAAACAGTCAGAGAGATTCAGGCTGAGCATTTGTTAGTGTTTCTCCCATGTGGATCAGATAGCAAAGCATGCTGGGTAATGGATCTCAGATGGATCATATTTGTTTCAAAGGGAGCATGAGTTTCAAGGACTCTGAACTATTTTCAAACAATGCCGTCAAAGTCTGCTCTTTTTTCTTTTTTGGTACCCAACCATAAGAACCATTAATGACCTCAGTTAGGACCTGCTTTTTGTGGAGGGATAACAAAAATGCATTCATCACCGATGCTCAGATGCATTAATACAGTAGCCTTTATTTGTTACATATACATTATATGTATATACATACATTGTTTTGGAAGCTGGGGTCAGAGCACAGGGTCAGCCATGATACAGCGCCCCTGGAGAACAGAGGGTTGAGGACCTTGATCAAGGACTCAAGGGTGGTGATACCGGGGCTCGAACCCCGACCAGTATCCCAACTACAGAGCTACCCTCCTTCCCGCTCCTCGTGAGACTTATTGTTATGTCTCTCGTGTTTTGCTAAAGCAGACCCAAATTCTGACCATTACCTGGAACTGCTTTTCTTGTCTGATGAGATAGTGGCAAGATGTGCGAGATGAATCGTGAAACATTTGAACACTGAAGTTTTCATGGATCTGATTATAATTAAATGTGATGTCGCTGAATGTTTAGGAAGTCTGCAAATGACACGGCATTGATTCGATCTAAACGCAGACACGAGAAGCGAAGCTTTAGTAAAACAATGGTGTAAACAATGTCCAGCTGATCAAACCGTTCAGACCTTGATATATATAAACATGTACTAGGCTCACCCATCTGCACAGTGGGTTGTTTAAGCCATGTTACCTACAAATTTCGGAGAAAAAAAAACACATGGCAAGCATCGACAGCTTTGTGTGATTTACTACGTCTCGGTTGGAACGACAGAAATTGATACTTAGCCGGATGTTTACATCATCGGTGAAATGTGATTGCGTGAATGAGGAAGTAAACAAGCAAAATATGTTTGAGAGATTGTACAGATTCAGCTGCGAGTTCGATTTGCCAGTAAACATCCTGGCCTTCGGACAGGAACTTGCTGATTATAGCCTCTGAGTAATGAAAGTCTGGTCTGTGTTGTGTCTGATACAGCAACAATGTTTGTTCCAAGACTGTTAACGCGTACCACGAAGCCGGATGATTGGACATTCATAACAACCTCGCCTTAATTATCAGTTCATAAATTCTTATGGTTTCATTATAGATTGCCAATACTGACGTCGCCACTTCCTCACCTGAGGGCTTGTAGGGGATTTTCCCCCCCGTGCTTATTTTATAAATCGGTTCTATGAAAAATCCTCTTGAGTTCAAGACATAGTTCATTTGGGCATTGGCAGCAATAAGCATCTACTTTTTATAAAAAAAGTCTTGTTTCTATCTAGGAATGTTACAAAAGACATGGTGCATTACATTGCTTGCCATGTTTTAGCCTTCTGCCTGTTGTATCACTGTAGCCTGAGTGTTGTATCACTGTATCACTGTTCCAAAATTGTATGTGCCACATAAATTCTCATGGGATTAATACACTTCTTATTCAATGGTAATAAACGTGGATTTATTTACACTTATTTTCCGGTTATTCTTTACTAAACCAGTGCTTGAAATTACAGCCCAGAATGCCTCATTCTGCTATATTTTTCTAACGCCAAATTAAGTTCAAGTTTAACAAGTTCAAGTTTTTTCTGTAAAGTAATAACACATTTTTTCGTATGTTGTGATGTAGAATGTAATTGTCAGTGTTCCCAATGCATTTGCACATATTTAAATAAAAATTATTATAAGGATTTTGAGCTTTACTCACCTTTTTAACACACTCCTATTATTTTGAACACACCTGTACATACTATACTATACTATACTATACTATACTATACTATACTATACTATACTACATAATTTATAGTTTTCTATCTAGAAATGTTACAATGGGATTCAAATATAGATATATATATATATATATATATATATATATATATATATATATATATATATATATATATATATATATATATATATATATATGACATACAGTGAAATGCTTCTTATAACCATCCAGCATATGAACATAAGAAAAAAAGAAATAGTCCAGACATCTTAATAAAAATATAAATAGTGTATAAAGTGTAAATAGACCAGTGTCCAGTGTAAAGTGATACTGATACTAAACACTAAACCGTTTCCTGGTTCAGACACTGGATTAATCCTGGTTTAATTCTCTTCATATTCAATGGATTTATTTACACTTATTTTCTGGTTATTTTTACTAAACCAGTGCTTGACATCACACCCCTGAATCCCTCATGCTGCTATATATTTCTAATGTCAAATGGTTCATGTAAATGATATGCTACCAATACAACCCAACTTAATTTCATGAATCTCATTCAACCAGTTGTATTATATACACAATAATGTATCGTTTATTATTCATATACCATGTGTCTGGTGTTTTCTATTAATATAAACATAAGCCCAAGCCAAATACCGGCATGTTTTTGGGGCGCTTTTTTAGAGAAAACCGGAGGATCCTGGAGGATTTCCTACACAAGGAAGAACAAGTGAAACTTGCACACCAGTAATGCGGTCTCACACAGGCTTAAATACCCAATACCCAGTGCTCATTTCATTGTAATCCTACAAAAGTATGCAGTCATGTTGATGTAAGGAATCTTTGGACAGCACCGCCGCAGTGCAGGTCACATTGTAAAGACCAGCGGGAAATCACGTGCTGTTTAAGTCAAGTGGAATGTCTTTTGGCAAGTGCTCCACCTCTCCTTGAGAGCCCCTGCTGGCTCGATAGTGCTCTTTGCACTCTCTCTTCAGTACCTGTGAAAACATCTGTTCTGTTCTCCAAGGCTCCGATCTGATTAGGCAGGAGGGTGCTTTATCAGATGAGCACTCCATGCTACTTGTGGGTTTTTTTTTTTTTTTTTTAATTCGGAGCTCTTGACGAGCATTCAGATCATTCTGTGCTGGCTGTAGACACATTTCCACTCTAGCGGAAGCTTGCAGGTGGGGAGGGAAGATTTTTTTGTTTCTTGCCTGATTTGTTTCAGCATGATTAAAGCAATCAGCACCTAGGAGGCCTAGTAGGAGTAAACATTATTCCTATTTTAGAAGTTATTTGAATCCATGTGCACCTGAAATGTGAATTAAACAGTTCATTTCATTTCTGTTTTTTTTTTTCTTATTTTGTAAAATCAGCAAGAGAAATAATTTATGAATTGTTCCCATTGCTGTTATTAGAAAGTGAATTCTTTTACACAGCTGACCAGAGATCATTCACGCCAGCAGAACAAATAAACCCAACTTCACGGTTTCTAATTGTACATCAGTGAAAACAGAACTTACATGGCATGAATCAACATGTTTATATCCCCAATACCCAGGACATTTATAGTTTCTCCACAGCGATGCACTTTCTTTTACAGCGTTTTGCTATGGTTTATATGAAAGCACCAGTAAAAGTTAAATGTTTCTACTTTCAGAGCAAACAATTTTGCTTTTTTGTGTATTTTGTAGTTCTAGAGGGAAATTTTATGATCTACAAAACTGGCCCCAATACTGCACTATGAGAAAACCACATGATCAGCACACAACACAAAGACTATACATATTTCAGGTTGTTAACGATGAGGTAAATTACTTTGTTTTATTAATTCATACATTGTAATTTCAGCTATTATTTACCCAACCAATTTAATTTAGTAAGAATCAAATGGAAAAATATCCGCGTCCCTAAAAGCACAATATACAACCTTTTTCAGGCTTTTTTTAATTTAACACATCCAAGCATTTATCACATTGTTTGTATCATTGCCTTCACGCAAACACTTCCAAACGAAGAAGGCTCTATTTTTCGCATGCATGTTTTTCATAATCCACTCCTTTGTCCTATTTTACAAATGACAGTGTCCATGTTTCCCTCTCTAACACATACATGTACACAAATGGAAGCTTTGCTGATTTTCCAAGGCCATGGTGTTTTCTTCAACTGAGTGTGAAAGCCAAAGCTCTCAAGCAGAGTGCAGAGGGAATGCATTAGGGGGAAATAAGCACGGATATTCAACATTGTGCACAATGTAAACTAAATGAAGGCCTGTTGGATGTACACTGCTCTTCCGAGGATTGGCCCACACCCTAATTATGTGTGTCCTGGTTATTGTTGAGAACAGGATTTCGGTCTGGATTATTTTTGTCAACCCTTTAGGCCTCTTTTCAAGTCTGTTTCATTTCCTGTTTGTTTAGATGGACGCATTGTGATCAGTCAGTGATGGACGCAGCCGTGGCGTGGACGGGGGACGGCGATTGAGTTTGAAACCAGGCCACGGTATCATGATGAGTTTAATGGACATGTTTGAAACCCTTAGGGGCCAATTGCAAGGGGAGGGGTCGCCTCAGGGTCATGTTTGCTCATGGTGTTCAGGAGCGTGCCGAATACCAATCCATTACACTCCCACTGGAGTGTGTGCAGTCCTGCATCTGGTTGCGTTCGGGGGTCTGACAGAGGCCAGTTCAATCTTCGATTGATATGTATTTAATGTAAGCAAAACTATACAAAATCTATGAAAGCTGGATTTAATGCTCGAGGAGGCTTTTGTTTCCGTATCACAGGCTTAATACCCGAAGATGACGTATTTCTATCGACATGTTTACCGATTTGGCATTGAAGTGTGAGGCAAAGAGGAATTTAAATTTTAACCACACTGTAGCTGGAAAAAAAATACAGTCATATCTCATTAGGTTCGATCCCGAAATTCAGCTAACAAGAGCGGCTTCATTTATGTCAGGCACAGGCAAGGCTGTTAGTAGGGAACAGAAATTAGAGCCAAGTGAGACACCCACTGTGTGACAAAAGGAGAGGCGAGAGGTGAGAAACCCACGTCTCAGAAGTCCACCCAATTCTGCAAATCACTCAACACGAGGTTTCCCGTTCCAGCCGCCATTTGGCACCATTAGGGAATGAAACTCTATCCAAAATCACTGAACTGTAACTCTTTAGTCGTAACCAATTGTTGGGGGAAGGAAAAAAAAATGTCACTTCATCATAAAATTATGAGCAGACCCTTAAAGCCTTTTATACTGAGACCCCGACACCACGGAATGTCTTTGTATCGCACTACTGTGTCATACTAGGTTTTAAAGTGACACTGTAGAATAATAAAACGAACCTGGATTATAGACCAAAGGCAATCACATACTATATTGCAGAATGGACCAGCCTGTGCAGGAGTGAATGGACAGAACTGTTTGGTATATGAATTATCGCCAGGCGATGCATATGGTTTTTATAGCGTACAACGCAGTGCCTTCAAGCAAAGTATGACTACATGCAAAAGCAATGCTTCTCAATAGCAACAGTATAACTTGGAAAGTTTGGAAGCCAGAGAGTCATTACATTTTAACATGCGTGTAACTTGTTGATAATTAATGGAATACTGAATCATTTATAAATACCATGATTGGGGGGGGGGGGTAAATAACATTTTTTAGGTATACGGTAATACAAATATGCAACACCTGTGAAGTTTAGATTTGCATCCTCAGTCAATTCTGGATTTTTTTTCCTTAGAACATAATTAATAATGAATAATTGTTTGTGGGAATCACAACTTCTCAGCATTTTTATTCATTTAGGCTAATTTAAGGCAATATATAGATATTCATGCATTCACTGATATTCCTTACTGGTGAATGCATGTACATTTTACTGTATTTCTATGAACTGAAATGAAATTATTACTGTATTTTGCGGTACCAAAGAAAATGCTCTCGTATGAATTACAGTATATATAGGGGTAACGTCAGTATTTTACATTCTAGCAATGTAAACTGATCTGAACTGTACTAGCTTCCACTAGTGTCCCTCGAGAAAGGCCCTTAACCCACAATTGCTCAGTTGTAAGTCGCTCTGGATAAGGGCGTCTGCCAAATGCCATAAATGTAAATGTAAATGTAAATGTACTGTACAGTATACCCTTATATTCTGTTTTTAAGGGTAGTCTACTTTGAAAAAAAACAATGTTAATAACAAAATAAAAATAATAATGATCATTTTACATTTTGAAATGTGTCCTTATATAAATTTATCAGCATCAAAGATTCATTCGCCTAGCTTCATAGAGTGGGAGGTGGTGGAAACTGTGGTTAAGGTGTTTGCCTACGGACCAGAAGATCGCAGGTTCAAATCCCGGCCCACCAAGCTGCCACTATTGGGCCCTTGAGCAAGGCCCTTAACCCTCAATTGCTCAGTTGTAAGTTGCTCTGGATAAGGGTGTCTGCCAAATGCCACAATGTAAATGTAGAGCCATGTTACATGTCTGTATGTCTGAATCTCATGGTCTGTTATTTAACACTTGTATACACACTCGCTGTTTGCTGTGCCTCTTGTTTCTTGTTTTTCCCTCCAAGGATTTTGTTCATGCTCGTTTTTGTAATCTCACTCCAAGTTTCAATTTTTGCTCGTTGATTATGCTGTGTTTATTTTTTTTATTGTGTTTGTTTTGTGCGTGTGCACTTTGTTAAACAGTTTTGCACTTGCAACCTCTTCCTTTGTATGATCGTGACACTCACTTAATGTCCCGTGTTAATTATGCATAGTATACAAAAAAAAAACATTATTTAACAAGAACAAATAATTTAAAAACACATTATTTACCAAGTGTTTAGACAGCAGATTGACTGCTGTATGACCCAGTATGACCTTAGCAGACAGATGTTGAGGCACTGTTTTGATCTATTATATTAAATATTATATTTGATTTAATACTTGCGGAAAAGTATTTTTTTCTAACGTTTAGCCACAGCATCATCTGACACCTTCTCTAACCTGTCACACATGTATTATTAGGGTATCAGTTTATGCGCGATTTGTGAGTTAGTTGGAGCGCAAAGTAACTGGCTGATAATAATTCACTTCACTCAGACTGATGATGGCTGGAAATCCTGGATCATCATCATCAATTCCAGCACATCCAGTTTGCTTTGGCATGATTTTTTCGTGTCTTCCCGTTGGTAGGGCATGTGGAGACTCTTTGTCCGTACCTCTTTTGGAAACTGGAGCAAGCCATAAAACAAGAGCTGGTGAGTTGAAGGTTTTCTCGTCCAGGGATTCTTCCAAGTCAGTATAACGAAGCGGGTTTTAATGGAGGTACATACTGTAGTGGCGACAATGAGTCTGTCCTTATATACGATCATTTCCATTTTACTACAACTAACATTTATAACTATAGTAATAATTATAGCAGGAGAACGTAGTGTCTTTAGATATCAATCATGGATCTAGAATAACATGTTTGAGTGATTTATTTTATATCATCATGCTCTTATACTCTTATGTTATATTGAAAACGTGTTTGTTCATATACATATATATATATATATATATATATATATATAGATATACTATATATATATATATATATATATATATATATATATATATATATATATATATATACATACAGTGGGACCTTGGCTAACTTCGTTAATCCATTGCTGAAACTGCAACTTTAGCTGAAACTGATGTTTCCACATCATGCACCAATATAAGCACTAAATAGCGTAATCTATTGTAGAGCCCTGTTCTCCCGCGGGACCCAACGCAAATGAGTGCGGCGCAGGACAAGATTTGATGGTTGATTATGGGTGCGGGTGGGAATATATTCAGATGTATGCGGGTTGCAGGGGAGAATACTATTATTCACTGACGCTACTCTCGCAAATTGGTCTTAAAAATGTATATAAATGTATAACAGTTTATTTGTTTTAGTATATTCATTCATTCATTCATTCATTCAACTTCTATCGCTAAATCCGATCTTCCCTCTGGCTAACCTCTAAGCCACCGTGCCCCTTTGTTTTTAATATATATATATATATATATATATATATATAGGGGGGCACGTATATGTGTGTGTATGTGTAGTTTGCATGTTCTCCCCGTGCCTCAGGGGATTTTTCTCAAATGGATGTCTGATTTACAATAAATGTTCACTTGATTGACCAATTGTCCTGGAGAGACAGCAGGGAAACCCTCATTCAGAATGCGGCCCAAAGCTACTGAGCAGGTAGAATCCCGATGTTAACCGGAGCAAACATCGTTATCCGTTACAAAATTTTGGTCGCAAAACACGACATTAACCAGAAACGCCGTTAGCAGAAACAGATGTTAACCGATGTAGTAAAGTTACCACTCTGATTTTCACTGACGATATTTGCTTTGATTCTTTTGTATGCTCACTACAAGATTTTATCTTGCAAAAAATTACAATAACACAATATAATTACATTTGATCGCCGCTATTCTGCAGGATCTGTTTTTGATGCATTGGAAATCAACTCCCTGCTGGATTTTTTTTTTTTTTTCGCTCGCACTCGCACATTCTGTCACAAGAGGTATCCTGATTGGGAACATGAGAACACTGGGAGAATCTTGTGATTGGTTATATTTGAAAAAAAAAAAGAAAAAAGTGATGACAGCTGAACCGAGCTCTGATGTGACTGCTGGAGTCTGAGGCGCTCGGACTCGCCAACCTCACGCATCCGCTCTCAAGGTGGTCTTGATTTGTGGGGATGATAGAGAGCGTGGTGAGATTTGCGGTATGCGTGTGGCATATGAGAAAACTAGTGTGCAAAGTCTTTCCAAGTATCAGGTTTAATCTGCAAACAATATGCAAGAACTGTCAGGCACATGGAAACGAGTTGCAGATTTTTGTGTAAATACTCCTTTAAATGACTTGAAGTATTAACTGTAGCACTCTAGATTGCTGTTATAAGAAATAATCAATGGTGGATGAGTTGCCCTTAATCCCAGTTGGTTTCTTTTCTCAAGCAGAACAGTGTTTCGTTCATTTGATCCCGTGTCGAACAAGTATGAATATTTACATTGTGTAATTTTTTATAAGTGTCTCATTTATTAGCATAATTGAAGTAAATAGGAAATATTGCATAATAATTCAGGAGGCATGGTGGCTTAGTGGTTAGCACGTTCACCTCACACCTCCAGGATCCGGGTTCGATTCCCGTCCCGGCCATGTGTGTGTGGAGTTTGCATGTTCTCCCCGTGCCTCAGGGGGTTTTTCTCCGGGTTCTCCGGTCCCCCCCCGGTCCAAAAACATGCACGGTAGGTTGATTGGCAGCTTGGAAAATTGTCCTTAGTGTGTGTGTGTGTGTGTGTCCTGTGATGGGTTGGCCTTCCATCCAGGGTGTATCCTGCCTTAATGCCCATAGACGCCTAAGATAGGCACAGGTTCCCCGTGACCAGAGGGAAGATCGGATATAGCGGTAGAAGATGAATGAATGAATGAATGAATGAATGAATGCATAATAATCCCTCACAAGACGTCACAACACACAGAGCATCCAGGCCTCCCGTGTTGTGACCCTTAACCTCACTTCATTGGGAGTACACTGATGAGGAGCTATAGGGATTAGCAACAGATGCCCAGCTTCACCGTCTAGTGATCTCAGTACTGGCTGTGTCCTCGTCTCCTCATCGCATCCCAAATTGATCGGGAGTTTAGAAGCGCAATCTGTCAAGTTAGAAAATGTGTTCCATTTTTTTTCCTTCGGTCAAGCATTGTTTTTAATGAGCATGGGCATTTTAATTGGCACTGCATCAGCTGCCATTGCTTCCTGGCACTGTGTCCCTATTTATTACGTCTCCTCAATTCTCTCCGTTCAGAACATGAAAAAGATGTCTTTATACAAACCTGGCTTTAATAAGGCATTAATACTTTATACTATAATGCAGTTTTTATGAGCGTCTTCACCATCTCCTCCTGTTTTTTTCCTCAAGGATTTCTTTTTTCGTTTTTTTTTTTGGAGAGATGCCCTTTGTGTTGCGGATGTAATTTCATGACTCGTTCGGAATTCGTGATCCATCTCGCCTGAGATGAAACGGGTTTATTATTACAACCGGGATGTAATATCAACCCATGTGTTTCCACTGGCCACGAATAATGGTCTGAGCCATGGTGTCATGCTCTCTTATACCACATGGATAAATGTAATGGGGGGGGGGGTTACAAATCAGAATGCTTTCGATTTCCCATAGGTCCCGGTAGTGCTCTGGTTGTTTCCTCAAGTGCTACAGTTGTGTACAGTTGTTTTTTATGGTTCAGGCAAGCCGAGAATCTTTAGTTATAGTGGTGAAAATCAGTGCATTGTATTCTTTACCGAGGTTATTCATTTCATCTATATAAATGAATATTACCAAACAAACAAACAAACAAAAAAATAAATAAATAGGAAGACTCATACATAATGGCAACCCAGTGTGAACCTGAATTACCCAGGGTTTAACAGTTAAATAGGATAGTGGTTTTAAAGTGAGTCTTTGCTCTGAAAGTAAAACTAGCACCAGGTGGAAACCCGCAGGTTTTGGAACTTTTTTTCTTTTGTTTCTTCTGCCTATTTGCGTGGTGTGAATGTCGGTAATCACGCGGTCATTCGTGGAACCCTGGATACCTATAGATGCGTCATCAGATCCAGATGTGCAGTACGAGCCCTTGTAGGTAGTTTTATCTCACACGGAGGTCTGGTAATGGTTTGTTCACTTCCCTTGGCAATGGGACGGAGGACAAGGGGAATAAAAGAGGGGTTTTGAGCTTGGACAGAAAAAGAGGAAACGATTCTGGGAGAGACAGATGAGCTCGGCGCAGCTGTTGCGAAGCATCACTTCACACTTACCTCACCCAGCAGCAAAACCGGAGCGAAATGCATGAAACTTAACCTTGCAGCATTCTCCTTCAGCATTTTTTTTTTATATAAAAAGACACAAGGATATGCGCTCTAAGAGGGCGTCGTTCTTTTGCTCTGGTTAATTAAAGGCGCCCAGATAAAGCCGAATTAATTAATTTTCTCTGGAATTAGTGAATAGGAAGCGGCTTATCTCCTACAACGAAGCTCAAGGAACGATTTTTGTCTCTCAGGTTGTAATTGTTCCCACTCGGCACATTGTTCCCACTAAAGATTGCAACGAAGTCAAGGCGGAGAGATTTTAGATATCCGCCCCTCACATATCCTCCATCGTCCATCTCACCTCAGCAGCTTTCTACCAATTTTTTTTCTTCTCCCAACTCCCTTTCCTGTTTCATTTTTAATAACACAGAACTTAAACCGAAAAATCCTTCCAACCAAGCTTTAGACCACTTATGTGTCGGATTTTAATTTACAGTGTGGTTACAAACCCACCTCAAAACCCCCATGTAGGCTTCGGGGAGAAACCTGCAGCTTTCTTGACAATTCTGCTTTATTGGATGTACGCTGATCTGAAATATGCCTGGTGATTTTTTCCCCCGGTCGTTTGGCAGAGAGCAGCGACGCGCATGTCCGCCAAAAAAAAAGAGACCGACCTGGTGGTTAATAAAACCGCAGTGCGAAGTGCAGATGGCAGGTGGCGTGGCGGTGAAGTCGATTGACTTGTGAAACAGCAAGACCAATTTGAAAACCATCGCCTCAGTGCCGGCGCGGCCTCGAATGGGATCCCTGATTGAATAATCGAAGATGCTCTTGGAGGAAATTAGAAAATCGCTCTGCGAGAATTGGGTTATCTAAGTAGAAAATTACAGTATTGATTTTCGTAGCAGAGAGAGTGAATTCGCTTTTGATGCATTCTCAGGCGCTCCGCATCGAATCGGCCGAGTCGACAGATTGTGCTTTTCCGTAGCGAGTCTGAAATTATCCGGGGCCCAACCCTGAAGACCCCGCGGGTGTGTCTCCTGTCGCTATGAAACCATCATCACGCGGTTTTCAGCAAGATCTTCGCCGCCCCTCCCTGCTAAGGTTACGGGACATCAAAGCCATTGTGGCATTCCTTTGTATTTGCCCGTGTATGCCGACGGAGCAGCGTTCCCACCTCAGCGCCTGGTGTTGTGTTTCTAGTTGTACAAGCAACTCTGATGAGTCGATGATAAATGACAGAGCTGTATTTATCGTGTCAGGAGTTTCCTGCTGGAGAGAATAAACAAAAAACAAAAAAAAAAACGCCTGTGTTTGAATTTCTCCATGGTGACACCAATACTAGAGGCAGTCTGGATCTGTCAGAGGGGATTATACCCCAGCGCTAGTATGTTGGAGAAGGATGAAAAAGTTCTTTAACCTTCGTCTTACAGGGCACCGTGAACACGTGATCTCTCAATGAGAGTGTTGGGAAGGTTACGTTGGAAATGTAATAGATCACAGGTTACTATTCAAAAGGTAACAAGTAGCGCAACTTTTCAATGACTTTATAAAAGTAGCTGATTAATTTTGATTACTTTTGGATTACTTTCATTCGTCCACTAGGTGGCACTTTTTACTTAACATGTGTGACATATATATGCTGGTTATGCCTCACCGTATTTTTTCATGTTACTCCCTGCGCATACTTTGAGACTGAGAGCACCACTGCCACCTACTGTAGTGGATGTGCAATTATGGTTTATTCATGTACAGCAAAAAAGCATATTCCCCGGGGTCGCCAAACACCCCCCCCCCCCCCCACTATTACACCCCCCACACTATTTGAGTACCAATGCAGTAGTCTAAAGCACATTATACATGAAATTGTCCCGTAGTAATACTATTTGCAATCTTTAAACTTTTAATAAGTGACTGTAATTACATTTTTTTTCTCAGTAACTGTAACGAATTACTGTTACATTTATTTTGTTATGAAATAATGTAAGTTACATTAAGTTACATGTAACTAGTTTCTCCCTAAGGCTGTTTATTGCTAAATAGGTTTGCACTTACAAGAAATTTTTTTTGGTGACAGAAGCTTCCAAATTTTTTTTAAATGTAGGATGAAATGTAATAATAAAACATAATACATAATGATAAAGCATAATCTAATGAAGGATAAAGCTTATTGCACATTTTATTAAAAAAAAAAGTATGATTGCACAGAGAAGTACAGGTAACACTGTTATTGCACATATTTCTGTTTTATTGAGCAATGGCATTGAGGTTGGTTGCCTGGGGAGGAAGAAACTTTTCTTGCGCCTGGCTGTCTTGGTGCTCGGCTCTCTCTAGCGTCGGCAAAAGTTCAAAGAGCATGTGGCTTGGGTGTGAGGGATCCAGAGTCATTTTCCAGACCCTTTTTCACACTCTGGTTGTGTACAGTTCCTGAAAAGATGGTAGGGGAATGCCGATGATCTTTTTATCATCTTCATATTATTGTGTCTATATAGTGCTTTTATATTATGCCACTGAGGAGCCCCTTGATAGACCTTGATCCACTTTACTAATATACATATGATATACATAATGTTTTGGATTGTAGCTTATTGAAGTTGGTGGAATTCTGCACAAAAACTTGAGTTCAAATCCCACTACCATTAACTGCAGGGCCCTTGAGCAAAGCTCTTAACCCTAAACCGCTTAGAATGATGTAATGAGTCTTCTTTGGATGAGGGCGCTTGACGAAATGCCTTAAATTGAACGTATTCCTGTAAGACCCAAATATAGAAAAAGAAATGAGCAAAAATTTGTTTGACCTCTGAGATATTGTTTAATAATCCTATTTGAAAGAGTTTTCACAATTTTTACATTTTATTAGAGATTTTTTTTTACAAGTTATTTGGGAAATGTAATATTGGGCTTAGTCGGGAGCTGAATTTCTGCATAATAAATACTCGAAACAACAAGAGTGTGATTGTTACTAATAATCACACAACAATCATATTTTTACATTTGTTATTTTTGCTGATATTTGTTCTAAATCTTATTAAAAGTAATATTTTATATTTGATTTTAAAAACGTGTAGTCTGATTTAATTGGAAATTCTATGATGTCTCCTGTTTACTGTGGAGTGGACAGAGGTTTCTCGAACAGTCTTTCACAATTTGAGTTTTACAGACAGACAGACAGACAGACAGACAGACAGATAGATAGATAGAACTTTATTGCCAATGCGTAGTACAGGTACACAGCAATGAAATGCATTTTTAGCATCTACCAGAAGTGCATATAGACATGAGTTTATGTACAGTGGATGATATAAATATGTGTATATGTACAGCATTTGTAGTCCAGTAAATATATATGTACAACTCGTAGAATAAATATCCAATGTATGAGCAGAAAGAGATAAATGGAATCTGCATTGCATGTGGAAAATTATGTCCGTATATATAGTATACAAGAATAGATAACTGAAAAAGAAATGTGCAAGTATTATAAGAGGAGTAACGGTATGTTGCAGCGTATATACAGATACACATATGAATAAGATGTAGTAAGGCACAGTGTGTAAGGAGTATATAAAGGTATTTGGGAATAAACATTTATGAATCTGTTTACAAAGACAGTTCGTCTCATCTGTCTTTTTGCAATCGTATTGCTTGCATGGGACAATTAGATATTCTCTGCACATCATGTCCATATTTAATATGTCGAATTCAATATTCAGTCAGCATTGTCACACATTGCTAAGTCGCTGACAGGGCAATTGTTCACTATGAGGAAAATCCCAGGTCTCAGGAGTAGCAGTCTTAAAAATTACAGCAGCAGTTCAATTCCAAACCGACAGTATCCGGGTGAGGTAGTGTATCAACTGAATCAGCATTGAAACCCAAATATGAGGTCGTCCATTATAGAAGAAAGGGACTCGATTGGGAAGTCTTGTTTGCACATGGCTAAAACGGATCCGTCAGCCACATTCAATTCATCATACATGATTTCCATTGCAATAAATTGGTTTAATGGAATAAAAGCCGGTGAACCAGGGGCGAGAATCGGTGATCTACGAGCGAGCCGGCGAGACGCAGATGTGAAGTATTTGGCAGAAAATAAAAGTGCAAAAAAATCATCAGAGGGAGTCAAGTGAGGAAAGGAATAAAGCACTAGGAAAACAGACTTCTCTGGGAGGTAGGGGAAATAAATGTGAGGTGAATGCGGAAATGCGAGACAGCGCAGTGGCGAAGAGCAGGGGAAAAGGAGAGAAACAAGGGAGAGATGCATTTTTTAGATGCGGCGTTAGGTTCTGAGATCAATCCTGCGGCAGACAGGAGGCCGATGCTTTGCAATCAGCACGGCGAATGAAACGCAGCCGCGGCTGCTGAGGCAGCACTAAAGCCGGCCTTCATCTGCTCTCCACACCTTTGCCTTATCCTCTGGGCCACGATTCACACTTACTTCATCTTCCACTCTCAGGTTTTTTTTTTCTTTTCTTTTAAGAGTGCACGTACCTTGTCTTCATGGTATTTATGAGTCAGACTTTAACACACCATGATGGATGGATTTTGTTTGCAATCCACAAAGAAAAAGAGAGTTCAGTATGTATCTGAGGTGTGCTAATATATACTACTTATATCCCCAAAAAAGAGAAGTACAGTTTTTCTTTTTTCTTTTTATTTTCTTTTTATTATTATTATTATTATTTATTATTATTATTATTATTATTATTATTATAGTATCCATTTTAAACTATTACTTGGTTGTATTTCTAATATTATAATGCATATATATATATATGGATTTTAATGAACAGGAAGTGCTATTGGGAGGTGTCGTACATTGCCAACATACAAATGCCATCATTTAACCTCTCAACCAGCTTCCTGTGCATTCGTGCCACTGGTGTCAGAGATGAAGCACAAAAACAGCATGAGTTGCTCCCGAGTGTTCTTTTGTTATTGTGGGCTGCGTCATTTGCAGCTAAGTAGCCAGACGGTGTTTAATTTTACACTTTCCTCTCAGGAGAATCAGTTGTCCTGAGACCTGCTTGGAACCTTGTTTCCAATGAGTATGATTGTTTCAGGAATCCATCAGCAACTACGTCCCATTAAAAAAAAATTGTATATAAAAAAATGTATTTTTTTTGTATTTGTTTTTTTCATGTATTTGTATTTTGTTTTTTTTTTTGTTATTTTTGCTGATATTTGTTCTAAATCTTATTAAAAGCAATATTTTGTATTTGATTTTAAAAGCATGGAGTCTGAATTAAAGGGCAATTCCATGATGTCTCCTGTTTACGGAGGAGTGGAAAGACTTTAAAGACTTTATTGTCATTGTGTAGTACAGGTACACATCAACATTTTTATCATCTACCAGAAGTGCAAATAGACATGAGCTTATGTACAGTAAAATGTGCATAAACTACAGTGCAGATGTAGTAAGGCCCAGTGTGTAAGGAGAATATAAAGGTACTTGGGTATATACAGATATACATATAAGTAAAATAATGCAGATGTAGTAAGGCCCAGTGTGTAAGGAGAATATAAAGGTACTTGGGTATATAAAGATATAAATATATAAATAAAATAAGTGCAGATGTAGTAAGGCCCAGTGTGTAAGGAGAATATAAAGGTACTTGGGTATATAAAGATATACATATAAGTAAAATAATGCAGATGTAGTAAGGCACAGTGTGTAAGGAGAATGTAAAGGTACTTGGGTATATACAGATATACATATAAGTAAAATAATGCAGATGTAGTAGGGCACAGTGGATATAATAGGAGTTATATACTGATCTAAAGGTGTGGTGTAGGGTTCAGTAAAGTGATGGTCGATGGGAAGAAGCTGGCCCTGAACCTGCTGGTTCTGGTACGAATGTTCCTGTATCTAATTTTCAATGGAAGGAGGTTAAGCAGATTGTGACTGGTTTGTGAAGAGTCCTTATACTAACATTAAGATAATTATAACTGTGGAACTGCACATAATTTTGAAACAAAAAATAGAAACTTTTAATGAATAAATTTATATATAAAATGTCTGGGTATTATGTATAGAACATTTTGAATATTCACATTTGCTCATTGTAACAGCGGGTGCCGAAACTTCCGAGGGGCACTGTTGTACACGTAATGGCGCATGGAAGTAAAGACATAATGGACCCATTCCAGGGAAGTACAGGATTTCCTTTCCAAAAAACAAATAAAGTTTAGCCATTTCCTACATTACTGCATTTTCTCAGTCACAAGTCATAGTGTTTAAAATGCGCCTCGCTGAGCTCCGAGCGTGTTGTGTAGTGCAGGTCACGGTCTCATTACAGAGAACCGTTCCACACCAGGGACTCTAAAAGGACTCGGTCAGCTCCAGAGAACTTGGGCACAAAGACATCGACGTTGGTGGAACACAACCTCTGTTTTTTTGTATTATCAGGGTTAAAGAACATTTGTGTTTCATTTCCTTTTCCCCAGGCAGAGCAGGAACCGTCAACAAAACATTTCACAGAGGGGAAATTAAACTTGCTTTTGTTGTTGGTGCTACAGTTGGTTTTTAGGAGAGACGTTCAAAGCAACTTTGGAAAACAATTACTTTTCATTAGTTGCATACTCCACTTGTAAAGTGTTTAAATGCTCACCATAGCTGCGAATAGCAACAAGAGTTAAACAGTTTATTAGGCATTGTCATGTGCAATGTAATTTAATATATTATATATAATAGTGTAAATAATATATGTATAATATCTCTTACACTATCAAGTGCAATATATTTTAGAATTCCAATGTGCAACCCTATTTAATACTATTACATGTTTGTATTGTTTTTTTTTTTCTTGACTCAGTCTCCGTTTCCTTCAGGATTTATCAAGTTTTATCTTATCTTATCTTTATGTGAATATCCCCAAGTTCTACACTGTTTTGAGTGAAACTAACACAATTTTTTTCTATACACACATACAGACGTGGACAAAATTGTTGGTACCCTTTGGTCAATGAAAGAAAAAGTCACAATGGTCACAGAAATAACTTTAATCTGACAAAAGTAATAATAAATAAAAATTCTATAAATGTTAACCAATGAAAGTCAGACATTGTTTTTCAACCATGCTTCAACAGAATTATGTAAAAAAATAAACTCATGAAACAGGCATGGACAAAAATGATGGTACCCCTAACTTAATATTTTGTTGCGCAACCTTTTGAGGCAATCACTGCAATCAAACGCTTCCTGTAACTGTCAATGAGACATCTGCACCTCTCAGCAGGTATTTTGGCCCACTCCTCATGAGCAAACTGCTCCAGTTGTGTCCGGTTTGAAGGGTGCCTTTTCCAGACTGCATGTTTCAGCTCCTTCCAAAGATGCTCAATAGGATTGAGGTCAGGGCTCATAGACGGCCACTTTAGAATAGTCCAATTTTTTCCTCTTAGCCATTCTTGGGTGTTTTTAGCTGTGTGTTTTGGGTCATTGTCCTGTTGCAAGACCCATGACCTGCGACTGAGACCAAGCTTTCTGACACTGGCTAGTACATTTCTCTCTAGAATTCCTTGATAGTCTTGAGATTTCATTGTACCCTGCACAGATTCAAGACACCCTGTGCCAGACGCAGCAAAGCAGCCCCAGAACATAACAGAGCCTCCTCCATGTTTCACAGTAGGGACAGTGTTCTTTTCTTGATATGCTTCATTTTTTCGTCTGTGAACATACAGCTGATGTGCCTTGGCAAAAACTTCGATTTTTGTCTCATCTGTCCACAGGACATTCTCCCAGAAGCTTTGTGGCTTGTCAACATGTAGTTTGGCATATTCCAGTCTTGCTTTTTTTTTTATGATTCGTTTTCAACAATGGTGTCCTCCTTGGTCGTCTCCCATGTAGTCCACTTTGGCTCAAACAACGACGGATGGTGCGATCTGACACTGATGTTCCTTGAGCATGAAGTTCACCTTGAATCTCTTTAGAAGTCTTTCTAGGCTCTTTTGTTACCATTCGGATTATCCGTCTCTTAGATTTGTCATCAATTTTCCTCCTGCGGCCACGTCCAGGGAGGTTGGCTACAGTCCCATGGATCTTAAACTTCTGAATAATATGTGCAACTGTACTCACAGGAACATCTAGTTGCTTGGAGATGGTCTTATAGCCTTTACCTTTAACATGCTTGTCTATAATTTTCTTTCTGATCTCTTGAGACAGCTCTTTCCTTTGCTTCCTCTGGTCCATGTCGAGTGTGGTACACACCATATCACCAAACAACACAGTGATTACCTGGAGCCATATATATAGGCCCAATGGCTGATAACAAGGTTGTAGACACCTGTGATGCTAATTAGTGGACACACCTTCAATTAACATGTCCCTTTGGTCACATTATTTTCTGTGTTTTCTAGGGGTACCATCATTTTTGTCCATGCCTGTTTCATGAGTTTATTTTTTTACATAATTCTGTTGAAGCATGGTTGAAAAACAATGTCTGACTTTCATTGGTTAACATTTATAGAATTTCTATTTATTATTACTTTTGTCAGATTAAAGTTATTTCTGTGACCATTGTGACTTTTTCTTTCATTGACCAAAGGGTACCAACAATTTTGTCCACGTCTGTACGTCATTTTCACTCGCTTTAGTAGCTTCAACCAACCAGTTCCCTGCACAATAAACAAACCTGCTGATTTACACCTAAGGAATTGCCGCTCCTTTGCATGAAAAGGGAATAAAGGCTGCCAGTGCTGGCGACCGCAGACTAAATGATGCGGAGAGGCAAAGCGGTTGCGTCTTCACACTGCAAGTTGTTGGCTCAGCAGTGTTCGCTGTTCAATTTATTGCTCCAGGGTGTAATATGTCACAAAGCAATCTTTCAGCCAGTGGCTTGTAGCAAACATTGTTTAATGGAGGTCGATATTCTCCACTACTTACTGTATGATCTAGGGGCTGAATGTGCCCTTATGGCTACTACTGCCTTGAAATGGTCAATACATTACCGTAGCCAATACAGGGAGCGAGTCATTAATTCAGAGCGGTCAGTGCAGGACCCGGGTCTTAGGGGTATTTATTCCGCACTCTTTATTCAAAGTAATACAGAAGGCCTGAGTGTGATTCAATTCTGTGTAATAAACTGTATTTTTGCATTCGCTGCCACATTACATATGCATATCCCATGCAATTATTAAAATCAGCCTCTTATGTGGTAATGCATAAACATGTGCAGGAACAAGTCAGAGAAATTGACTAATGAGGAAAATGTGATTTCATTGACATGTCTGTTGGTGCCAGATGTGCTATTTTCTGTATTATAAGAAGAAATCAGGACAGAGCATTAGACAGAAGCTCTTGAAACATTGAAAATCCCAAACTGTTTCATACACAGTGTAACACACGCTCCTATGCCAGTGCTTCACATCACACCCTATACATATCTGATTAGTAATCATGCTGTTTACTAATCACAAATAGGAGATGAACTACAGTGAGTAACTGCTTATGGTCTAAAAATGCTCCTGCATATGGCAGGCTTATAGGATATAGTCACCCTCAAGTGTATATCTAATCTATGCATTGTATTTTTTATCGTGAAGGTAGTTCATTGAACCAGGGGTGCAATGGCTTTGTGGTTAGCACGTTCGCCTCACACCTCCAGGGTCGGGGGTTCGATTCCTGTCTCGGCCATGTGTGGGTGGAGTTTGCGTGTTCTCCCCGTGCCTAAGGGGGTTTTTCTCCGGGTTCTGAGAATGTGAGTGTGTGTGTGTTCTGCGACACATGGGTTGGCATTCCATACAGGGTGTTTTCTGCCTTGATGCCCCAAGATGCCTGAGATAGGCACAGGCTCCCTTCACACATATTTCTTTTCACAATGAACCAATGGATTCAACTTCTAGTACGTCTGTGTGTAATAATCTCAAAAGGCAATCATTTATTTTACCATACCTTAACCAGAAAATTAAAATGGGACTAATTTGTCAGGAATCTAAACAAAGTTGATCTGATCTCAGTTGATCTCACCCCTAATCAACACAACATCATAAAGGACCATAAGAAGCTATAAGTAGCAGAGTTTGCAGTGAATATTTAGGCAAAGCACAATACACTACTGAGTCATCTCAATTCTTCTTATGTGTCCAAACTTTGGACTTTATGGTTAGTGGGTTCAAAGTCATGTGTGTGTGTGTGTGTGTGTGTGTGTGTGTGTGTGTCCTGTGTGTGTTGACTGTCAGAACACACAGGGTTATCTTTTAGCTTTCATTTACATCTGTATTCATTCATATGTATGTAATAATTTGGATTTCTATGTGGATAGTTTTGCCAAAACGCCCTCCTGTATTGTGCTTTTGTTTTTATCTGAAACTAATTGGTTGGTATTCACATTCTCAACATTGTCTCGACATTAGTGTTTCGTGCTCAAACATCTGCCAGTGTATTTGTGTAACTCCTTTGGGTTTGTAACACACATGCAGGGGCAATCAGCAGAGCAGACACCTGTCAATAAAACCTGATACTGTATGCAGCGGGGGAAGGAAAGTGTAACTGTGTGTGTGTGTGTGTGTGTGTGTGTGTGTGTGTGTGTGTGTGTGTGTGAGTGTCTCTGTGTGTGCGTCTGTGTGCACTTTACGGAGGAGTTCTTAAAAGTAAACCCTACAAACCCGACATGAATTCACACCTCTTATTAATAGTGATGAGATGAACTCTATTGCCACTGATATCACACACAATATGGTCACTTATTATGTGGTTTTCCCTACAGTATTTTGTACAATAAATGTAAACAATTAAGTTGGTTGTCTGACAATCTTGACATAGTAAGAGATAAAATGAAAAATGATTAAAAAGGGAAGGGTGTAATATGACCCAATACAAATAGACAGACAGATAGATAGATAGACACACTTTTATTCATAAAAAGTATACTAAGTTAGCCATAGATTATGCAAAGTGCCCATCAGTAGATCTATACCATATTAGAAATCACAAGTTACTATTAAAAGGGGGGGTGGTAGCTCAGTTAAGGAATTGGACTCTGGACTAAAACGTTGCAGGTTTGAGTCCCAGTCGATATTGTTCAGTCTGCTCTGGCCGTTAGGTGTGCACATGCCAGTGCATTTCCTGATGCAGGTCCCAAGCCTGTATAGATGGGAAGGGGTGCATTAGGAAGGGCATCCAACATAAAAATATGCGCCAAATCTAATATTTGAACCATCCGCTGTGCAAATCAATGCAAATCAGCATTTAGTTTCTGAGAAATTATGATAAATTATCATAATAAATATGATTTTTCATATGTGCCTGGATATCAAAAGTAATTTTTCACTGCTTAAAATGGAGAGGAAGTACTTTTCTCACCACTGGAAATATCTAGGCAGAGGTGGTATATTCATACATGTGCGTCAGAAGGGTATGTGCTTGATGATGGATGTGTTCCCATGAAGATGCCGGGGCACAACTGCCAGGCAGAGACAGATCTGGACTCTCCCTTGTTAGTGTGATATGAACTCAGGATGTCACGTTGTGACAGTTCCCGCCAAGAGTTCTGCTGTGTCATGGCCTCGTGGTTATAAATATTCTCCTTCGGAGGAAAACGTCTTTTCTAGTCCTCCCCTTGGACCCCGGTTCATTTTCCAGCGTTCACCTTTCTATCACCGCCACACATTTCTTATCAACATGATTCTATAATGCTTCTATATCTTCTTCTTCATATTCTTCTGTTTTTTTCTGCTTTATTTGTCCTCTTCACAACATGTTGCATTCTATTCTCAGATTGATATTTGTGTACATTTGATCATGTCACTTTACATAATTTTATAATAATTGCTTGTGAACATAATTTCACATTCATACATACAAAATGTTGTGTTGCATTTTTCTCTGATATGAAAGTATTGGTCTTGTTTTCAGGTCAACAGGTGTATATATATATATATAGTAATCTATTATATATATATATATATATATATATATATATATATATATATATATAGATATATATATATATATATATATATATATATATATATATATATATATATATATATATATATATATATATATCATATAGTATATATATATATATCTATATATCATATATATAGGGGCACGGTGGCGTAGTGGTTAGCACGTTCGCCTCACACTGCCAGGATCCGGGTTCGATTCCCGTCTTGGTCATGTGTGTGTGGAGTTTGCATGTTCTCCCCGTGCCTCAGGGGGTTTTTTTCTTTTTCCTTTTTTTTCTTTTTTTCTCCGGGTTCTCCGGTTTCCCCCCGGTCCAAAAACATGCATGGTAGGTTGATTGGCACCTTGGAAAATTGTCCCTAGTGTATGAATGTGTGTGTGAATGTGATGTGTGTGTGTGTGCCCTGCGATGGGTTGGCATTCCATCCAGGGTGTATCCTGCCTTAATGCCCATAGATGCCTGAGATAGGCACAGGCTCCCCGTGACCCGATGGAAGATCGGATAAAGCGGTAGAAGATGAATGAATGAATATATATATATATATATATATATATATATATATATATATATATGGAAAAACATTGTAAGTTTGTTGACCTGTTGACCTGTTCCTGCATCACTGCATTTATTTTGTCCGTCTCCATCATTCCTGTGAGTTTAGCACATTTGATCTCCCGCCAATCAGTCAATCATTGCGGTGGTTTCCGGGGTGCTATATTTATTTATTCATTTATCTATTTATTTATTTGTTTTTTTTGTTTTGTTTTTTATTTGACTTAACTCCATAACAAATATTATTTAAAATGTAGAGAAGTACAATATTAAAAAAAACACACATTTCTCTCTCTCTTCATTCCTTCTTCGCCTTCTTTTATTGTTGTTTTGTTTCTGCTGACTTCTTTTTCAACTACACACCAGGCAACCGAAGTGTGTAGCTGCCTCCATAGCCACCCACATTCGCTCATTTCTAAATTGTACCTTACAATCATGTTAAAAAAAAAAGCACATGCTTTTCCGAAATCAGTCCATTTGCTGGCCGACCTCACTGTCATACACATCTGGCTTAGATTTCGAACCGACTCCCGAATGGTTTCCTACCTTCCCACACCACACAGTGGTCTTTTCCATCCTGTTTTTAAATCAAGCACAATATGGCACTAAGAGAAACACTCAGTCATTTGGACGTTTATCGTGAGTTGTGTGTGTGGCATGACTTGCCGGTTGGGTGGATAGGTGACACGCCCCGCTCGAGGCTACATATCTTTGAGAGATGAGAAATGGCAGGTTTACACACTTCTCAAGACTGTCATTTCGAGGTATGGGCAATTACCATCAATCACTGAGAATTCTATCAAGGAGGCGTAGAAGTTTATGTCTTTACTTTTAAGGGCCTAAGGGAAACACAGAGAGAGAGATGGATGGGTGCGTTGGCCTTTTGGGTGAAGGCGCATGTGTCGGAGGAGCTCATTGGGTCAGGGAGGGCTAAGTGATGTTTATGATTGGTTGACATGATGTCCTTGAAAGGCCAATAAATGCAGAAGGGTGTGAGGCGCTCTATTTCACTTTGACAGTCCTTTGGCTGAAGCGGCACATGAGGAGAGAAAGAGCGAGAGAGAGAGAGAGAGAGAGAGAGAGAGAGAGAGAGAGTGAGAGAGTGTTTCTGTAACTCCTGAGGGGGCGCTTTCGACATCGGGATAGTTTTCTCATCAGTGAGGGGGGGGGGGGGAAGAGTTTTTTTTCCGGGATAGTTTTCTCAATCAGTGAGATCATTCCTCTCTATGTTTACAGTCAATATGCCCGAGGCTTCTGTTTAGCCCTTAAGCCAAAGGCCAATGACCCCCATTTATCCTCATATGTACCTTACATAAGTGTAATATATCTAACTCATACACACACACACACCCACACACACACACACCCTCCACCTAAACACATTCACACACATAGCTACTTAACGATGAGTCTAAATCTTCCTCCTGGTCTTTTCCAGAAGACACTTCATTTCAGAAACAGGAGGTGTTGAGTAATAGTATATATGTATAGTATAATATGTATAGCTATTTTCACTCTCGAAACCTCAAACACTATTATCTCGTCCTAATAATTGTGCTTTGTGTATTTACACTTGTGTCCTCTGACTGGCAGAAAAATAGATTATATAAAAAATTCTTTTGAGGTGTGCATCCTTACTAGACCTCTATTATGGATTCAGACACAGAGTAAGTGTGATTATAATAAGGACATTTTCATGAAAATAGTGTATTATTCAGAGTCGTTTTTCTGTACCATACAAAATTAGGGTCATTTGGCCAGAAAGAAAAGAAAAAAGAAAAGAAACACTGCTTTGGTTAACTAAATGGCGAATATGGGCTGCAGCTAAATACTTAAATGAGAGTTTCTTTTCTTTGGATATTATGAAAATATGAACATTCAAATAGTGTTTTCACAGTAAAGGTCATTCTGGGCCATTTTGACAGCCATAGTACTTATTAATCTTTCTCTCCTGGTAAAGTTATTTTGGAGTTTGTGAGGGTTCAGGTGTATGTGTGTGTGTGTGTGTGTGTTTGTGTGTGTGTGTCCTGGATCTGTGCCTCTGTGCTCTGTCTTTTGCCTCTGTGTTCTTGTAGCAGAGACAGCTGAATAAATGGTTTATTTAAATAAAACTCATACATAAGTTCCACTGTGCTAAAGCCACATTACTCAAACTTTCCCCAACTCCATATCCTGCCGTCTCTCTTTCTTTGCCCTTGTTACAAAATGTTGTATCCTCTATAAAGTAGGTGGCTCAATTCTGCACTTCATACAAACAGAGCCACTGTATAAAATCAACCTGAGATCAAGGTGTTTTTGTTCGCTTTGCATTACTGATTATTTTATCCCTCCGTTTTTGTAATGCACGTTTTAACCTCATCGACATTTTCACAAGGGCGGGGTTGAAGCTGCTGAACGGCACTGCACTGCTCAGTCTGGTATGACCGTTTCAGTGCTGCATTGACCTGCTGTCTGCCACCGCATTGCTGCATTGCTCTGATTTATGAGTTTATGCACAGAGGAGGCATCAGTTCTAACGCATCGAGAATCTATTAGAAAGTAAGAAGCGCCGTAGTACACGCGGTGGCTATGGCGTGTATTAAAAGCATTTTTAAAATACATAAAGTGCATGTGCATTGTGCCACAAGAGAATGGCTGTTGGGGGAATGTCGCATGAAGCAACGGACTGACAAATCTGCGAATGGCAGCCATTATGTGTGATGTCAACAAAAGTCTAAATACTTGGGGGGGGGGGGGGGGGGGGGTGAAGACAACAACAATAGAAGCCGTTACAGAGGAATCAAAAGGAAAAATAAACAGCAAGCTATTACAATATTTGTGCGTTGAAGGGAAATACTTTTACAATCTTGCTGTCCAGGAGAAATGAATAGCAGAATAGACTTTACACTTACATTACAGTGAAATTCCTTTCTTCACATATCCCAGCTGGTTTTTGGAAACTGGTGTCATGATACAGAGCCCCTGCAGTACAGAGGGTCCAGGGCCTTGTTCAAGGACCCAAAAGTGGCACAATGGCAATACAGGGTCTCAAACCCACGACCTTCTGATCAGTAGCCCAGCACATTAACCACTGATTTACCCCCTCATTGTTGTTTGTGTTGAGCAGGATTGTAACATCGCCAGTACAAAAAGTGCATTGATGCGTATAAGACCATGTTTGTGTAGCCCTGAGGCGTGTTTAAATCCCATCTAAAGGGGACTTAAAGTGGATTGTCAGAAATGATCATAGAACAATGAGGTAGGATTAACTTCAAAATCCAGGTATTGTTGTTCTTGGTATTTGATGTGAGGTGCAAATCCAATTTTTACCAATTTAAACTATTAGGGCTGAGATTACATCGCAAGGTCTCAAGCTTGAAGAGAATACCAGAAGTGAGTCACTTACACGGATGAGGCAGGATGATCACAGCGTCAGTTTGTCGAAAATGTTCAATTATATCGAACTTTTTGACAAATGAAACGCTTTCCTAGAATCCAATTCGTATTTTTGAACGCTTGTGTTTGTGTACCCATTATAACAGTTTGTGGAAAATACTTCACGATATACATTGACATGTGCAGCGTTATCTTTACATAATATAATGCTGAATGTAAATTTTATGGTGTGGTGTTTTTATATGTCATTAACCAAATAACAGATCGCAATTATTTAAAATATTATTGTAAAGGCATATAATATATATATATATATATATATCTATATATATATATATATATATATATATATATATATATATATATATATATATATATATATATATATAAAGGTATCCAAACATTATTGTTGGCATGGAGGGGGCAGATTGCAGTCGTAGAATAATAATAATGTTTATACCCATTATTTACCCTTACCTAAATATACCCTTAAATAAAGATCCATTTTGTTAGTACGCAAATCTCACCACAGTGTAAATGATAGTTTTCTAGTTTTTCTATTTGGCTCTATCAACAGTTTGGTAGCTCGACTCCATGGTGAGTGCGTTTTAAAAGCATTAAACCTTATTAGTCCCTGAGCATGATTAGGCATCTAAGTGAATGGCTTTCTAAGCCGTGTGTATTTTTTTTGGAGGGCCCACACACACACACACACACACACACACACACAGTAGAAGGGACAGATCTTTTGAGGGTGTGATTGGTATACTTCATTAAGGGCAGAAGAAGAGAGTGAGCCTCAGGAGACACATACCACTCTCTTTGATGGATGACTATATCATTCGCAACAGACCGCTTTTACTGTCACGGACATCTGCTTTAATAACAAGTGCTCAAAGCGAGGCAAATAGAGTTAGAGAGAGGGGGGGGGTCTATGGAATGTTCGGTTAGAGAGGGGGGGGGGGGTGAGAGAAAATAGAAAGACAGACCGAGGAGAGATGTATCAGGTGGAAAATAGACTTAGTGAATGACCTATAGCGCTTGTGGAGATGGGAGGCAGGGGCGAAACAAAACAAAAACAGAGCAGGAAGAGATTTCGAGGCCAATGCAGTTTTGAGGCCACAGATGTGCTAAAAGCAAGTGAAGCGTTCCCTAATTAGCTGGAAGCAGTTAATGAGGTTTTTTTTTTTCCCTGACACTGAACTCACATGACTTCCCCTATTCCTAACAGACTTTTTTTTTTTTGAAAAATCAGTGGAGTGGCACAAATGAGTCAAGAGGAGAGCAAAATGTAAAATCCTGTAACAGCTAACACGCACGTTTCTTGTAGTATACAGTAGAGTTTGTGTCTCTCTGTAGAGACTGTTAGTTTTGTCACTTGTGCATATGCACGTCTGACTAAATCCACTAACGAAATGCTAAATAGGGAGGTGGTGGCTTTGTGGTTAAGTTGTTGGCCTCTGGACCCGAAGATCGCAGGTTCAAACCCCACAACCACCAAGCTACCACTAGTGGGCCCTTGAGCAAGGCCCTTAACCCTCAATTGCTCAGTTGTAAGTCGCTCTGGATAAGGGCGTCTGCCAAATGCTGTAAATGTAAATATGTAGCCGTATATAACTTGCTTGTTTGGATTACATTCCAGGGAGGTGGGAGCTCAGTGGTTAAAGTGTTGATCACAGGGTCAAATCCCACCACCACCATGCTGCCACTAGTGGGCCCTTGAGCAAGACCCTTAACCCTCAATTGCTCGGTTGTAAGTCGCTCTGGATAAGAGTGTCTTCCAAATCATAATTGTAAAATTTAGCATTACCTTTTTCACTCCGTTCACGTCAATCAGTTTGTTGTTACTGATGGTTTAATTGCACTTCCAAATAGTTCACCAATACTATAGACAACCAATCATACTATATAATGAACAAAAATACAAACATAAGCACACATTGTGTAACAAACCCCAACCCATTACACAAATGGAAACCAACGAAAGAAAAATGAAACATACCTTGTTGGCTGAACAAAATTTTGTCTCTCTCTCTCTCTCTCTCTCTCTCTCTCTCTCTCTCTCTCTCTCTCTTTACTAACGTCCTTTCTAACGAGGTGCAAAAGGTTCGTGCCTGCAACATCATGTTGCTCGGAACACAATGAAAGTTCCACATAATAATGAATGACAACCAAAAAAAACATTTGCATTTCTAATAAAAAGAAAATTGTGTGTGTGATTGTGTATGACTGTGTGTGTGAGTGTGTGTGTGTCCTGCGATGGGTTGGCATTCCATCCAGGTTGTATCCTGCCTTAATGTCCATAGACGCCTGAGATAGGCACAGGCTCCCCGTGACCCAAGGGAAGATGAGATAAAGCGGTAGAAGATGAATGAATGAATGAATGAATGAATAAAAAGAAAATTAGGGCAGTTACAATCTTTATCAGCATATATTTACATTCCTCGCATTTTGTAAATAGCCTATCAAACATAAGCTCATGTTAGTTTAATAAGTCTAAGGACACATTTTTTCAAAAACTTCAACAAGAACATGAACGTACGGATTCGACTTGCTCGAAACATTTCCCAGCGTTTTTATCCAATAGGATCGAATGAAACCTCGAATATCAATATCAATAAAACCTCGAATATAAAGTTGTAGCTTTAATTGTTCACATCGGGGGCGTTATAATTCTTTTGCGTATAATCCAGAAACTCTTTCTAATTCTTATTATTAATCAGAGGAGATTTAGTAACAAAGTCGTTTTTAGAAGCGTTGCCAATTGCTACACCTCGTGTTTACAGGAATGATGGAGGAGAGAACCTGCAGTAAAACAGTCTGTTGATTGAAAAAAAAAAAGTGCGTGATTGAGTCTGCGCTTCACGGTGTGCAACTCCAGGGATCGATGAATAGAGGTCGTGTTCCCGAGACTCCGGTGGTTTGACAGGAAAAGGGGATTTATTTAAGCTCTAAACCTCACTGCTGGCATTTCATAAAGGAAAGGTCAAAGACTCGATACCTCCACCCGCGTCAGTGATACAAAGCTTTCCCGGCTTTCCTTTATACCTCGGCTGAGCAGCAACGTTGGCAGTCGTGCCTCTGATGAACATTTTGATGCGCACATAAGGGCACGTGTTCATCGATCGAGCTGCTGATGAGTCGGGGGATCGAGCCGCATTAATAATCGTGCGCGTTTGGATGTGTCTGGGTATTGATCAGAAAGAAATTCCACGGCAAAAACATGACGGGATCGATTCCGCATCGGAAATGAACCATGGGAATGCGCGAAGGTCAGCTGAACGTCCTTCTTAGCGTGGGCACTTTCACACACCACTGTAGGGTCCATATGTGTGTGGCTGAGAGTGCAAAAAAATTCCAACCTAATTTCCCCCTCATTAGGTTTGGTGGTCTCATTTAATTTTTTTTCTTTGCCCCGATCCCACAGTAAATAAACTCAGGGTGGTGGATTCTCGCCACATATGGCTTGGCTCCGACCGCTGGGAAATAGCTCGCTGAGACGCGCCATCAAATGTCCCATTCACAGCCATTAAAATGGAAGCAAACAAGTAGAAACCGAACCCCATAAGGAAGTAATGTTGCTCTCTCCGTAAGAATATAAACTGTCAAAGATGTGGTGAACCTCACGCATCCCACAATAAACATTCCTGACATCTTCTCTGCAAGACGGCAAGCTCGGCAAATCCCGGAACAATAATAAGAGTGGGAAAAGACAGGTCAGGACAGAAGGAGAAGGGTGAGAATGAAGGGCCAGTGCAAAGAGAAAATATGTGGACAAGAATGAATAAAAAAAAGATTGGACTCTTCATGTAATGCAGGAGAATGTAAGAGCTCAGATGCTTTTTTTAAATTTCCCAAATCATAGCCATGCTGCAATGGAATGCAGTCATATCCAGGGTATATCCCTGCCTAAGGCTGATTATTCCAGACACAGGCCCCCAGCTCTACTGCAGATCTGACCAGGAAAAATCTTTACATTAATTAATAAATAAATCACTTTGGTGCTTTCGGATAAATGCAAGAAAATCCATGCATTTTTTAGATTTCTATTAATATTTACATTTTAAGACATATTTTTAAGACATTTTAATATCCAAGTCACTTATTTGCAGTCATTTGGCTTTGTTCCATTCTAGATGGATAGATCGATAGATGGATACAATGTTATTGTCATTGCATGGTGAAGGTACACAGAAATGCAGTTTTAGCATCTACCAGAAGTGCAAATAGTGCAAATTGACATATGTATGTATGTCTATTTATATATGTATAAATGTCTATATATGTATATAGTATTATTATTTGCAGTTATTTTGGCCCTTTTCTAGATGGATGGATGGATGGATGGATCTATATAACTAGTACAGGTACACAGCAATGAAATGCAGTTTTAGCATCTACCAGAAGTGCAAATAGTAGCAATGTGCAAATTGACATTGCATATATATATATAAATATATATATATATATATATATATATATATATATATATATATATATATATATATATATATATATATATATATATATATATATATATATATATATATATATGCATATATATATATATATATATATATATATATATATATATATATATATATATATATATATATATATATATATATATATATATATATATATATGTATATATATCTATTAATATATATATATATATATATATATATATATATATATGCAAATATATGTACATCAATTCAATAAGTAATAAATGTGCAATTGTAGAAAGTACATGATTTCAGGAGTTTTATATATATGTATACAGCATATATTAAAATAATATATATTAAAAAAATTCACATAAATGTGTAGGTTTTATGAGAGAATCAGGAAGTAGCAAGTTTTCCCCATAGAGGAGTCGGAGTCCTGGTTAATAGTATAATCCCCTTAAAAATGTTATTATGAAGGAGTTAAAGCTGACCTTCGCATCATTATCATCCTAGTCCACATGACTCGGGAGCCGATAACCATCGCATGCCGGTGACACAGTTCCACATTATCAGTAATGAATTGAGCTCGGTGACAAGGAGATAAATACGGCAATCTTGAATACTTAGGGGTGTCTTGTGTTTTCTAAAATATTGTGACAGTTGTTGGAAATTGGCTGACCGTCACCCTTGTGGGATTCGAAGAAACATATGAACATCAATTGAATTAGCACGGAGGTTTTAGTGTCTGGTGATGAAAAGCCACATTGGGAGACGCTGACTTGTGTATTCTCTCTCTGTGTGCCTGGCCCCCAGCAGAGTTCATGTTGTATTTAAGCTATATTAATGTCCGGAGGCTTGACCTCTTGCACCTGTGTGTGGGGGGGGGAATGTGTTAGTGTGCCACACTGTGATAGTGTCTCTCTCACTCTCTCTCACCCTCACACCTGCAGTCTAGAGGCTTGGTGGGAGTCGGAGTGGATCATATATCACCCCTTCTGAGCGGCAGTAAAATAAAATAAATGAGGTGCAATTTCCGGAGCTTCAATTAGCAGAAAATTGGTCTTCTCTGTTCTTGACTCTCCCTTATGTCCTGCCGAGAGTAGTGTGTGTGTGTGTGTGTGTGTGTGTGTGTGTGTGTGTGTGTGTGTGTGTGTGTGTGTGTGTGTGTGTGTGTATGTGTGAATAAGTGAGATGGAATACATGAGACCTGGTTAAATAAAAAGGTAAAGAACCGAAACACAAAACCAATGTAAGGAAACTTCATGGTAAAAAAAGGCTAAATAAAAAAAAGGCTAATATAAAGGATAATATAATTATATAATAATATAATAAATAATATACTATAATATTTTTAGATATCATAGCACTTTAATCGATTTTTGCGGATTTTATGTAATACCAAATATATTACAAAACAAAGATGTTTGCATTTTTAATGGATATTGTGTGCTTGGGGGGGGAAAGAAAACATTAGAAGACTAAAAAGACTTTTATTTTTTACTTTTTAATTCTCATATTTTTTCCAAGTCCACCGTCTGATTCACATGATGAAAATGACTAAACGTGTCACCTGATATTTTGAACAGATGGGTGTTGTTCTGCAGATTACAGTTTCCTGAATATTTCCCCCCAAAATATTATAAATAAATATATTATATCTCATATCTTATATATGAGAAGGGCACAGTGGCTTAGTGGTTAGCATGTTCGCCTCACACCTCCAGGTTTCGGGTTCGATTCCCGTCTCGGCCATGTGTGTGGAGTTTGCATGTTCTCCCTGTGTCTCAGGGGTTTTTTCTCCGGGTTCTCCGGTTTCCTCCTGGTCCAAAAACATGCACGGTAGGTTGATTGGCATCTTGGAAAATTGTCCCTAGTGTGTGAATGTGTGTGTGTGTGTGTGTGTGTGTCTTGTGATGGGTTGGCATTCCATCCAGAGTGTATCCTGCCTTAATGCCCATAGACGCCCCGAGATAGGCACAGGATCACAGTAAGTTTCAACACAACTCCCACTGTGATTAATGTCCATCCCAGGAACTACATTTCTCAGTGAGGAACCTGCTTGATGTGCATTTTACAATTAACTCAATCTGAAGTGGAACAAATGGACATCAATACCATTGACTGGTCAAATTCAGCAGACCTCGGAGCTCAGGTCAATGTCAGGTCTGCACCAAAACCGTGACGGATGGAGCCGCGGTGCTAATATCCTGCTTTGTTCATTCAGAAATGAAGATCAAATAAATCGATTGTCTGGACTTGGGGTTTTATGACTCCTTGTATAATTTTAAAGATTTATTTATGGTTCAGATGGAGATTTCATCAATTAACTGATGATCAGTAATCATTATATTTTATCTTATTTAAATATTTATATATTTAATTTTTATTTGTAGAGCGCTTTTTACAATTGTCATTGTCACAAAGAAGCTTTAGACAATATACAATACGCAATATATATAGATTAAACATGCCCACTGTTAAAGGCAGAGCACTTCAGTATCCGTCCATTTATCTTTCTGAGAGAACAATTCCTGATAAATTAGTTTTTTTCCTCACAATGCCTTAAAAACCTCAAGCTAAGAATGTAGTTAAATGCAATGATTTAAAACTTAAATCAGATCTGCCAATGACATCTTATTTACTGTTGCATTGTGGAATGCGCTTAAATATTGACTAACCTACGAAGAGCATTGTATACTTGTATATTTAAGTTTTAAATCAGTATATAGTGTTCTTCATAGGATAGTCAATATCCCAGCTTGTACCACTATACAACAGTAAATCACTGTCTATGCATGTCTTTGGCAGATCTTTCTCAAACAGCCTGCTTTACATCACATGACAACATTGCAGTGGGAATGAGGTCAAAACCTGGCCACCGAAACATGAAATTTCTTCCATCTCCACTCTTTTGTGGCTTTATTTCTGCATATTGGAACACTTATGTTATGTTGCATGACCAAATCTCATTTAAGTCTCCCACCAGAGAGAGAGAGAGAGAGAGAGAGAGAGAGAGAGAGAGAGGGAGAGAGAGGGGGGGGGGGGGTAAGAGCGATATACAGCAATAGGGAATTTTAAAAATGGGTCTTTTAATACATTCAGCATTTTTTTAAAGGACTTTCTCCAAAGCTTATCTCATGAGTGACAACTTATGTTTTTTCAAAGTGTGACAACAGAACACATGACAACAATAAACGAACCTATTTGTATTTGCTATTTCTAATAAATGTGGCTTGGTAGATTTGAGCTAAATTCTCGTTTTGTTCAGGAGTAAGTGCCATATTTCAATGAGTACAATCCTTTTGCATTTGCAATCTGTCAAAATGAATCTTTTCCTCCATTTTTCCTCCCATGGTCACTGTTTAAACCCAAATAACTTGGCATTTTCAACTTACAGACTTTTGTAATAAGTGGGAATTACTGGCGTTGACGTATTCATAGACAGAACAGTGTCGTTTTAACATAGAGATTGCTTTTTATTATTTATGCCCACCCATTTCTTACGCAAGCCGGATCGATTAGATTGATTGATGGCGTAATCAAAACGTGGTCATTTTCGTTAATCACACGTCGGAAATGAATGGATTTTACATGAGGAAAAGATCTTTGGGTGATATTTTTTTTTTGTGCCGAAATTGTGTCAAGGTCCTTTCATACAATGTGACAAGTTGTAAATCTTATAAGAACTGACTTTGGAGCAATCCAGACAGCGTGTACTTGGGTTTTTTTTTTGGGCAGCCTGAAGGCCTGGGTGCGGACGAGCCTGTAATCTGTTATTCCGTCAAGCGACTGACTGATGGCCCTCAGTGATTGATAGAGGACACCAATCAGGACAGTCTGTCAGCACCTTATTGTCCTCTCTCCCTCTGCACACAGCGATAAAACACAGCTCGCTCCCATATAACCTCTTTCCGTCTCTCTGTCATTGTTAACTCTGTTTGTCCACGTCTCGTTCCTTACAGGCTGGCGGGCAGTGTCTCGGATCCATCTCCCGCTTATCACGTCTTTCATTCACTAATTTCTGTCTAGGTGTGTCATTACTTTTCTTTCAACCTGCTGTTATTTCCTCCCTCTCTCTCTCTCTTTCTCTCTCTCATGTTGATAAGAAACAGCTTGTCCAAACGTGAGATCTTTCAGCTCCCTGTGTTTTTGCTATTGGCTTGCCGTGTTATGATAAGCCTCAGGGACAGCAAACATGACATTTTGACCCTCACTTTTTTTTTTTTGCCCTGTGTCCATTATGGGGTTTTAAGGTGAACCAGTGACCCCTGTTCAAATGCTACTGAAGGACTTTGTGCTGAAGATGATTTCTACCTTTCAGGCAAAAAGCATCAGTCATCGAAGCAGCATGCACACGATGAGCTAATTACACGGAAACGCAAAAGTATGTACTTTTAGGCAAAACCCGTGAGCATTTAACCGCAATTAGTTACTATTTGCTGTTTGACGCGCAAAGCGTGAAGAAAGGATTTAACTGTGGTTTCTTGGATTTTTTAGTGGTCTAAACCAGTAACATGAAGAAAAATAGCCTTTGGATGGAAGTAGCAGAGATTCTTCATTTTCTATAGTATCAGGAATCAAAAAATGTTTTTATACTGATTAGCGATCATTTAAATAATTCATTCATTCGTTCATCTCCTACCGCTTTATCTGATCTTCCCTTGGGTCACGGGGAGCCTGTGCTTATCTCATGCGTCTATGGGCATTAAGGCAGGATACACCCTGGATGGAATGCCAACCCATCGCAGGGCACACACACACACACACACACACATTAATACACTAGGGACAATTTTCCAAGGTGCCAATCAACCTATCGTGCATGTTTTTGGACCGGGAGGAAACCGGAGAACCCAGAGAAAAAAACCCTGAGGCACGGGGAGAACATGCAAACTCCACACACACATGTCCGAGACGGGAATCGAACCTGGACCCTGGTGGTGTGAGGCGAACGTGCTAACCACTAAACCACCGTGCCCCTCATTTAAATAATGATTGAAATAATTAAATATTGTTGTTGAAATAATAGGAGATAAAAAAAAACATTATAACAATAGATAATCTTAAAATTTAGCACAGACAATATGTGCTAATTTGTTGATTGTTAGGTTTCCAATTCTGTCTCTGTGATAATTAAAGGATGTAAGTAAAATTAGCTTGTAGTCTTTAAATACTTTTAAATCTGTCTTTTGAGTATCTTGTTCTTGTGAACCTGGCATTCAGCTTCGTCTTACACCTCCTAAAGCATGATGCTAAGTAAATTGGCTATAAAATCTTGCCTCTATTTGTGGTATAATGGAATGATATATATATATATATATATATATATATATATATATATATATATATATATATATACACACATAAAAAAATGTGAAACATTGGAAAATTACTTCTTGTTGTCTAGTACATTTACATTTACATTTTGTTGTCTAGTAAAACCACCAACTCCAAAAAGTGACTCTATGCACCAACTACAAACGATATTTGCATCTACATTTGATTATGTAGATGCATAAATTGAACCTAAAAAAACTCCATATAGAAACCCAATTAGTTCAGAAAAGCATTCACATCTTGTAAGATCTTCCACATTTGCATAAATTTACATTTATGGAGCCTCACTAATGTGAACCATGATGGATCAAATTATATCAATTCAAATGTACTCTATATATAGAAGTTATATAGCAAGTTTATTAGAAGCTCACTTACAATTTAATGACATACTAACTGTTAGAAAGAAGGCAGACTTATTTATTAATTAAGAACATTAATTAGAACATTTATTAATTAAGACATGAGTGTGTGCTGAGTGTTAATGGAGAATAAAATCAGTATTTTGCCATTTACTTATCAGTCCTTCGTTCCTTCTAGTTTTTTATGTCTCTAGAATGTACTAGATCTAGCAAGAATTCTGAGTAACATCCCAGAATTTGGTCTTTGGAAACTTTTACCTACCACTTTACAAAATAAATTAGACTTCTGTTTTATTATTTTTTAAAAATCATTTTATGCTTTACCGGAATTTCACTTCTCCTACTGAAAAACAAAATCATTATTGATGCTATTGAGCTTCTGGAAAGGTGATTTCTGGAGAATCTGCTTGGCTAGCAGGGGGTAGACTGAAAGACTGGAGCCCGTGGCCCCCGTGTGTGGCTCAGGATGATGTATGGCATACCGTCTGCTAGGCAGCGACACCACATCAAAGAACAATGAAGTGTTTATATGAGCTGATTTAGGCTTTATTAATGTCAGGCCCTCGACAGCCACAGGAGGACCACATGGGTCTCCCCTGGAAGCTGCCTCACACACATATCCATACATACATACATACACACTCGCTTCACGCTAACTTTCACACGAGCACTTACTTAGACACACTGACTTGATGTTTAAGTCTTGCGATCCTCGTGTTGCGCTAAAAGGTCAAATTGAGCCAGAAGGGTCATTGTTTGAAGGGTCAGGTTATTTCATTGGATTCTCCAGGCATATGGTGATATAAAACAGAGCTCCGGTACTTTCTAATAGCGGAATTAGTGCCAAGAGACGTTTTGTTGCATTTAGAAGCCTGGATTCCACATTAGCTTTCAAGTGGATATGAAGTGCTGCAGAATGCACTCAGCTGAGATAAAATCAGCATTCATGCATGACTCCATGTTTGGTCTGGGGAGCGCAAAAATCATCTCTCACAATAGCAAGAAGGTGTGTCGCTAATGCTCCTGCGGTATATTATTATTTCTGGAAACAGAGTTCGATTTCACACTCGTCTGAGAATATAGTGCTTAGAATATTCCCGAGCTATTTCTTTGCCAGCGATCTCCGGGCCTGCCGTGAGCTCTTGGACCTCTAGAGGTTAACGGCTCCACGCCATTAGCTGCAACACACTGGAACAAGGCCATGTGAGCTACGGACCATTTTGTTTCTCTCTCAGCCACGAAAAACAGGCAGACTGGAGGGAGGAGAGATGGAACGAGGAGAAGGAAAAGAGACAAGTCGGACAACTAACAAAAGAGTAGAGAATTGCAAACGTGGAAAACTTGCTCAGCTTGAAGATCTTGAGATTTAAATAGATATGATTAGTGAAACATTGGACGATATACCTTTGACCAAACATATATTCATTCATTCATTCATCTTCTACCGCTTTATCCGATCTTCCCTCAGGTCACGGGGAGTCTGTGCCAAAAACCCAAGTGAAAGATTTTGGTAATATTCATTGATTCAAATGGTTTGTTTTGAGATTTCCATCATTATTTTATTCATTCATATATTTATTATGGAAACCAGGGCAACAAAGTATAAAGAAACTTCAGCGCATCCACTCACTCTTCCTAAATTTCCTCGAATTGCACCTACATTCACTATCACTGCGCATCGCAGTCACAAATCCATATTACGGAAGCGCATTTTTCTTTTCTGAATGCAATGCACTTCTGTGTAACCTAAACGTATCACTAGTTTATGTGGAAAGCAACCGGAACAGAATTCTTAAAGGAGCCACGTCCCATATTTAACAATTAAAACAAGCACTGAAAGAAACTAATTAACAAGAAATTAATATTAAAATACTAATTTGCAGAGCAAAATAAACATAAAATAATCCTTAATTTTATTAAAGGGAGAGATTTGGAGAGAAATATATATAATTATAAAATCTATTACAGTTAGTTAGAGTGAAAACGTATGAAACGTATTTATGGTCCATTGAAAACGTGCATGATTAAATATTTTAATCAATTAACAGCCCTAATATTTACTCATGCCATATAGTTGACATATCCTTTAAGCAAAAGGCGGTTTTATTTTTACAATTTGGACTTTAATGTATGCTGGATGTACTTATTGAAAAAAAAAGGAAACCTTGAGAATAATCCTTAGTGTGGGGTTCAATTCTTTAAATAGATCTCACTCGAAAATGATTTTCATCGGGGTCAGGAAGAAAAGAAGGACGACTAGCCGTAGAGAAGAAAATGACAAGGGTAAAGAAGTGGAAAATATGATGATCGACCTGAGGAAAAAAATAAAAAGCTCCTGTCAGCGACGGGGTTACAGGGACAGGTTACACATTACACCGAATCCCAGAGAAAACATTCAAGTTCACCTGCATGCAGCATCTGTTTAGCGGTGACTGTCGACTGATAACGTTAAAGCAAGGGGGAATGTTATTAGATTCCAGTGCATTAAGGCGGGACGCTATTGGCAAACCCAAACACATTACAGTGATTGAGCGGCGTTGGACTGTATGACGGTTCTACATTCATTACAGCGAGGGGGAGAAAGGGTCAGCTCAGTCGAAGACACATTATGCTGATTGAGCATGGGGTGTGTGTGTGTGTGGGGGGGGGGGGGGTGGGAGGGGGGGGGGGGGGGGGGGTGGAGATGAGATGGGGGTGCATGTGACATTTCTAAACACATTACTGTGGAAAGGAGATGGCAGGCTTAAACACTATGTTAATGGAGAGGAAAAGGGGCAAGCAAGGTCAAAGCGCACTCTGCTTTACCTCAACAAAGTTAGCAGTGCTTTGCTAAAACTCTTCCGTACGAGCTAAATTTTGACACGGGGCTTACCTTGGGCAAATAAGCAAAAGTTCAAGCCCACGCGTCCTTCTCCTTAACGGACTGAGAAAGGCTTTTTGTTTTGTTTATGTATTCTTTTATTGGGTTCATTTCATCTAAAATTTCATTTAAACCTCTGAATGATTTATTACGCAGTAGGCCTTCTACATACTTATAAGGGATAATGAACACTATTTGTATTCAGCGTGAATGTCGATGGCTTGGGGGGGTTCTGGGTTACAATTATTTATTTATCCCGGTCAGCTTATTCAGTTAAACTAATATGGAAAGTATGTAACCTGCAAGACTTGGGTGTTTATCGCGGGTTAAAACAACAAGAACGTACAATTGGATTGGGCGTCTCTTAACGCTACACTTGAGGAAAATCTTTTCAATTAGCCCGGTCGACTTTGCGTTGTTAATTAAGTCCTCAGGTCGACAGGTTGTCGGATTTCTCCAAGCCTCTTATGAAGGGCTTAGGGCTGTGGGCCAGGCCGAGACGGATTGGGTGCAGCTGGGGTTGGATTAGTCGGAGGGCTCAGGGCCTGGAACTGGTCTTTTGGTGGGGCTCCCTGTGTGTTTGGCATGGGCAGCTTGAGCTAATCCTTCACCTTCTGAACCACCTCCCAGTGAGACCAGAGCGAAAAGGCGAGACTGGGCTTACAGGTGGCTAAAGAGTTGTGACATGTAGACCTTCCGGTCGATGTGTGTGTGTGTGTATGCTTTAATACCAGCAATATTGCAGCGAGCGTTTTTCTTTTTCTTTTCTACTCATTCCTCAATGGCTTTTGTGTTCTTCTCACCCCAACCTCTATTTTTTGACAGTCATTATAGCAAGATGTTGACTCAGGGTGGTTTTCTAGACACGCTATATTAGACAAGCAGGTGTGCTGTTTTAACGCTAGCAGAGTATTAACATATAGACGTGTTTTATTAGATGTGGTGAATGCCGTCCCAGGTAATGTGGCTGGCCCGGCCCCTTGTATTACAGTTGGTGAGACATTTTTCCGTGACAGATGTTGTTTTAATGTAATCCTACCGCGTCCAAATCTGAAGCTTTGCTAATCCGAACGGAATTACCTGAAGTAGGAAAACTTGTCCTCAACGCAACAAGCGCTTACAATGGAACAGCTTGTTTTGGGTCCTTAAAGCCTATTTAAGAGATTACGAGTGAACACTCAGAATTCCACCACCGCGTTCTTCCAAAACACACTCTTCATGTCGAAACTCGATCATCTCGTTTCGTCTTAGGAAAAGAGCTCGTGGGAGAAGAAGAAGGAGAAAGAAAGAAGAAGAAAAAGCGCCCGCTGTAAATCTGTCTCAAAACAATGCACTTTTATTATTATGGCTTCAATAGTTAATAGCGGGTTTTCGTGAGTTTGTAAAATGCCGCTGAGCTAAGCTTTACATCCTCAGTTTGGTTTACAGCCAAGTCATATTACATTAGTATTTTTCCCATAATTCTACTCTACAGGGTCTTCATAGAGTACATAAAATATTGTTTATTGCAACTGAGGGTTGTATAAACCCACTCATGAAACTACAGGCAAAGGAAAGGACAGGATAACCTAAAATAAACAACATGGGTCAGGCGAGAAAAATGTAACATCTTGAGTAATTTGTCATTTTACAAGGGAGATGTCCTTTTGTCAGCAGACGGCATGCGGGTCGAGTTTCGTCGTCTTAGGTTGTCATACCGTACGTACCTCCTGCTCCCTGTCCCGCTCCCCTAACAACAAAACAACAAGCAAAAATAAATAAATAAATAAATAAATAAATAAATAAATACAAATCCTGGCCCGGATGCTACTTTGTGTACACGCGAGATGAAATGAAGCAGATGTCAAAAGCGTGCTTGTTTTGTAATATTCAGACAAAAGTGGACAGATGAAGTACGGAATGCACTTTGCACGATTGCGGTTAAGGTTGGCCCGTCTCAGGGTTCACTCGCACAGGTGATTGATGTGGCTTTCTTGCCCACCCCACCCCCGAGCACCTTCATCACAGCATCTTATTTTACAATCAGACGGGACATCAAAGTGGGTTCCCTCATGCAAAAATGCCAGCTGAAGACAATTAATCCAGTCAAATAGTGGCTATAAAAAAAAGTCATTGTATTTCTTTCTTTCTTTTTTTTTTCATGAGGAAACCAAGTATTGTAATTCCTCAGCCTTTGTGGCTGTACAGATGAAGTTGCACATGCTCACGGACGCTTGTCAGAAATCTTTAACCGTACAAATGTTGTGGTCGTGTCAAACATAATCCTGTACAGAGACTGTAGTAATGACTGTAAAGGCTTGTGCTCTAAAATATTCAATGATTATATTATGGGATTAAATGTATAGTAAAGAATTATTAACATTTCTTAGGTCAGAGTGTTCATGTGAGCTGAAAGCCTTTTGTAACAGCAGTGCCAGATGTTTATCTAATTACACCAGGGCCAGATGTTATCCTAATAAATATTTATTTATATATATATATGTATATATTTGTATATAAAGTATATAGTATTAAATACTTTAGATATAAACATAAAGTGGTGCTGCAAGGTTTATATACACTATCTCTCTCTTCTCTTTACATTGCTTTATACTTCTCTCTCTCTATCTGTCTGTCTGTCTGTCTGTCTTTCTGTCTCTATCTATTTATCTATCTATCTATCTATCTATCTATCTATCTATCTATCTATCTATCTATCTATCTATCTATAGAGATATATATATATATATATATATATATATATATATATATATATATATATATATATAGATATATATATATATATATATATATATATATATATATATATAAGCACACACACACTCCTCAGATAATTCTGTGGTCCTTAGAAATAGTCTTTGTTCGTGCAATAGTACACATGATACTCATGTGTGTGTGTGTCTGTGTGTGTGTGTGTGTGTGTGTGTGTGTGTGGACCACAGAATTATTTGAGGACTCTGATAATCAGTTTTTCAACAAGTCTGGCTTATAAGGTACTTATAATTAAAAGAGATATATAAGTCCCCTATAATGTACTATATGAACCCAGGAATTTCCTTTGTAAGAAACAAAAATCCCCATTTTTAATCCCTCAGGCATAAATTATGATTACTAACTCTTTATTGCAGTCTCTCCCACAAAGCTCTGTGGCTCAAAGAGCTATGAACTGGTTCATACTATACTGCATTCATAAATCAGTGTGCATGTTATTAAATGTATTTTTATCTTCGTTTTTTTAATTTGGGCTGCGGTGTTCATTATGCATAATGACTATGATGAAATTATTTATAATGCTTTACATAGCAAAGAAAGTCAAGTTTTCTGTTGCTGTTAGCAAGTGCAATAAAGCTGAATTCATAGTTTGGTGCTTTATCGCAATTTATTATCATAGAATTTGATTCAGTTTAACATAAATATATGATCTCTCTCTCTCTCTCTCTCTCTCTCTCTATATATATATATATATATATATATATATATATATATATATATATATATATATAAAACCTTGTAAATATATTTGTAAAGCATAAAAGATGTAGTAAATATCCATGATGCTATATAACACACTCATAAAATGAAAAATATCAACTATTGCAAGCGTCTATAAATGTAAAAATGTATAAAGAAAAAACAAACTGTCTCTCAAAATTATATACAGGTGTCATCTGTGTTATCTGAGACTATAAAAATACGAAATATGTCATGTTTGTGTGTACACAAATGTCACCGTCAAGCCAAAACTAATGGCTACTCAGTGAATAAAATGCTGCAATTTTCATGTGTGCTTTTGCCAGCTGTCGAATGGAGCCCTTCTATGTTTGGCTAACAGAACCATGTAATGGCTCCAAGAGGTCCCAGATGGATGGCATGACACGGAGGAATGAATAAAAAAAAAAAAACAATTTTTTTTTAACAAGTCAGCAAACCCACTGTGACACACATCAACCATAGTGCACTTTTCACTGCAATTACCACCCACGATTGATGGCAGGGTATAAGCACAAGTTAAATCAGTGTTTGCTTCGCTCTGATCACTGTCTTTGTCTCTCGTTGCATCGGTTTAATAAAGGATATCGCAGCTGTTTTGCATTTGTTTTTTGGTTTGCATTTATGCTCATATGCTGTAATTGACGAGGGAACTACAATTAAATGAATCGGTGAGCACGAACTTGCAAAGTATGCACAACTGAAGGACGTGGATGCGTTCAGCAATTCAAATAATTATAAATCATGAAAAATGTTTTCTTTGTGATTCCATATTTCTGTTTACAATAAATAAGTTCTTTTATACCTTTTTAAAAATTATTTTAGTGGGCATTTTTAAAATAAACATCTATATGAGACTCAAAAACCTCGACGAATATGGTATAAATATAGATAATCATTTATAGTCAGTTGTAACTATTCATTGCAATAAATAAATAAATTAAGTATTATTATTATTATTATTATTACTATTATTAATAAAAAAAATAATAGTAATAATAATAATAATAATAATAATAATAAAAATATTAGGGGCACGGTGACTTAGTGGTTAGCACTTTCTCCTCACACCTACAGGGGGTTTTTCTCTGGGTTTTCCGGTTACCCCCGGTCCAAAACCGTGCACGGTAGGTTGACTATCATCTTGGAAAATTGTCCCTAATGTGTGAATGTGTGTGTGATCGTGTGTGATTGTGTGTGTGTGTGTGTGTTTGTGTGTGTGTGAGCCCTGCGACAGGTTGGCATTCCATCCAGGGTGTGTCCACAGGCTCCCCGCGACCAGAAGGAAGATGGGATAAAGCGGTAGAGGATGATTGAATGAATAATAATAATATAAGAAGAATTATTATTTTAGTTTTGTCTGTCTCTAAGTCACATTAAAGGTGTTTTATATACTATTTCTGAAAATAATTCGATTTTAGATTTTTTTTAGCTCTACTTTTGCTCTGAGATTCCTTGTCTGAAGCAGAAGCCATGTCAAGATATTTACATTAAACTTTACTCTTTATTTCGTATTCGCAAGGATTTAACTTGTCATGTAATGCATTAAAATGAATGTATTTTTTGGGGGACAAAAACATGCAGCCAGTATTGTATTTAAAAGCAAGCATGAAGTGGTTTGAATATTAATAGCTCCATGGCAGCCACTTTTCTGAAAGGACATTGATTAGAGAAGGTAATTACCTTTAGGGAATATTCCAGAGAAATAGATAATTCCGAGTTGTTTTATTAAATCTCTATGCATAATATCGCTGTGCTTGATTTGCAGTCTTCACCCTATATCTAGTGACAATGTGATTGGTTTGTGGCTAAAATTGGAGGCATCCAGATTTATGCCATTTCCATATTTAATTATGTATGTATGTACGCAACGAATTTACCCTTCCATTACCTTAAAGACAAGGACATTTTTTCCCTTTTACTGTTAATGGCTCCTGAAATCCGCGTTGATCGTGTGATAAATGTGAAATAATTAGAGCAGATTTTTTTCCAGTTGCACAATTCCAGACTTTCCCACTGGTGTAAGGCACACAGGTGAGAAACACTGCAGAACAATGTCAATGTCAGCAAAAGCACATCAAGAACTTTTAAAAAAGTGTGTTTTTGATGCAGACAGACAGAAACTACACCATGACTGTCTGGGCACCAGGTGGTTTTAATAGATACTGAGACATCGGAGCATGACCCCAGATCTTAATCCCAAATCCTACCTCTATAACCCCATATAAGTCCTTGGAGTAGGATTGTATATAAGGAAAAAGATGAGAGATTTCACCTACATTATATGGAAAATAGGTCAGGATAACAAACCAGGGTTCCAGATTGACTGGACACTGGTCTGAATATTGAGATATCACTTTCCATACAGGAAATTAAAATAGATAAGCAATACAGTGTAATTGGAGGGTTAGCAACAATAATTAAAGCAGTTTTAATGTAATAAATCCCAGATATGTCCTCACATACAAGGGAAAATGCTGTCCTGTGGTTACAGCTGCATCTCTTCACCATGCCAAATTAGACAATGAGTCACCACTGTGCCACCGCACATTAACGGTTTTCTCACAGGAAACCTTCAATGTGCATCAGCAAGCATGCCTTGATATTTTCCACACCCCTATATTGTTAATCAGATGTTCAGAATTAATTCCGACCTGCCGTTTTAAGGAGCGTTCATTACAAGATGAAAAACCTCCACCTGTCTTGGACATGAACTAAGGAATGGTATATACAGACTATACCTTACTGATGTTTATTATATACTTATATACAATGCTAGATGCATAGTCTGGGTTTGAAGTGACAAATAGTATGAATTCCTATTAATTGAGTACCTATTACACCAGGGGTGGGCAATTCTTTTTTCCAAAGTGCCACACAGGAGACCTGATGTGTGTTGAAGGGCCGTGCCAAATATAAATCGAACATAATTTTTTATATTGTGAATTGTTATGGGGGAGGGGCGGTTGGGGGGTTTTAGTGCACGCCATTTCTTACATTGTTGATGGGGGGGCGGGGGGGGGTTTGCCCTGTCTCTCTCTCTCCGCCTCTCTCTCTCTCTCCGCATTCACTGCTCTGTGTTTTTCCGTTATTTTTCTTGCTGTTGAAACTCCAACACGGTTCTGGACGGTACTGTATCAATCTTTGCCAGATTGGAAGAACCAACAGGCCGGATGTAGCCCGCGGGCCGTAGTTTGCCCACCTCTGTATTACACTGTTACATTATTCACAGTGTAACTGAATTATTAAATGATCCATGATTTATTTCATTCTTAAGTCATTTATTGACATTTAGTTAAAAGTCCACATCGATGCAAACATCTGCTGGTGTCTGAGACAGTGGAATAAGGATTAATATGTCCAATTTATCTCATCTATTTGGTCTCAGTCCCTTCCAAAGATCTGCAAATCGTGCGAGTAAAAACAACATTGTACTTGTGAGGACATGTACAGGTATGCCAAAAGCTAATAGAAGATCTTTTGAAGTTTTATGGTATGGAAACTATGTATTTCAGGTTGGTGATGATTATCTTAGTACTCCTGGGATCCATATGTACTAAGGGGCATTACTGCTTGATAGCTAACTGTGTAGCTGGAAACATGTATCACTTGAAATGGCCTGTGATCCAGCAAGTTACAGAAATCTAGCTAGGTAATATCACTTTTTTATCCTATAAAAATCTATTTATTACTATTGCTTTAGTATCGCTTTCCTTAACATAACATACTTGATCATTCCTTAACGGACATTTTTTTGGAATCGCAACTAACAATTGTAGACAAAAGAATCATTTTTTCAGGTAATTTCACCGAACATATACTTTCCCTTACGGTTGACAATTTTTCCACTACTTTCTACGTTTACTCGGGTTACAGTAACTTTTATTTAGGTTAATACGTTTCCAATCAGTGCACATAATGAACAGTGAACAGGTATTTATTAATCCAACCCAGATTTTTTTAGATTGAAATGATAAACTGAGTACAGCCAGTAAAAAGATTAAACTACACATCCTCAAGTTTCAAAAATCCCTTCCCGACCGCACCAGTGAGCACCTCCCTCAGACCCCTTCTCACTCCATCCCTCCCTCCCTACCTCCCCCCCCCCCCTCTCTCTCTCTCTCTCTCTCTGGATATTATTATTTCAGACTTCCTGGTTCAGAAGTAACCTTAGCGCTCGTGGATAGTTTTTATACATTTCCAAAGTGTGTAAATTTTTAATGGTGGTCCAAGACTGCCTGCAACATCGGTGTGTTAGTTTTCTCTCTGCTCTGAAATGCTGAGTGCTTAATGGTAGCAATATATATATATATAGATAGATAGATAGATAGATAGATAGATAGATAGATAGATAGATAGATAGATAGATAGATAGATAGATATAGATATATAGATAGATATATAGATATATATGCAGAACCTAGAGAATAAATTAGAAGGTTTTCAAAGGTTTCTCTAGTAATAAATTCACCCCGATTCTGGTTTTAGAGCCCGGTTTCTCCACTTGATTCTTTACCTATAGGAATACAGAGGAAGGAATGAGAGTCAATACTTGGAAACAGCCTTGAGAAGGTTTTTTTCCTTTTCTAAAAAATGGGCAGAGATGGCTTGTGAACCATAGCTAATCTAAGCTTACACAGATACTGGATTTCCTTGTCTGTGTCCAAGTTTTTAAGGAATGGCTGATTGGGCTGAGGAAGAGATAAAGAAGGAAAAAAATATCTTGTATGACAGTCATTTATACTTAATTGCTGGTCTTATGTGATACTGGATCGAGTTCTTGCATAATTACATGTTAATTAATGAACCATAATTAATTGGTACTCTAGTCCTAGGTCTATATTGCAATCATTTCTGTCCTGTGAATATTCACTGTTATATTCTGTTATATTCAAAAATCTAATTATTGCCGTTTTTCCTGATGATTAATTCTCATTAATAAAACACCACTAATGTTTGTACTTATTAAAGAAGGACTATATTTTAAGATACATTTATGTGCTTGTAATATTGCTGTCATATTCTACAGCTAGATATTGTCAGCTTTTCTGTTTAAGCAAAATATACAGTGATCTTGATTTCCTTTAAGATGCTGATTTATTATTGTTTCCTGTGTATTGTTTACCATATTTCCAGGAAAAAATCGCATCCTCTTGCTAGATAAACAGGTCACGGTCTTGAGCTAAAACACTGTTACCTCGAACTGTAGGAACACAAGAACGCACTTAAACAATCTATTAAGTGCAATCTAAGAAATAATCGAACCCAACATATTACTTAGAAGATGCATTCTTTTAGTAACATGTAGGCAGGCTTACACTTAGTCCTGAGGATCTGTCACAACTCAGCCAATAGAATATTTTTCTGGCGTCACCCATAAATTGTGGAATATTGTTCCAAAGAATGTCCTAAATCACTGGCTGTTTTTCCTTTTTCTTTTTTAAATAGTCTTGGGGCTTGTTCTGTTAACGTCTTCATGATTCACAATACACAGACTTGCTCCTAGGAATTGCAGCGCATTGATTTGTGATTTACATATTGTTTTATTTATTTATTTATTTTTTACAAATACCTTGCTTTTTCTTCCTTTCTTCGACAGGATTGCATAAAGATAATGATGATTATGATCAAATGTGATAAGTGACAATGAAAACGTGAATTATACAATCGAATATACTGTACAGCAGGGATCACCAACCGTTTTGTAACTGAGAGCTACTACATGGACACTGAGTCATAGAAAGGGCTACCAGTTCAAAATACTCCTCTGAAATAACAAATTTGCCTTTAGTTATATATTATTATTAATTCTTAATGATACTCATTTATTTATGTGAATGCACTTATGATTTCTGACAGTAACTATCATCAACTAGTTAACTACATTTTACATTTTAGATGCATCTCACTGATGAGTTGTGCAGTTTGTATAGAAGGCCTGAGAGCTACTCATGTGCTGCTTGCGGGCCACCTGGTGCCCACGGGCACCATGTTGGTGACCCCTGCTGTACAGTATATCGATGAATCATATATAATTATGTCAATAACTGACTTTGCCCATCTGAAAACTTATACGCCAAAGCAAAATTGTAAAAATAAAAAATGGATGGATGGATGGACTTATAATATTGGTACGTGGAATTCTAGATAAAAAGAGAAGGTGAAAGAGATACCATGTTCCTCAAGTCAAACCCAAGATCTCGTTTGAACTCTAAAGTATGTAAAGTGCCTCGGTATTTGAACGGTCTCTCCGAGAGACCCTCTTGCTTTTGTTCTTCGCAGAGCCGTTCCAAATCTCGACGCAAGTCCATAATGCATTGAATGTCGTCGTTAACCCGAGCCGCAGGAAGCACCGCACTTAATTTGATTAAGTTACATTTTAATTACACAGGCTAAGTGCGAAAGTTAAATCTCTTTGCCCGTCTCTCTGAGCTCCTATTCACCTTGATAGGCAAAGGGGGAAGGCAGATTTTCTGCAAGCCTAAGCTTCCTGATTGGGTTACACGGAGAGAATAATGAGCGCTTTTCTGTTGTCTCAGCCGATCTCGAGTTAAGCTCTCCAGAGCGGGCATTCAATGACGCCGTTCTACATTTACATATACATGAGATTTCAAAATAAAGGGGACCTTTTGCCACTTGGATTAGTTCAGCCTCCTCAGATAGCCAGGCTACCTTTCCACATCACTAATGCTTCATAGTGAAGCTTGATAACGACAATAGCCTTTGATCAGAGTCAGAATATCCATTGTCAAGTCAAGTACTGGTATTGGTACTGACAGTGGCTTGTCGTTAGAGAGAATCCTACTACATCCAGAGCGTTTTTTTTTTTCTTTTTCGTTCAGGATTGTCATATCAGATGATGCGGATTGCACATGTTTATACATTTATTTCACACAGCGTTTACAAGCCATTTGGGTCCATTATGGATGTTGTTCGCAGCTGTTGTATCTGTTTATTCGGCTAACTAGCAACCCAAAATGTCAGAATCAAGTAGAAGCAGGTGTGCAGATGGAAGTTCGGTCGCACACATGCTGTGTGAAAGCGCAAGCTAATATCGGAACTCCGGAGAGCTCGTCCTTTAAGCATCTCCTACTTCTCCATTGATGCCAAGTCACCTGCTAGGCGAGTACTGTCACATTTACTGAATCACACGGAAGGGTTTTTTGTTTATTTTTTTCCCCCCTCCTTGCCCTCGCAGTGACTCTCACGTGAAGCTAAAATAAAGCGCTGACTCACCGCCAGAACAGACGCATCTGCAAAAGAGACAGTGAGGGAATACAATGGATGGAACCAAATTGCAGACAGATAAATTTATCTGCTCTCGAGGCAATCCATCCTCAGCTGCTGTTTACACAAAAACAACGGCCCTGTCCCCGGAGCTGGAGTTGTTTATACGGTTGATTGCATGTTTATTGCTATGCTATGCCCTGATTCATTGTGTAAATATGCCTGGAAGGGGATTTAAGGACTGAGTTTCAATTGTGGTGCTGGGTGAAAGGGGGGATTATCAAATCTTCGTTCTGCACATGGCGAGGGCTTGACCTTTGTTTTATAAAACGGATATTGACCTCTGACCTGTGTCCATCTGATGACATGGGGGTTCGGCCACACCGGGCTTTCCTTTGTATGAAAGGGTCTTGTGGTGCTGAGAATATCTAACATTCCATAACAGTCTCAGAAGGCCTGAATACACGACCATTTGTTTTGAAAAAAAAAAACACATTAACCAGTTCGCTTTTACCAGTTCAAAGTCACGGGTCCAGTATGAAATTGCATCATCTCAGTTTTTTTTATGAAGTGATATTCAGTGATATCAGTAAATGAGTAATTATACCAGATTGGATAAATCAAAGGAAAAAAAAAACATACATTTCCTTAGTATTAGCATGGGTGATATTTGACCAGATTTTGTGCATTTGCTAATATTTATTTATATTTAAGGATCTGTTTGGCAGTTAAATTCGACGCAGGGAAAAGAAGCAGACTGCAACCTGAGATGGGATTTTGAGCGGCTCCATACATGTCTTAGACATATTATGGAAAATGTGTTACATTATAAAACCTACTAGAGCAACATGACACACCAATAATCATCCAAATCATCAAAAGTGTATACAGTACTGTGCAAAAACAGGCGTGAAAAAATGCTGTAAAGAGAGAATGCTTTCAGAAATATAAATAATGCTGGTTTATTTTTGTCCATTTACAATCAAGATCAAATCAATATTTAGTTTTAGTAGCTTTTGAAGAAGTAGAAGTAGTGGAAGTGATGGCATGACCCCCACAGAGTCCTGATCTCAACATCATGGAGTGTGTGTGGGATTTACATGAAGAGACAGAAGGATGTGAGAACGTCTACATCCACACAAGATCTGTGTTTACTCCTCCAAGATGGAACAACCGACCAGCCGAGTTCCTTCATAAACACTGTGTGTAAGTGTACCTAGAAGTATTACTGCTGTTTTGAAGGTAAAGTGTGTTCACACCAAATATTGATTTGATTTCGATTTCTCTTTTGTTCATTCACTGCATTTCGTTCATTAATGAAGGTAACTGAAGGTTAATACTGTCATAAATGATTTTTGAAAGAATTCTATAAAACTTTGTTTACAGCATTTTTCACACCTGCCTAAAACCGTCGTACGCGGTTTAGCGTCTTACGGGGTTTATCGCTGTAAGCGACGAAAACAAACGCGAACTAGTTTCACGGCGGAAGAATCCGCTTTGTTGTGGTTGTAGAGCGAAGAAGACGCCGTCGTTCTCTCTCTTTTTTATTATTTCCTTTAATTCATGTGGTAAGGAATTGTCTCTTTTTTAAATACTTTTTTATGTCATTAACGGTTACATTTTATTATAGCACTGTACGTACAGTACTTTACAGTATATTTTATCAAGCCACTATAACAGATTGCTGCATCACAGACAGATATCTCATGCAGTGAGACTAATAATAATAGTTTTCCGTGCATTTTTGTAGTACCTTCTCCTTCCACAAAACCCCCTGGGACTATGGCTTTCCTGTGGATTGGAAATGAAGGCTTTATTAAGAAAAAAAAACAAGTATGAGAAATCTCACAGCGTTTCTTGACTATTCCGTCTTGAAAATGGCCTTTCAAGTGTATCTGCGACCGAATCTAATTCTTCTGCTCTGTCAGTCATTATGCAATGAAAACATGAAGTTTACACGGATATATATTTTGGTTCTCTCCTAAATAAAAGCTACGGAATAAAGCAAATAGACTATTGTCAATAATGCAAGGCATAATAGATATATATTAAGATGTTATTCCTTGATTCTGATAGTGTCTAGGCAAGAATTGAATGCCTTGCTCATTACATTCATATTATCTATTAAGAATCAAACACAGATACATTTCAAACACAATCACAAACACTCTAAAAATGTTTATATGGCATTCTTTTTTATTGTTTCTCATAGTCTGATAGTCTGATAGTCTGCATCTAACACATTTTTTTAAGCAGTATGAGTTCTTTCTTTTTTTTTTTTTACATGTTTTCCCTCAATGAAATATTATATATTATTTATTATCATTGCACTATATATTGTGTGCAACACCCACATGTGCGACAGATCCAATTCCAGATCTTCTCCTCCCTTTGCTGTTTTAATAGCCTCCTGGGAAGCTTTTCCTCTAGAGTTTGGAGTGTGGCTATGGGAATTTGTGCTCATTTACCCACAAGAGCATTAGTGAGGTCAGGCGAAGAGGCACTGAAGTGCAGTCGGCATTCCGGCTCATCTCGAAGGTGTTCGTCAGGGTCGAGGTCAGGGATCTGTGCAGAACACCTAAGCAAAGTGTGTCTTCGTGGATCTCGAATTGTACACAAGGGAATAGGCATTCTGGAGCATGTTTGGGTTTTATTTTTTAAGTTGTGTTACTTGTGAAGGGGGTCAATGATTGTCTTCAGATCAGCAGTCTTCCCCATTATTGTGTAGACTAGTGAACACAATAAAGAGATAAAATTGGTGTGTTTTTATTAAATGTGAGTTATTAAAATCATTACAATTAAAAGAACCAGAGACTTTTCTATGGTCTTCTAATTTATTGAGATTTAAATGTATATTTATATGTATATATATATATATATATATATATATATATATATATATATACCATCACCTCCAGGGTCGAGGTTCGATTACCGTCTTGGTCATGTGTGTGTGGACTTTGCATGTTCTCTCAGGGTTTTTTTCTCTGGGTTCTCCGGTTTTCCCAGGTGCAAAAACATGCACGGTAGGTTCGATTGGCACCTTGCAAAAATTGATTGCTAGTGTGTGAATGTGTGTGTGAATGTGTGTGTGTGTGTGTGTGTGTGTGTGTGTGCCATGCGATGGGTTGGCATTCCATCCAGGGTGTGGCCTATAGACGACTGATGCCCATAATGCCCATAGACGCCTGAGATATACACACACACACACACACACACACATATATATATATATATATATATATATATATATATATATATATATATATTTACATTTACATTTGTGGCATTTGGCAGACTCGCCCTTATCCAGAGCGACTTACAACTGAGCAATTGAGGGTTAAGGGCCTTGCTCAAGGGCCCACTAGTGGTAGCTTGGTGGTTGTGGGGTTTGAACCCAGCGATCTTCTGGTCCAGAGGACCAACACCTTACCACTAAGCCAACACCTCCCTATATATATATAACCCCCATATGTCTTACATTCTTTACCATATTCCATTATCTTCATTTTATAGCTTTTTCAATTGGTTGTTCTTCCTCCAATAGTGTATGTTTATGTCATATTTCATTCATCACTATATAAGATATTTTTAGATTGCTATTAATATTCTCAGTTGGTGTCAAAAATTGTCTTCTTAAAGGCATGGCATGGCCTCAGACACGAGATACTGCTATGAAGGTGATTTTATCAAGTCTCATCTCTGACACTTACACACACACATTACACTGGAGTATTTGTCGAGTGAGCAGGCTGTAAAGGCAGAGCTCTCACGTAAAGAGGATGTGAGCAGAGACGGGTGTGTTGTCTGGTGCCAACCAAATCTCACACTTCTGTCTTTTCTGGCACTTGTCTTTTTTTTTCCACTTGTCTTTCCTCTTCTTGGCGTTTCCCATTACACAGCCGTATCCTAGCATGTGTGTGTGTGTGTGTGTGTATCCATGTGTTTGTACATGGATGTCTGCTGATTCAGTGAGCAAAGTGGACTGACCTGTGGGGGCGATTAGATATTACAATGACGTCCTGCGCGGACAGGAATTGCTCCTCCTAAACAGGAAATAGATAATGGAGGACCTTGACCAAGGCGCTACTGATGAGAATGATGAGAACGAAGCATCACTCGCTTCCAAACAAATCATCCCATACTGACACACACACACACACACACACACAAACACACACACTGACACATCAATTGTGGCATAAGGTGGGTGTGGTAGAGTTTTGAGGATGTGATGAGGATGTTCAAGGATGTTAGAATTTATGGATTGTGTGGATTTCTGGATTTCCTGTGACGTGTGTGTGTGTGTGTGTGTGTGTGTGCGTGCGTGTGTGTGTGTGTGTGTGTGTGTGTGTGTGTGTGTAAAGTTGGTCTGAATCCATGATCTCATATAATTTTCTTATATTTGTTTTCTCTACACACACACACACACACACACACACACACACTGTCATTCACACAGCTTTATTGCCACAAGCTCGGACTGACAGAGATTTCCACAGCGACAGCCCCTGTCTGTATCTTGTTTCGGCCGCTATTTTTACTGCCCAGCCGCTGAAAGGCCTCGAGATTCAGTGTGTCAGTATCATCACTCCTTTTAGTCTCACGCTGCCACAGCGTTATTTATTAAGACGTCATTCATTCTCAAAGTGGCAATCCTGGACCGGCGTCATGAGAAACACGGGACTCGTGCTCGGGCCAAAGCCTCAGCTATGTTTAATCAGTGCTGTTAAGGCGGCTCGTACCCTCACTAGTGTTCTAGGAAGTTTGGCAGATAAGGAGAGTCGAGTTTTGAGGTGTTTTTTTTTGGAGGCGTTGATGTATACGGCCCGACACTCATCTCATCTCCACCCCAACACTTCTTGTGGATTTGGTGTAAACAACCAAAAAAAAAAGAGGTTATCAGATGTTTGTGGACATGCTCACGCAAGCAGGACGTGTACATATGTGCACCAACGATGTACGATCTGCTCGGTTGTGCTAAAAGGGGAAGGACGGCAGGAAGGAAGGAAAATTCTGTTCAGGAATAAACAGCACATAAGACAATAAATTAGATGATGAAAATGTAAACAAAAGTATTCAGGCAAAATCAAAATTCACAAAGTCAACATAGGAATAATGCAATTGAAAAAAAAGAATTAAACTGATGCACTTTAAGCAAGAAAGAAAACAAAAGCAAAGAAAAGGAAATATATATATATATATATATATATATATATATATTATATATTATATATATATATATATATATATATATATATATATATATATATATAAAATACATATATATATTCTTGACATGTAGCCTTGTTGGTAGTGTTAAGAAAGGAATAAATATTAGAGAAATATTCTATAGAAGTGAGAAAGAGAAAGAAAGTAAGATAGAAAGAAAGAAAGAAAGAAAGATAAATACCACAGAAGTGAAAGAAAGAAATACACATTAACACTATTGAAGTGAGAAATATTATATTCTTGACATGTAGCCATGTTGGTAGTGTTAAAAAAGGAATAAATATTAGAGAAATATTCTATAGAAGTGAGAAAGAGAAAGAAAGAAACAAACAAACAATGAAAAAAAAGAAAGAAATCAATACCACAGAAGCAAGAAAGAAAAGATTAACACTATAGAAGTGAGAAACAAACAAACAAACAAAGAAATCAATACCACAGAAGCAAGAAAGAAAGAAATACAGATTAAGATTACTATAGGAGTGAGAAAGAAAGAAAGAAACAAACAAACAAACAAAAACAAAGAAAGAAAGAAAAAAGAAAGAAAGAAACAAAATCAAAGAAAAGGAAAAAAACACTATAGAAAAGATTAACACTATAAAAGTGAGAGAAAGAAAGAAAAAAGATCAATATCACAGACGCAAGAAAGAAAAAAGAAAGAAAGAAAAAAAGAAAGAAAGAAATAATTTTTAAGCACAATAAAAATATTATTAGGAAATATTATTATATTTGAAGGAAATAAAAGAAAAGAAATTCTCTTATAAATGAAATTAAATAAATAAATAAATAAATAAATAAAGTGGATGTTTGGAATAAACGGTACGGTCAGGGTCGGTAGTAACCCGGGAGAAGTATCAGAGACTGAGCGAGAGAGCGTCAGACCTGTGCAGAGGGGTTCCTGTGCTTCACTTGTCCCCCTCCTCCTCCTCCTCCTCCACCTTCAGCTGCGCTCCCTCCTTTCTCTCCTCCCCTCCCCTCCGCTCTTGTGGATGGTGTAGTTCTCTGCCTTTCCCTCTCAGTCTGCCCGTGCAGTGGACAGGATCAGAAGTGTGTGTTAGTGGGTGTGTGTGTTAGAGTGTGCGTACATGTGTGTGTGTGAGAGAGAGTGAGTGAGCCGGTGAGTAAGTGAGTGTGAAGCGTGGATGTTGCCGGATCCATCACAAAGTCTTCGTCCCTGGACACCGATTCGCACTCGGCGCCTTTCGGGAACCAAAGAGGAATACTCCTTCAAGCCCTAACACACCTCACACCCCCTTATCCTCCCTCCAACCTTCCCCAACCACTTGGAGCCATGTGAGCTCCTGCCTGCCTCGCTGGGAATTTGACTCGGATTGCCTCCTGCAGAGACACTCACAGCTCTGGAGCTGCCTCGGGGCGCGCCGAGAGGACAGGAGCCACTGCGCGGATCTTCGCCCAGGAAGGAAGTACTTGTCCCCAGGTGCTGTGGGCCGGGACCCCCCCGTGGGCTGGAGACCAGCGCTCCAGCGCCATGGATTACCTGTTTGGGATTGTAGTCCTGCTGGGCTTGGCAGCTCTTCCCGGGAGAGTCGCCCCGCAGAACCCCAAGAAAAACGTTCCACGTCTGCGGCTCTCTTACAAGGGTGAGTTTTAGTCGTTTGCCTATAACTTACAAATCTGTCTGTCTGTCTGTCTGTCTGTCTATCTATCTATCTATCCATCCATCCACATCAATCCCTACGATAGTTGACTGTACAACTCGGCCATTCTGTATATTTTTACCAGCTCCACTCTGTCTCTCTACTCTTTCATTTCTGTCTATTTTCTCTCCCGCACTCTCTCTCTCTCTCTCTCTCGCTCTCTCTCCCTCTCGTTTTGCTCTCTTGTACGATCGTCTATTCTCATTTCGCCCCGACAGATTGTTTCCATATGTTCCGGGAGGTCTCAGGGAAACGGAGCTGTATGCGTTGGTCCGTGTTGGTATTCCTCCTCAGGATTGAACTCCGTCCCCAGTCCCTCGTTTTAATAGAGCGCATAAACCTAACGATGTCCTGCTCAATTTAGTGGTATGAAGTTCTTAAAAAAAAACAACAACAAAAAAACACAGGCACTGGTGCCCTTATGTCCTCGTAAAGCTCCCATGCGGCTGGGTTAATGCGACGTAGTGCGAGAAACCTGCCGTGAAAAAAAGGTAGCGGTGGAGAGGAGCGTTATTCTTGGGACGGAGGGCTATTTTGCATAGAGATTGTGGAAAAGCTGAGAAAAAAAACAAACAACAAAAAAAAAAACAACAAAAAAACTAGCACAACATCTTCTGTGAGCCAGCCCCTTTTCATCTCGAATAGAAATAGGCACCAGCATTTTTGCCATATTTTTGGCCGTTTGTCTTTTATTGTCAGCTCGGCAGGCCGCTGCGGTTCACGGCCAAAAGTATACGACTCGACAAAGGGTGGCAATCTCTCTCTCTTTCTGTCTTTCTTTCTCTCTTTTATTCCCCCTCTCTCTGGGTTATTTTATTCTAACAGCTCCCGTTAGAACGTATACGTCTTCCAGGACTGGTGTTGATTGTAAGGTTAGTGTGAGGCACAGATCGACTCCAGTACAAGCCATTAAAACACCCTTTCATTACTTTTATGGACGGCGCGAGTTATTTCGATCCCATCGTCTGACAAAAGAAAAGACGTGAGAAATCACGCACATGCTGAGGTTTCCACAGAAAGTGCTAGCGAATATATATACACAAAACTTTAATGTACCAGACCTGGAATTTATTTATTTTTTTTTTCCAGAGGGGGGATTGCTGCGAGTATTTAATATGAAAAAGGTGCATGTCCACCTGTAGCCAATCACACGTTTCTTGGAGCAGAACACCACTACTGGGTACTGGATCCAGAGGATTGTGGGAAATGCGTTTTGGAAAACGAAGAGGCTGCTTTCGAGCGAGACATTAATGACGCTCATTTGCTGCATTCGTTGTCATTCATGTGTCGAGGGAATGTAGGGAATAACTTAGGAATCCGAAGGACTATGAAGATAATGCGAAAACACACACACACACACACACACACACACACACACATACACACATACACACTCAGCTCAGTGGCATATTTGGAACAAAGATTCCCAGTCTGTGAGACACAGACTGTATCTGAACGAGAGTGAGAGACAGTGGATCGGATGTTTTTTTGGCGAGGGAGATGTATAGGTAGAGCCAAGCTACGGTAATTAGACATCTGGCCGTAGTGATAGAGTTATATGTATTTGTGTGTGTGTGTGTGTGTTATTGAGTGGTCCACAGGTGTTTGATGGCTCTTTTGATGCCTCCGAGAGTGACAGATCGGCATTCACACCCACACGCTGTCTAAGTGCCAGCGAAAGAGACGGATAGAGGGATGGAGGGAGAAAGAGAGAGAGATAGAGAGAGAGAGAGAGAAAGAGAGTGGCTTTAATGAAAGGAGCCGGCAGACAGTAGTTGGCCAGACTAGGCTGGTCGTTAAGTGAAGTGTCATTCATTCGCACCGCACATCCCCCGTCCGTCCGCCATCCCCCCCCACCACCACACACACACAAACTCACCCCACCCGTGAATACAGCATAGTAATTAAGCCAAATAAATGTGCCGAGCCACTCTCGAGGGACGCGCTCTTAAACAAGCGTGAGGAGAACACGCTCTCTCGGGAGGGCTGATCTATTTTTCTTCGCCGACACGTACAAACTACGCAGATTTATCATGCCTTGTATCGTCGGTGACAGCCAGTAACGCCAGCGCTCCCCAGGGGACGGCCTGTCAAACAGGCTTGGAGATTGTCCTTGTTGAGCGATGGCCAGGTGATGGATACTCTCTTCTCTGTCTGCTGGCCCTGTAATTATCTCACCCAGCCTTTTCTTTTCCGCCCCCCCCCTCCCACCACCACCCTGTTCTTCCTGTTGGCTGAAAATCGCTCCTGTCAACATCATTGCTGCATTGTTTCACATAATTGTGCATTAAATCCTCTTCCTGGGCTTTTGGGCGCCGTTCCTTTTCGCACAGGTAAAAGGTTTTCTTCAAACCATGTGTTGCCTTCACATAAGTAGAGCAGCTTCACTCTTGTGCTCTTCTCCAAATACCTGCTACGCTCACTTAGTGCAAATGAAAACAGTGACCCCTGCAGGCGGCAGCATGCGCGCACAGCCCAGCGAGACGTCGCTTTATTTAGCGGGGCAGCCCCATCGCCGGAGGCCTGGCCAAGTAGCGTGCGCGGAGGAGTTTAAAGAGCTTGTGAAACAACCTGATAATTACTCACTGCGGAGTAATTATGCCAGAGCCTCCCAGCTCATTACCCACGGCCAGCGCCATCCTGGGATCGATCGGGAATGGCAGTGGGACGGTGGAGCCATCCGTTAGTCAGCCGGAATCCTCTAAAATAGACACCGGGTGCAGTCTGGGCACGGTGTGTAATATCAAATGCTCTCTTGTTGACAAAGGAAGTGGCAGCAGCCCAGACTTCAGGGATGGAAGCGATTACACAAGGAGGCATTTGTGTTGTTTCTAGCAATTCTCTTTATGTCTCACACACACGCACACACACACGCACACACACTCTCTTTTTCTGAACTGTTCACTCTGTCCCAGGCCTCACCACTAAGCCACCGCGGTTCGCATCAGTTCAGGGAAAGACTCTCGCTGTCAAAAGTGTTTGTTTGTTCTATGTTATCTACATAATAGGAGAAAAGTCTGTAGATACACCACCGATCTACTTTGAAATTCATAGTTCCACAAACGGAATGTTGCTGGTTCAAGGCTCCGGGGTTCAATCCCGAGGTTGGGTTACAGTCTGTACGGAGACACTGCATCTCTGCGGGTTTCTTCCTACTGCCAAGAAACATACAAATAGTTAGACTACTGGTTCCGCTGACCGGTATTAAGCACTTTGTGCAAATGTATGAATGAATTATAAATTCACAATCAAACTATGGATTTTTATTTATTTTTTATCTACTTGGTGTTTCATCTGCAAACAAAATGGTTATGTATTAGATAAAGAAGTACAGTTATGTGTTCCTTTTTCTGTAACGTTTGGAATGCGGTATTTTGTTTTGTTTTTTAATAAGCTCCTGCTCCAGCACGAGAGCGTAAACTACCATCTCACACAAATTCGGATGCTCGTCCCCCAACACAATGTAAATATTCTTGCCCCCCCATCCCCCCCTCCATTCATTCAGCCATTAATTCCTTGCCATTTGTAGACATATAGTATGCAAGTCCTTTGACCTGTATATATCCGTTCATTTTTTTAACACACTTTTTCTACACCCTCTGTCTTACATTTTCAACAATGCTCTTAAAAGTTGCTTGCCAGTTTTTCCCCTTTCTTTTTTGATTTTATGTTTTTAAAAAATGAACCAGCGACAAGTTCATCTATTAAATCGTGTCGCTTTTGTTTTATTCCTAAAGATAAATCATGACTTGGAGAACAGGTGGGTTTCGGGGGACCTGAAAGACTGGTCAGGGTTTTTTTTTTCACAGCAATCACAATTCACCTCCGGCAGACAGCAGGAAACTCTCACATTACAAACGGCTCCTTTAATTACAAATGCAACTTTGTGCTTTCATAGATCAGATAAGATAGATAGACGATAGATAGATAGATAGATAGATAGATAGATAGATAGATATAGATAGATAGATAGATAGATAGATAGATAGATAGATAGATAGATAGATAGATAGATAGATAGATAGATAGATAGATAGATAGATAGATAGATAGATAGATAGCTATGTAGATAGATAGACAGCTAGATATATATAGACAGACAGAAATATATAGACAGACAGATAGATAGATAGATAGATAGATAGATAGATAGATAGATAGATATAGATAGATAGATAGAGATAGATAGATAGATAGATAGATAGAGATAGATAGATAGATAGATAGATAGATAGATAGATAGATAGATAGATAGATAGATAGATAGATAGATAGATAGATAGATAGATAGATAGATAGATAGATAGATAGATAGATAGATAGATAGAGCAGACAGCTATGTAGATATAGATAGACAGCTAGATATAGATACAGACAGACAGAAATAGATATAGACAGACAGACAGATATAGATAGATAGATAGAGATACAGATAGATAGATAGATAGATAGATAGATAGATAGATAGATAGATAGATAGATAGATAGATAGACTAGATAGATTAGATAGACAGATAGACAGACAGACAGACAGACAGACATAATGATACTTCTTGGTTTAGAAATGGACAGGAGTTTATGTATTGTGTGCATCTGCACGTAGCATTAGCGTTAGCATTTTCCCCTTTACAGATTTCCTCCTCATCTGCTGTCTTGACCTCTTTCGCTGAACAGAGTGATGTTCAAATAAAAACGTATCAGCCCCTGTTTGGCGTAATTGTGTAATTAGCTCCATGAGGCTGACATAGAGATGATATAGATGGTCGAGTGCGTAAGTATGTACACCTGGGGTCTCACGCATTGTGGATCGGGTTACACACTGGGTGTAGTGTGGCAGGAAATAGTGCACCTGTCTGTGAATATCAATATCTATAGAAAAGTACATTGGGAGTATTGAATGTCACAAGTCTTGTGTGTGTGTATGTGAAATGTGTTGGGGTGCTGTTGTGTATGTGTGTGTGTGTGTCAAATGGTGTGTGTGTGTGTGTGTGTGTGTGTGTGTGTGTGTGTGTGTGTGTGTGTGTGTGTGTGTGTGTGTGTGTGTGTGTGTGTGTCTGTGTGTCCAAAGTAAGAAACTTTTGGCTCCATGTCAGTGGTGCCATGAGAAAAAAATATGCCTGCAGAGTCCATTGGTGATATTAATGATGTCCTGCGCACTTTCTCTCTCTCTCTCTCTCTCTCTCTCTCTCTCTCTCTCTCTCAGTCTCTCTCTCACCATAAGTAAGTGTGTAATCTAGGACACTAGGGAGGAGATTTAAGTTCTGTCTCAGCAGTGTCTGGCTACATGCTCTGTGGCCAGAGGCGTGCTTCAAGCAGTCTCTGCGGTTTCCCTGGCATGTCCAGGGCACATTCAGGAGTAATTAAACACTTCCACACACTCTCCAAGCAGGAGCGCCTCGGGATAACATGCCAGCACTGTTTCACAGCCGTTAAAAAAAAAGAGAGAGGCCGAGACAGAAGTCTGTTCAGCAAGGAATTGGGGATTTTTAGGCACACTAATGAATGTGTTAGCAAACCAGAGGAATCCATACACACATATAGACTTTTGTGTTTTTGAACACAGCGTTTGGCTCTGCGGTTGATTTTGCCAAAATTTAGTTCAGTGTCTTGTTTCAGGATCCAGCCACATTTTAGTCTGAACTTTGTGGACTACTTTTCGGATACATTGTTAAATCATTAACATGTGGGGGGGGGGGGGGGGGGGGGGGGGGTGCTATTCTCTAAAATTGAAGTACAGAAATAAATGTGAAAATAAAAAAAACATAAAAAAAAAATTCACTATGAATCCATGGAGGCTGCATTCAACTTTATTTATCTCCAGGTAAATAGACACTCAGCTTTACCTCACTGATTACACTGTTGCCTCGAGTAATCTTTCCAAAGCCATAAATCACTCCGACTCATACACAGTTCCTTTTGGGAGGGGGTGGGGGGAGGGGGGAGGGGGAGGGGGAGTATGGGGGTATATGCTATGCTGATTGTGTTTCCTATTGGTGTCATTGGGAATCGAATGACTCTACGGGTGTCTGCTTCCGCTCAACCGCTTGTCCTGAACTGTCAATCAAAACGTCCCCATAGCCTGGCATACAGCTCTGTTACCGAGGTTACTGACGCAAACCTGCAGCCAGAGCGTGATATATATGCAAAGGGTGGTTTAAGCAAAAAAAAAGAGCGAGAGAGAGAGTTTGAGCCAAGCATAGTGAGGCAAAACGCAAGTCTGCGAGCGACGGTCGGGCCAGCATGTTCAGCGAAGGTCCAAGTTTCCAAAAGCTTAGTGAACTCTGGCATTGAACAAACATTGAACAAAACCGCACCACACACTTTGCCTGCTGAGCGCTGGAGAGGATGTGAGTGAGCTGTCTGGCAGTGAGGCTGAGGCCAAAACCGGGTCAGGGGCTTACGCGTGGTTTGAAGTACGCCATTGTTCTGAGCTAAATAAATAGGTAGCGCCCAAAACCATCTGAAATACTGTTTTGCTTTTTATTCTCTTCTTATTCGCTCTCTTTCTTGTCAATGAATGGCCAGTGGCAGACTGCTCAGACCTCAGACACAGAGGAGCCCTAAAACATACAGCACACGACTGCAAAATGGGATGGTTTGACTGATTGAAAATGTACTACAGTAATCTTGCGTGTAATAGTGTTTGCCTGTTTCAAATCTGAACAATATACGAATAATAAAGTTGTTGGAAGCTCGAAGCTCAATGGCGTCTATAAATCAATATTGCGATATCGTTGTATTTCATATATAACATATAATGTATATATAACATATAACATATATATAACATATAAGCTAAAATAAAGTGTTTTATATTTTTGATCGAGTCATTACTACTTACATAAGTGCTCTTGTTTAATGCGCAGCTTACAAATGAAATGTTTGTGTAACTTTAAATGAATGTTTTTGAATGAATGTATTTGTTTGGAAAAAAAAAACAAAAAGTGGTAGCATTACTGCAAATCCATGGGGGCTTTGCACACTTTTGATTTATCCACCGCGACACCTTAAGCTTTTAATTATTGACAAACGTTCATGCCATGTGTAAAAGTTATACAGCTCGAAGCAGAGGTGAATAAACATGAAAGTAGACGGTTATTAGCTAACAGAAAGTATCGCAGAAAAAAAAGCAAAAGCTAAAAGAAAATATTTATTAAAATCAAAAGAAAATATTATATTAAATGTCACATTGACATCATTTTTCTTTAAAAAAACATTTTTGACTGAACAATTCTTGTGATGGGGCACGGTGGCTTAGTGGTTAGCACGTTCGCCTCACACCTCCAGGGTCCGGGTTCGATTCCCGTATTGGCCAGTCTTGTGTGTGTGGAGTTTGCATGTTCTCCCTGTGCCTCACTGGGTTTTTCTCTGGGTTCTCCGGTTTCCTCCCCAGTCCAAAATACCTTGGAAATGATTGGAAACTTGGAAAATTGTGTATGAATGCGTGTGTGAATGTGAGTGTGTGTGTGCCCTGTGATGAGTTGGCATTCCATCCAGGGTGTGTCCTGCCTTAATGCCCATAGATGCCTGAGATAAGCACAGGCTCCCCATGACCCAAGGAAAGATCAGATAAAGCGGTAGAAGATGAATGAATTAACAATTCTTTTTTAAAAAAAAGCTTATATACCAATGAAGATCTCCAATATAAGTTACATTCTGAAAATAAGCATGTGTATGTGTGTGTGTGTGTTAGGCTGTGCTTAACCCATTTTCTGGACACCTCTTGTGATGACCTTTTAGAAGGAAAAAAAAAACCTTCTTTCTGAAGTTCAAGCAGCAGTCACACTCTCACACTCGTTTTAGAAAGGCACGAAGATCTGTCATCTTGTGCCAGAAAGGCAGGAGTGAAAGGTGTAAGGCAGATGATGGGAAGAAGGGCAGAGCGAAGGAGAAGGAGAAAAGCTGCACAGTACATAGTCTTAGTTAAATGAGTAGGAATAAAAAATGGGTGTTTTTTTAAAAAAAAAAGAATAGATATAAAGAAGAAACCAGCTACTTTTGTTAATTGTTGAAATCTGTGAAGGAAAACATCTGGGCGTGGACCAAAATTGCCAGTGACTAATCTAATATAAGCAACTATTGTCCAAAATAGGCCTTTCAATCAGGGAAATGTTACTGTTGTCATACCAGAACTAGTCATTTTAACAGGCAGACAGACAGACAGATAAACAGACAGACAGACATTGAAAATCTACTTTCGATTTCTCTACTGATATGTTCCAGAAAGTTAGGAAAAGTTGATTAGATTTTACTTCAATGTCTGGAGGCATTTCCTGTTGCTAGTTTAAATAATTGCATTTCATAATAATGTGTGTGTGTTTTTTCTTCAATGATTTCATTTAATAACGGTGCAGTTTAATGATTCGGTAATGTCATGGTTTGATAGCGTCTGGTCTGTTTGGGGTTTGTTATTTATCTATTTTGAAAAATGCCTTTTAATTTGAAGAATCCAGAGATCAACCGAACATCTGACTTTTAATGATCAGTACTTAATCAGCAATTATTAACGCCATCGTTAGTGCGGAAAAGTATTTGCTTGTCGTTCTTAGTCATTAATAGGAGTAACATCTGTATTAATGAACTCCATCATTGTTCATTGCTTAGTTCCTGGATAGTTACCTATAAATTATGGAATGATATTATAAAGCCTTCTGGCCATCTAATGTCAAATCTTCATGGAGCCCGACATACCAGAAGCGATGGGTTCTTAACCAAGATGTAGCTCTGTTAGGAAAATGTACAAGGTAATCTATTTTCGCACTGGAATAGAAGAAAAATAATGTGTATTCCTCCCTTCTTTTCTATTATTATTCCCTGTAATGTTTCTAATCCCTGTGTGTGACACCATTTGCGTTTCATTTGGGAGATTATCATGGTTTCTATTTACGCAAGAACATTTGACCAAATGTTTGCTCAACTGCGAGACGGTTCATTTGGGGCTCGCGCAAACCCGTTCCAGCTCTCCAGATCCATTTGGGATGTTTCCGTATTGCCTGTACGACCTGCTTAATGCCACATACAGCGTCTAGTCAAAAAGGCGTACTCCAAGCTTTTGTTCTGTGATGTACTCGCCATTGTCCCACGGGTCCCTATGGGAGCATTTACTTAACCGGTGATAGATGAGCTCTCGACTTTCTCTCGCTCTCTCTCAATCTCGTTCCGTCTTCGTTCCTTTTCTCCGAGCTCGCAGATGTCCGGGAATCAAATGCAGATGGCTACTACAGCAGCACGTCGATCCGAGCTCTAGAGACTCACTGCAGGCTCTACGTGTCACTGATCATTATGATTCATAGACAGTCTGTGCTGAGCGCTGTCCAAGCATCGCTGAAAACGCTCGTCTCTTTCGGCATAGGCCGAAATGCCGGGAACGGACCTAGCGGGGAAATTTTTTCATGGTCTGGCAATGATTACAGAGAGCCTGGTTTTCCTTAGCTTCACCTCGTTTACCTTTCCTGCACCTCATTCTCCACCTCTCTGCCCTCTGCCGTGCTTCGTCTTTGCCGCCTTGGGAACCTTTCCGTCTCTAAGAGGAGTTTGGCTTAATGTGTTTTAGGGTGCAGTAGTTGTTTTGCAGTTCGGGGTGTAAGTAAAGAACTCGTTCTTATTCAAAGGTGTCGAAATTCCAATAATGTTGTTGGGTTTTATTTGGATTGACATGAAGAAAGTGGTCTGGAAAGGTACAAACATAGTGGGCGTTTTTTTTTTTTTTTCAATATTTTGTACAATGCCCATCTAATCCCACTGCGACTTTAGAGGCTGGTGTCTGATTACAAACTATATTCAGCCAAACCCCCGTGTCCATTTCTCCTTAAAGACAACATGATCAAAGTCTGATATGTACCTTTAAACCTTTACGAGGAAATCATACATAAGTAGCTATAGATTTTACGATTGTAATAATTATGGTAAATATATATATATATATATATATATATATATATATATATATATATATATATATATATATAGTTTGGAGATTCATGCATTCATAATGCATATTATTCGTCTCTGTATTCGTTTTTTAACAATGCATTACACTTCAATGATACTTGCACTTAACACAGAAACCAAGCACTCTCTGCTATAATGCATCATAATCTTCCTCTAATACATGAACTATACCACAGAGAATATTAGGAAATGATACTTAATTTCCTTAGCGAACCGTGACATAACACAAGCATCATTACACTTATTCTTCACACATTGGAATAGCATCAATCTAAATATACAAGGGCATTGCTGTTGCATGTGAACTTTTCATCTCTGATTTAATAGTACACGTGTTTTTAAGTACATGAGAGCTTTTAATGGTGGACTCATTACATTATTTTGTTCTTTCTATCTTCCCTTATCTCAGGCATCTATGGGCATTAAGGCAGGATACACCCTGGATGGAATGCCAACCCATCGGGGCACACACTCTCACAATCACATATACATTCATACACTAGGGACAACAGGGCCATCACCTACACTAGGGTTTTTTCACAACCAAGGCAATTTTGCCCATCAACACTACCTACTACGTGCATGTTTTTGGACAGGGAGGAAACCGGAGAACCCGGAGAAAAAAACCCTGAGGCACGGGGAGAGCGTGCAAACTCTACACACACATGGACGAGACGGGAATCGAGCCCGGACCCTGGCGGATTTAGGGTTAGGGTTAGGGTTAGGGACATTGGTATTTATACAAATCAGTGTGCAACAGTGTATGTTCAAAGTTCATTCTTCATCCTTGCATTTGGTTGATATTAATATTCAGCATGCAATGGCATGCAATTATTCCACAGCGCCTTGAAGAATCCATAATTTGCAACAAAAAAATGCAATTAAAAACAATTAAAATCTTTGTCCTTCTTTCTTTCCTTCTCTCCATTGCAGAAATGCTGGACTCCAGTAATTTAGTGACTTTCCCTGGAATAACAAACAGTTCGGGTTACGATACATTTCTAATGGATGAGGAGCGAGGGAGGCTACTAGTAGGAGCAGAGGACCATATCTTCTCTTTAGACCTCGTCAACATTAACAGAGACCTCAAACAGGTAATTACACACACACAAACACACGTATACACACACACACACACACACACACACACAAACACAGGCACACATTCCCTATATAGACAAATGCTTCTCGCTTTGGCTTACTGCTGTTAAAATAATATTGTATAGTAAATATTAGCATCGGTATCGAATGATTCAGGCTAATCAGGACTTGGTATTCCAAAACCTCAATGAAGAATGCTTAATTATATACTACTTTTGAAATAAAATAAACAAATCATGCAAAAAGCTGCGTACATAACCTCTCGTTTCTGTGCACGGGGATATCATTATAATTGCCAAAGATTTGTACCACAACAACAAAACTGGCATATTTGTCTAGCGCAGTAAATACAAGGCTGTCATTTCATTGTAGCAAATCAATAAAAAGGCGAGGGGAGTTGAAAAGGGCTGACTGAAAGGAGGAATATGAAATGAACACCATTTGAGTTTGATGCCATGTGAAGTCAATCAACCAAGACATGAATGTGGTCTGACGCTTTTCTCTGAAAATTTGAAGGATAATGTTTCAATTGGCAAAAATATTTAGAGCTGGTTTTAATACTATAAAAATATATGTGTAAATAATCATATAGCACACTTTAGGAAGTAATTATATGTTATAGAAGAAGAGTAGAATATAGAATAGCCTTTATTTGTCACATGGATTACAGTACAGTGAAATTCTTTTTTGCTTGTTTTGGAAGTTGGGGTCAGCCATGATACAGCACCCCCTAGAGCACAGAGGGTTAAGGGCCTTTCTCAATGACCCAAGGGAGGCAGCTTGGTGATACCCGGGCTCGAACCCCCGACCTTCCGATCAGTAGCACAGCGCCTTAAACAACTGCGCTATAGCTCTCGCCAATCACCAGTCATTATGATTTTTATTTATGTATTTATTTGTTTACAAACAAATACATTTTTTTATCCAGTTATAGACAAGTTAAATGTTGTGGAATGACTAGCTAGTTCCTGTTATCACTTATATTATAGGGGCTATAAATGGCCATTCCCTCAGCAGCCTCTTTTTCTTGTTTCACTGAAAGTTAATAATAAGTTGTAAATATTTTCCCTTTCAGTCAGTATACCAAAATACATATAATAGTATACCAAAAAAGCATATAACTAACAATGGAGTAAACAATACAAATTCATTAACATCAAAGGTGTGTACCGGTAATTTCAGATTTCATTCTTTGTTTTGCCTGAAAAGAAAACATCATACACCAATCAAGGGAATATGGACTGACTGAATTTTAAATAAAAATACAAATAAATAAATATAAATCTGGAAAAAATAAACTTCAGTGCAGTACACATTTATTTCCAAAGTTCTTCCTTTTCTTATAAGTAAATAAACAGAAAAGAAAAATGACACGGCGAAGTCTCAAATCAAGTACCAAAATCCCCCATGATGCACATATCCCGAAAAGAACCCTTTGGTGTCAAGAAATTTGGTGTTTTTTTCCCTCATAATGCCAAAACTAACTTAAATGATTATTTTTGATAATACAGATAAGATCGACGCATCCATCAAATTCAAAGGATCTACTTTTTTGTCTACTTTTATTTGTAGTTATTTGGTTTGGCACATGTTTTACTTTGAATGTCCTTCCTAATGCAACCCTTCCTATTTATCCAGACTCGGGACCAGCACTAGGAATGCCCTGGCTTGTGCAAACCTAATGGCTGTTTATTTTTTAAATAATAATGTAAATAATATATAAGATAATAACACTGTTCTTTTGTAAAATAAAGAAAACAGTGCTCTCTGTCATTTCTCTTCATAGACTCATACAGTAAATAAAACAACCTAAATCTCAATGAATACCTGCTTTACAGATATAATAAATATATGAATAGAAATATCACAACATATGTCTAATTTTACATTCAAATTTTCTCTGATTACATTATCGGGAAGAAAGAAGGGGGGGGAGTGCAGTAGTTAAGGCATTGGCCTCTGGATTGGAAGATAGCAGGTTCAAATCCCAACACCACCAAGCTGCCACTAGTGGGCCCTTGAGCAAGGCCCTTAACCCTCAATTGCTCAGGTGTAAGGTGCCAAATGCTATAAATGTAAATGAAAGACTGATGATAAATATTATTAGTAACAAAAGGTTTTCTGTTGTTAAAATTCTTGTTTGTTATAATGACAGACGCTGTAGATCTATACTGTATACATTACAGTTAAAATATACTGGCATGCTCAGTTACATTTCGACATAGACCCTACATTTGTAGGGTTCCTTTTTTATTTTTATTTTTAGTATTATTATTATTATTATTATTATTATTAATATTAAATTTCATGTTTATTTGGTTCATTTTTCTAAAATCATGTTTCTTAAAGTCTCTTTTATTAATAATGTCATATTCTCTCAGGCCAGCTTACTATTTCTTGCTATTGCGTGAGCTAAATTCTCTTGTCTGCAATTTATGAAAACGAAGTCTGTATTCTGTAATTAAAGTATGTTTATTTATGTTAGAAAATCATTATGCTTAAGGATAAAGGATCTTGTTAATAAATGATAAATTAGGACTGTTTTCATGTGTGTGTGTGTCGTGTGTGTGTGTGTGTGTGTGTGTGTGTGTGTGTGTGTGTGTGTGTGTGTGTGTGTGTGTGTGTGTGTGAGTATATGCTTTAGTGTGTGTTATTATTTGGGCTCCTGAGATTTGTTCAGTGGTACATCCCTCTGGATCTGTTTGATTTATTTGCCACAGATGGTGGCAGCAGAAGGATGGCAGATAACTAATCTTTAATTTTTCTTTTTTTTTTCTCTCTCTCTTTTTTTTCTTTTTTTTTTTTTTACAGCCTGCGTCATTTAGTAGTCAGTCATTTGCAGTTCTTTGTGTTAGGCATTTACGCATTCACACACTCTGTCTTGCAGATTGCCTGGCCCGCCACGCCTTCAAAACGAGACGAGTGCAAGTGGGCAGGAAAAGACCTCGGAGTAAGTGGCTCCACTTTCAGTACGCTGTGTGGTGTATACAACCGGAAAACCGCGGGAAGGCGCGGAGCCTGTGATTTACCCCCAAGCCATCACTGTGCATTAGACTTGTATTTACTGTATGCGTGTGTGGTTGTATCTGATAAGCCGTGCGTTTGACGCGAGAACGAATGCACAGCGAAGGGAATTCTTGCTGCCTTTGTTGTGTCGCTCCTGCCGGACGTTTATTTACCCAGAGTGCATTGTTTGGCCGCCGAGCCAGAACGCTTGGGGCATAGCCTTGATCACAGACAGTTTATTTACTCGACCAGCAAATCGAGCATTCTCTTGCTTTCTATTTGTGTATATACGTGTGTGTGTGTGTGTGTGTGTGTGTGTGTGTGTGTGTGTGTGTGTGTGTGTGTGTGTGTTCATGTGTAGTGTGTAGTATCTAATGCCAATTTCACGCATGAGTTCTTTTGTAGTGAAATGAGGGGCACCAGGGGGGCATAATCATCAGCGATAACACATGCCACCTGCTCCACCAACACACACGCACACGCACACTTGCGCACATTCACAAGTTAATCATGCTCCTAATGAGAAAATGTTCTTATTTGCGTTTCAGAGATATGCATAGGGAAAAACACACACACACACCATAGCTCTAAATTCAAGTGTAGCCACAATACAAGCCACGAAAAGATTCTGGAAATAAGAATGCTGCTATTAAGTCAGAATATTTTATTAGTATATTAGTAAGCTATTTCCTTTTCTAGTCAGGATTCTCTCGAGTCTCCTTTTCAGCTCGATGCTAGAGACTAACCTACGTGTCCTCGTTTGTGGGAAAACGCAAGGTTTCCGAGAGTGAAAAATACTAAAAGTGGCAGCTTTACAAACGTCTGCTCCCTGCACTAATGCAGTTTCTGTCATTCCAAATTCCCGTCTCTTTTTCAGCCGTAGTTCTGTTACGTCCCTGGACAGTTCATTCCACACTGGAGCGCACACTGATATCTTTCACTTGGCACTCGTGTGGACGCGTTCCCCTTTTCCCCTTTCAAATTCATTTAAAAGTCGATCCTGCATGAAATGTTTGGAAATTTTCCCCCCCAAAAAATGTGTTTATTTGTTTTCAGAATTACCGGCCTGCTTTAATGTCGATGAACGGCAAAACAATTTGACATTTTCCACCTAATATTTATTCACTTCATTCCAAAGATTCATGGCAATATGTCTTTCTCCCATTGCCAGTCCAATCATGTCTCTGGGCTCATGTATGTAGAAGAGTACAGACAACACACTCCTGTTGTAAAAAAAATCAGTGTTGCAAAATATGTTGCATCTGTTAGGAACCTTTTTTTATGTTTTTACTGAGATTATTCCTGATAAAAGCTGAGGTAACTTTACCTTCATCAATCACAAGGGTGACAAGGTTTGCGATTTTGAGCAACCGTCCGACAAATGAGAGTTGGGAACTCGACAGCGCTTTGGTATAACAGTTTGATTTCCACTGCTATTTCCCTCCTTTATTAACCTAGCGGGCGTATTGTGTACGTGTAATTATACAGTAATTAGTCATTAGTTAAAAGCCTACTAGGTGGTTTTCATTGTGCGTCGGAGGTTTTGTGCGTTTCGAGAGCAGCAGGGAGCTCCGACAGAACAGCTCACGGAGCCCAAATCCCACCCCTGAGTGCTGTCTGGCACAGCGCGACGTGGGCTGAGCCTTTCACACAATAACAGCTACGGGAAATTTCAAACACGTCAGTCAACACAGAGAGAAGTCGTGTGTTTATGTGTCCAGAATGAATTTGAAAGAAATGTATATACACATTTGGATCATTTTGTCCAACAGAACTAAAAACGCCCGGGCGTTTTGTGATGTTTTGTGGCATTTTCTAAACCGATGACGCAAAATCACGACGTATAAAGCAAATTATACTCCGAGCGTGACTGTTGATATTGCTAACGGCACACTCATGAGCAATGCTAATGCCTAGTTTGGTTAAATACAGTTGGCTGAGATGTTAAATCAGGGTTAAGTATCACGAATAAATGTCTAAAAGGTCTGGGTGTATAGAAATGGTACATTTTAAGGTGTATTTATACTTTTTAATCTTAGAACTAGAGAAGAAGTAAAGTTAGTCCTAATAATGTCTGGAAACTGATATTAATATGCAGTATCTGTGTCTCAGAGATGGGCAATGAAATGAATTATCGGATTCTCAACCCTGATTGGCCTGAAGGTGTTCAATCCTTTTGTATTAAATAGAAACTTTGAGTTTAATAGCAGCTATAATTCAAATCACAGGATTATCCCAGTGTGATATTTTAATATATTATGCTTTCTGTATGAAGGTGAGTGAAATAAATACCTTAACACACAAACATGTCAAACTCAAGGCCTGTGGACTCAATGTGGCCTGTCACATTTTATGTGGCCCGCAAGAGATTAAAAGGTGTATGTTTGTCTTAAAATAAGGTTATTCTGCTTTAAAAGCTTCATTAACAATATACTGAGGACCATTTTTCCAACAAGCGTAATTGAGAAATTCATACAAATTATCACAAAATGTCTATCAAGTGAAAAATTGATGCAGGCGAAAGGGACTTTCAAGAAAAATGGGAAAGCAAATACATGTTTGTGCTTCAAGGAGAAAAACCAGTGTGTGTTTTGTGTTATGAGGCGGTGGCGCTCATCAAAGACCATATTCGGTCTTATAGTTACAACTTGCCTACAGGGACCAATGGGTTAATAAGTGAGAAGTAAATCTATTATTATGTGTGTGTGTATATATATATATATATATATATATATATATATATATATATATATATATATATATATATATATATATATCTATATATTATATATATAATATATGAGATTTTAGGATTATTTATTGGCTACATAATTTTGAAGGAAAATCTGCTGTTCTTATTCTTTCTTGTTTGTTTTTTTAGTGTGGGGTGGGACATATAAGCAGCTTGTGCATGTATGTATATTAAGTAAGTGGGAAACTTTAGAAGTGCCAGTTAACATTGTTAGTGTGTCATTGAACTCTGTGATCACACCAATTACATTTTGCAGCTTTTTCTGCACATTTTCATACTGCCTTGTTGGCATGCTGTGTATGTTTCAGCTACTTGTCTATATATTGCCTACTTTTCTTGTTCTTGTTCTCACCCGGTAAAAAAAAAAACAGGAGAGAGGGATAGTGAGGAAGTAATAAAAAGAGACAGATGGCAACATCACTAAATGAGATTTGTGTGCTATCATAGCACACAACACACACCACAGCAGACAGAATTCTCATTGTTTATACAGATGGGTTGTTCTTTTATATTTAACAAGACAGGTTTGTATATGTATGTGTGTGTTTGTGTGTGTGTGTGGGGGGGGGGTATCCCTGAAAAGAATCTAAGACCCTGTTTGTATGACTGTGTATGGACATGTGTGTTAAGCACACATCATTACATGCATAATCATCGGGTTTGTGTGCTTCCTGTGTTAAATGGGTGTTTGCACTGTGTAATGCGTGTTTATTATCGTGGAATCCATCCTTCACGTATCTGTTAATTAAATGAGCCTTGAAGCTATACACGGACTAAACAATCACACGCACACGTCAGTTTCCTCTCTGACTCGCGTATACCACAACGGGATTATCCACATGTGCTGTCGATTTAAGTCTCATCAAATCCAGATCCACGTTAATGCCAGCGAGCCGAATGACTAAGATCGAGCTAGCCGGTTGAAGTTAATCAGTACCTCTGTGGGAATTCATAAACATTTTCTAACGACATTTCAGGCGAAAATATTCGGTTGAGGACGTGATTCAAACGTTAGCAATTAGCGTTGTCACGATTCTGGAATTCTGGACTTCGATACGATACGTTGAAATATGTCGATATTCTATACCGTTTTCGATACTACAGAGAAAAGAAACTGACACAATATTAAGTGGCAAATTTCTTTTTTTCATTTGAAGACATGTTGCAGAGTTTAAGTAAAATAAGTTAAATAAGCTAATAATCATTTCAATTTCATCACAGTTACATTTATTTACTTCTAAGATTTCTCTCTTCAGATTATATTGACTCATATCATAAACAACAACAACATTCATATTAGCAACAATACTAGGCTGTGTTAGTTAATATTTCAGTAACCCAAGTTCTCCCACACCACCCCAAGGTCTGTGGTTGTTTGACTTGGCATCGTGTTTCCGGTGTAGCTTCGTACATATTCCGGAGCGTTCCTCTGTACCGCCATTTTTAAAGGCCACGCAGAAGAAACGAAACTTGTTTTTTCCAACTTTTATCAACTCCAGGTGCAACATAATCTGTATCAGTTTCATTCGCCATTGTTGCAACGGCAGAAACTCGAAACACCAACGAAGCAACTCACCATTGCCAACTAGAGTTTTGGATGAGTTACTGCAGAGCGACGTAGAAGTGTTGTGGTGTTATTAGCGCCTTTTGTTAGCACTGCTCCGTAGAAGCACTCGCATATCAATTTGCTTGTATCCTTCGACTTTCCATGTTCCTGCTTCATATCCAAAACATTTCTAGATAGCACACCCGCTGTGTCCTTTATCAACCAAAGCCTGTCGCGGGGGCGGCGCATTCGCTAGCAGCTCGGCTAGTATTGCTATAGCGGTACTTCAGGAAATTAGTATTGTTACAGTTCAGTGTCGATATTTATTGAAATGTCGATCATTTTGACAACACTGTTAGGCATAAGCGTTAAACCGTGTTTTTATTACCGTGCATTATAACATACTTGTAGATCAGCCATTTATTGAGGGTGAATAATATGTTTTATAACTGAACACAACGCCGCCACCTTTTATGGAACGGAGGAAAACAAAATGTATAGATTTGCAAATCAAATGAAATCAGACAGCAATTCAAATCCTGATTAATTTTGATATGAAATGATGCAGAATCATATACAAATTAAATGTATGCTGTCCTGTGTCTTTTTCAGAAAGAGTGCTCCAACTTTGTGCGAGTGCTGCAGTCTTACAACCAAACGCACCTGTACGTGTGCGGCACCGGAGCCTTTCACCCGATCTGTGCCTACCTGGAAATCGGCAAAAGAGCGGAAGTAAATATTTGTACATCGTATACACACATGTAACGCTGCAGAGCTGCAAATATTTGTTCAGAAATCGTTATTCTATCCTCGCTGCCGCTCATGTAACACATCTCCCAGACATGTTGCCTCTATAAGAATAAGGATTAATTATTCAGAGGATATAATCTCAGGCTAACACTTCCGCTGACGCCTCGTGAACGATTACACCAGCAAAGTGCAAAATGAGGGGGGGGGGGGGGGGGGGGGTGGGGGGAGAGGCGCATTGGTTGAGAAATAGTGATTCATACGCTAAGTGAAGACTGAACTAGTCTTTCTCTAGTGGGAAATAGCTGTGCCTGATATTTGGCATATATTTTGTATTCACAGCTGGATATTTAAACCGTAGAAAAATACATGTAACAGAGAATACACAACTAAATCAAAATGCCATAAAATCTACACATTATTCTGTTGTTTTTTTTTTTTATTCCTAAAAGTTGGTCATCTTTTACAGGACAATATATTTAGACTAGATACATCCCACTTTGAGAACGGCAGAGGAAAAAGCCCTTATGACCCGAAGATGCTGTCGTCCTCTCTCCTGATTGGTGGGTTTCTGCCAGAAAAATAATGCTGATAATTGATTAATAGATTACTGTGTCTCGAAATGCCAATGTTGTTATATTGCGTGCTCTGTAGATGGAGAATTATATTCTGGGACGTCGGCAGACTTCATGGGACGGGACTTTGCCATTTTCCGAACCCTCGGAGCTCATCACCCGATCCGGACGGAGCAGCATGATTCCAGATGGCTGAACGGTAAGGCGGTAAACCATGTGTTTAAAAGAGGCGGCTGATGAGTGAGAGGAGAAATTGTAGGAGGTCGATGTGAGACTCTCTGCGCAGGAGATTAACTGCTCGTCAATGTTTCCTCTGACAGATCGTCTGAATTAGTGGGGACTTAAAAGACACAAAAGGTCAATTTTGTCTTTAAGAGGTGGCATCATTTATTTTATTTTTTTTTCCCAGGATGCTAATCCCTCCCTCTCATCTGGCCCTGTTATCGGTTCTTATTTCAGTCATCAAATACCCAGGCCCTGGGTCACCATCACTGCTATAAACACTGCCATATTGTCCAGAGAAAAAGATGCTTTTGTGAAAGTATTCTTCGCACCTTAATCCCAGTCATCTGTTGCCAGGGATACGTCAGATCTCACCTTTATTGTGCCTCTCTGAATGCTGTCTTTCCATCACAAAAGAGCCAGTGCCTTTCACAGGATTAGTCCAATGGCCATTCTATCAAGCCCTTATCAACAGACACACGGTCTCTTCACAAAACTAATGCACTGCATTCAGGAGCTATTGACTGTTTGAATCAAAGAAGCTCTCTGTCTCTCTTTTTTTTTGTTGTTTGTTTTTCAAAGACAAGCTCTTAACCAGGCTTTTAGGATTCAGATTTTTACACCGTTTTAATCAATCTGTTATGTTTCTCCTGTATGTTCTTAATGTTAATAATACATTTATTTAAACTTTTTTTTTTTAAACATTTAAACTTTTAGCCTCCTTAAATATTTGTAAAATATTAGTTATCAAGCTTGCGAACTCTGGGTTTGTCTACCTTCCTTTATATATATATATATATATATATATATATATATATATATATATATATATATATATATATATATATATATATATATATATATATAGATATATTTTTTGATTTGGTTGATATGGTTTCACATTTGATATGACAGTGTCAGTCATTGAAATGATGTCGTCCAAGCGTCCACGCTTCAAGCTTGAGTCGCGTTGAATATCTTGTATTCCCTTGGTTATGCCTTTCCCAGATCCCAGGTTCGTTGGCATTCACCTGATCCCAGAGAGCGATAACCCCGAAGACGACAAAATCTTCCTGTTTTTCAAAGAGAGCGCGATGGACGGAGAGCACACAGGCAAAGCCACCATTTCCAGAATAGCACAACTGTGTAAGGTAACAATACACATACCTCTACACCTTAACCTAAGTAGAACCTTATGAGAAATCGCTCAGCTCTTGGCTCCTAAATGGCTCAGCAGTTAAATGTTCACCATATTGTCAGGAGACTGTGGTGTGTGTGTGTGGGGAGGGGGGTTATAATGTCCCTCCTGAAAATCACAGCAACATTAGCCTTATGTGGGTATCTTTAATCTCATGAATGTGAAAGGGGGTAAATAACACTTGGCTCTAAATGTGTTAAGCTGCCGTGTGGACAAGATGTGAAGATGTTGGCTTCGACTTGCATCCATCCCAGCGAGTTGCACGATGAGCTAGCTACAGAATTGTAAATAGCAGCAGGAAAAGTCATCATTGGGCCTTCATTATATGTGTATGTGTACATAAAGATATGTGTGTTATCCAGAATGACGAGGGAGGACACAGGAGCCTGGTGAACAAATGGACTACGTTTCTAAAAGCGAAACTGACCTGCTCCGTCCCAGGGATCAACGGCATTGACACGCACTTTGATGAGCTCCGTAAGTGGGTGTTCAATTTTTGTTCTACACTCGTCAGATCGACAAAGCACATACAAGCTATTACGTATACAAGAGGAATGAACTTTGCCATATCCCGCCCTTGCAGAGGATGTCTTTCTAATGAGTGCCAAAGACCCGAAGAACCCGGTGATCTATGCCGTCTTCACTACCTCCAGGTAAAAAGCTTCTCTCGTTGTCTTTTAGCTCGCGAAATACACACATCTCAGACGTGCTCGATAAAGCAGCTCAGCTCTTCACCTGAGTTATCCCGCAAGTCCTATTTACTGTATTTGCAGCCTCATCAGCAGCCTCTCAGCCCAGTCTGGAGGAAAATGCGATTAAAATGGGAAGCCAAGTGGAACAAAAGCAGACAAACTAGTTACACCACAGGGCCAGACTTTGGAGGATAACGGATGAGCATGCAGCGCTTCCACACATATTGCCCGCGTGCATGTTTATGCAAAGCGAGATATGAGGACAAGCGCATGCACATCATGATTAATTACTGTCAAGCAGCAAGGAAAGCAGTGCGATCGGCCCAAGCGAACTCAGCACTCTCGCCTCGCTGCGCGTCTAATGTATGCAAAGAACACAGCCCTCAGAAATTCAATTACCAGCTTTGAGGAATTAGACCGCTTTAATTGGCTTTCTAAGTGCCGTGTTGTAGAGATGAACAGAAGTGCATTCTGGGAGACTGGCATTTAATATTACTACTTAATGAACCTCTGGGGCTGAAGCACTGGATCAATGTTTTATCCGAGTGTGTGCGGATTTGCGTGTGTATACTTAGTTATGACCTTGACCACATATAAAAGGATCAGAAAATTAATCTGAATAGATTTCTTTTTAATTAATTAACATTTTACAAAGGAATTATTTTTTTTTATTCTTTTGAACTAATCTGAATATTCTTTCTGTTCTTCTGCGCAGTAACATCTTCCGTGGCTCAGCGATCTGTATATACAGTATGGCTGATATCAGGAGGGTGTTTTTGGGCCCCTATGCCCACAGAGATGGTCCAAATTACCAGTGGGTACCCTTCCAGGGCAGGGTCCCATATCCTCGTCCTGGCACAGTGAGTTCCTGCATGTACTTTAAACCATAGACCTGTTGAATGCTAAATACCGATTGGCCAGAAAGTCTTCAGGCAATGTTGTCGTTTCAAAACAATGATTTACATAGGGAGATGAATATCAGAGATAAAGCTGTCAATCTGATGGACTACTTACTCAAGAAAGTCTTTCGTGATGGAAGAAATTGCACTTCCATTTACTCAGTAGCTTGTCAAGCTGTATTCTTTTTTTGTTTATTAACTTTAAAAGTGATAGAGAAAAAAAAACAGGCACATAGAGATGTTGTGTAGTATGCATTATATGGTCACGCTAGATTAGAGTATCCCCGGCTGATGTCTGTGTAGCTGAAGATGGTTCCACATCAACAGGATCCAGGAATTTACTTATTGTAATTTATATCAATACCCTACTGTACTGACTCAAGACCACAGGATGATTGAACAGCAATCAATAATCAACAAACCTCAACAATGATGGAAAGGACATTCAGTTTTTTTTGCCCTCCCTCCCATGACTCACTCATTCATTCATTCATCTTCTACCGCTATATCCGATCTTCCCTCGGGTCACGGGGAGCCTGTGCCTATCTCAGGCGTCTATGGGCATTAAGGCAGGATACACCCTGGATGGAATGCCAACCCATCGCATGGCACACACACTCACACATTCATACACACATTCACACACTAGGGACAATTTTCCAAGGTGCGAATCAACCTACCGTGCATGTTTGGACCGGGAGGAAACCGGAGAACCCGGAGAAAAACCCCTGAGGCACAGAGAGAACATGCAAACTCCACACACACATGGCCGAGACGGGAATCGAACCCGGACCCTGGCGGTGTGAGGCGAATGTGCTAACCAATAAGCCACCGTGCCCCCTGACTCGCTCATCAATTTTATAATTAATTTACAGGCACTAAAATTATGCATTCCATTATCCGACTTTATAACCTCTTTGTTTCTGTACAGCTGGTTAGAGACAATGTCCGCATTTAAAAGCCGTATACAAATAAAGATGAATAGAAGTAACGTCATCTTGTTTTACACCTTCCACAGTGTCCCAGTAAAACCTTCGGGGGTTTTGACACCACCAAAGACCTTCCAGACGACGTTATAACGTTTGCCCGTCTGCACCCGGCAATGTATAACCCAGTGCAACCAGTTGGGGGACGACCCATAGTCGTCCGTACAGATGCGGAGTACCAGTTCACCCAGTTAGTCGTGGACCGCGTGGAGGCTGAGGACGGGCAATATGATGTCATGTTCATTGGAACAGGCTAGTAACTATTTACCAGATATTATTAATGTTGATCAATGTTACTAAACATAGTTAAACTTGATTTGTTTTGTATATAAAACTTGCTAATAGCATTCTGCTTTTACTGTAAAGGTCTTTCAAACACAACACTACATTGATGTACATGACTGTAACACGCTTCTTAAACATTTAAACATTTGAATTTTTACAGTCTGGATTATAATCTGCATTCAAGCTGTTAAACTAGTTTGGATGTAAACAGAGGCACAGAATTAACCAGTTGCACAATTACCATGTTCTGTGGATCTGATGCTAGAAGGTACCACCTTTTGTTAGAAAACATCTCTATGTATAGGAAACATCCCTGTATATCATGAAGACCATGACGCTACCTAAACAAAGTACAAACTCATTGGGAAAGTGTTAAATAAGTGTGTGGTTATTAACTAAAACTAACTAACAAAGGTTAAGAGGTGATTAACCAACCTAAAAATCTAAGATTCCTTCTGAAAAGTATGCTTCCACCACCATGCTTCACTTTATTTAAAGGTATCATCATAAAGCCATCACTAAATCAACATTAGTTCATATATTAAAATATGTATATGTATGATACAGATATGGGGACAGTCCTGAAGGTGGTGACCATCCCTCGAGAGAGTTGGCATGACTTGGAAGAGGTAGTGCTGGAAGAGATGACCGTCTTCAGGGTATGTTTCTCAACATTGCCTTTCCTTAAATCACAGTATTCAAAACATCGGGTTAAAATGACCGTCCATCCACAGGAACCGACTGCTATCACTGCTATGGAACTCTCCACTAAACAAGTAAGTTACGGTGAGATAAAAGTTCATTTGGTTCATTTGAACTTTGATCCATACTCATTGCTTTGTGCTTGCGTTTCAACAGCAACAGCTATACCTGGGTTCGGGAGTGGGGATTTCGCAGATGCCGCTTCATCGCTGTGAGGTGTACGGCAAAGCGTGCGCTGAATGCTGTTTAGCCAGAGATCCATACTGTGCCTGGGATGGCACGGAGTGCTCCAGATACTTCCCCACTGCTAAGAGGTCAGGACTTGCATTCAGACCTACTTACAGTTGAGGGCAAAGCATTGGGTAAAATGAATCAGACTAAAAAAATTTAATAAAAAAAAACTGTTTGTACACAGAGGGGGCTTAGTGGTTCGCCTCACTTATCCAGGGTCAGGGGATTCCATTCCTGCCACGGCCATGTGTGTGTGGAGTTTGCATGTTCTCCCCGTTTCTCAGGGGTTTTTTCTCTGGGTTCTCCGGTTACCAGGGAGTCCAAAAACATGAAGGTTGATTGGCACCTTGGAAAATTGTCCCTAGTGTAGGATTGTGTGTGAGTGTGAGTGTGCCCTGAGATGGGTTGGCATTCCATCCAGGGTGTATCCTGCTTCACGCCTGAGATAGCCACAGGTTCCCTGCGACCTGAGGGAAGATCGGATGAAGCTGTATACGATTAATGAACGAATGAATGTTTGTACACAGAAGAATTGTTTTCTCCTCCATACTAGGAACAAGCATCCATTTGTACCGTCAGCCAGTTTGGAAACATACCAACTATATACCGAGAGCATTCATTCAGTCTTCCGCAGACTGACCACTACACATCATTCCACAAGTGCTCATAAGCCAAGCAGTACAAACTCAAGCCCTAAATATACACATTAAGGCCCATATTTCCATACTATACATACACAACCAACCTTAGAGTTAATTTCTGCAGTTTTTAAATATAATCTGCCACCTACATTGCTCATACCACAGGATAAAAGTTCCACGCATTCCAGTAAAAAAAAAATATTGAAGACACACACGGAGCTCTCTCTCTCTCTCTCTCTCTCTCTCTCTCTCTCTGGACTTCACCACAAGCACATATCCTCTTTGCTGTAAAATATACACGTATTTCCGTCCTGTAGTGTGGCTACCACATGCAGCCATGAGATTAAGGCATTTCCTCTTTGGCAAATGCGGGCATGGAGACGCCCTGCTCATCGAACACTACCGAAATATTACATTCCATCAATCCAGAAAGGAAGAGCGGACTTCTCAGGCTTTTCCTCTTATAGAATATAGAGTAGAATAGAATAGCTTTTATTTGTCACATATACATTACAGCATGGTGAAATTATTTCTTCGCATATCCCCGCTTGTTGTTGGGTCATGATAAGGAGCCCCAGGAGCACAGAGGGTTAAGGGTCTTACTCAAGGACCCAAGGGCGGCATCTTGGCCATACTGGCCTTCAAACCCGGATCTTCCGATCAGCAGCCCAGCGCCCTCTTACCCCCTCCCTCTTATCACCTAGGCAAGGATGTGTGTGTGTGTGTGTGTGTGTAGGGATGGAATTACTGGGTGTGACATGTCAAGACAGTGTGAAATGTGAGATGTGTAAGAAGAAGGCAGATTTATGAAGTGATATATTGAGATCTAGAGATGCAACAAATGAGGAAACAGAGGGGGATTGACAGAAACAAAACGTTTTGCTAAAAATGCATTTCCTGCAAAATGAATCGAATTCGGAGGTGATTTCAGGGTTGCACGATTGTGTTCTTTCTTTAAAACCATGTATTGTAACATTTTTTGTGTGCTGAATAGAATCCCACATCAAATCAAGCAATTTTTTTTGTGTTCCCGACATTATGATTGGTTCATCTTTACTCACCTTAGCCAATCAGAATTAGTCGCTTGTGTTATTTCAGTTAAAAGCACAAAAACCAGCTTTGCATTGTCCTGAGATTATTGCGTTATTATAGCGGACGGGGATCTGTGTAACTCTTAAAAAAGCAGAGATTCGTTTCATGAACGATTCAAATATTAATCCCATTGATTCGGTTATTGAGGGTTGAGCTAAAAGTATTTAATGCGGGCCATTCATCAAACTGATTAATAATGATAGGAAATGAAAGATTAATACAACTATTGGTGATGGCTGATTGTGATTTCCATGACTGTAATAAAATAAGGTGGTGGGGGGGGGGTACATTACAAACCTCTTGGCTATGCTTCACAGACAGCACTCTGCCTTGAATAATTCAAATAAGAAATAATGAATATCATCCCCACACGGCATGAGCATGTCACACTTTTCAGTTTAATTGTACCAATCATGCTGTGATTTTTATTTTGCATTTTAACCCCCCCAAAGTAGATATGCTACTGGTCTAATCTCTGGATTTTGATTGAATACTTTTTGAGGCTTCAGTGTGTTCGTTATTATCTGTTTTACACACACACACACACACACACACACACACACACACACACACACACACATTATAAAGCCAGAGGGTATCCAGTTATTCATTTAGTGACGGAAATCCTTGTGTTCGCATTTCTGTAATATGAAGGGACATGAGACTGTCTGCCAGTGTGCACAAAAATAGCACAAAAGCTGCAATAAAAAGGGCAAACCTCTGCCTGGGCCAGTCGCTATACTGAAAACGGCCTTCCAAGACAGCAAGTTCCAATTTTAACTGGACATCAGACGGGACTGCAGAGTGGAGGCCCATAATGAATCAATGGAAAGTCTCCCAGCCGTGAGTCATTTTGCCGTGTGCACCAACTGTCCTTCCAGCATTGTGTGTCTGTATGTATGTGTGTGTGTGTTTGTGTGCCAGTAAATCTTTTCTTTCCCTGGCTGCAATACATGAAACATTCATCATGCTAATTTCTCAGATTAGACCAACAGTGCCCTCTAGAGGTAATGGAAAATGTGCTACAAGTACCAGGACCTTGCAAAAGATATTTTTTGTTGTATTTTTTTGCCAAAGAAAAAAAGCGAGTTTGTTGTGGGGACAACTGTGTATGGACTCTTTTAAATAGCGAGTGACAGGAGCTCGCTTGTTTTGTGAACCATACATGGGGAAAATGTGCGGTGAATCATTCTTTAATATGCCGAAAAATAAAGGATCGACAAACGTGTTTCGTGCAAACTTTACTTATTTAGTGCCGACTCTCAGAAATTACAGTTATAAAAATAATAGCAACCATATGTAGCCATGATATGTAGCATTTTGCAGATTTTATATCATAAATGATCTTGTTTTGCAGGAGAACAAGGCGTCAAGACATCAGAAATGGGGATCCTCTGTCCCAGTGCTCTGATCTACAGCACAATGGTAGGCATTCACATACACAAACTCAATAAATAAATAAATAAATATATATATAGATAGATAGATAGATAGATAGATAGATAGATAGATAGATAGATAGATAGATAGATAGAAATGCATTGCAGGTGACTGAATGTGTGTGTGTGTGTGTGTGTGTCTGTTCTTTGGTTCTTTGTAGACGACCTGGAGGGATATAGCAGTGTAGAAGAAAGGAACGTTTATGGGGTGGAAAACAGCAGCATGTTCCTTGAGTGCAGCTCTAAATCTCAGAGAGCTCTCATCTACTGGCAGCTCCAGAAGACCAATGAGGAGCGAAAGCTTGAGGTAACACATTCACAGCTGGTCATTTATGTTAACAAAAACCTTTTCAAAAGAGATATATATATATATATATATATATATATATATATATATATGTTTGTTTGTTTGTATGTTTTTGTCGGTAGTTCCAGTTAGATTAGGCATCAGAGTCATTCAGAAATTGTTTTAACATAGCAAATCTTACAGAAACTTCTTACAGAAATTCATATTGTCACTGTACGGTGGCTTAGTGGTTAGCATGTTCGCCTCACACCTCCAGGGTTGGGGGGTTCGGTTCCCACCTCCGCCATGTGTGTGTGGAGTTTGCATGTGCCTCAGGGGAGGTTTTTCTGCAGGTTCTCAGGTTTCCCCGCTGGTCCAAAAAGCATGCACGGTAGGTTGATTGGCACCTTTTAAAATTGTCCCTAGTGAATGAATGTGTGTGTGTGTGTGTGTGTGCCCTGAGATGGGTTGGACTACCATACATGGTGTATCCTGCCTTAATGCCCATAGACGCCTGAGATAGGCACAGGCTCCCCGCAACCCGAATGAAGATCGGATGAAGTGGTAGAAGATGAATGAATGAATGTCAGTGTGTGTACAAATTAAGAGCAGAAATGAGAAAACCAGTTGGAAAAACTCTTCTTGTAATATTTTGCCTCATTTGAAGAGAATTATAACTCACACCATAACTAGAAAGCAGTGCAATTCTATGTCCTAGTGATTTTAACAAGGCTGATATAAGGAGCCACACACACACACACACACACACACACAGCTGTATTGCTCTTACAGATAGTAATCTTAAACAGAGCCCCCTCACCTTGAAGCGGTAATGATGATAATTTAATAAATCTCCGTTTACATCCTTCCCACTGTGGAAGAAACTCTTATCGATGAACTTTTTCACGTACTTTTACCCCTTGGATGACCCAAAAACCCCTAAACCCAAAATGATAGTAATTAGCAAATAAAGACTCATTAAATTATGCAACAGTAATAATTTGGATACAACCCTTACAAAGAGAATACCATACATTCCTGCTTAATATATTGCCTCGTTGTTTTATGAGCTTCTGTGCGCTTGGCCTTTCTGTTTCAGATTAAGCTGGATGAGCGGGTGAGTCACACAGAGCGCGGCTTGTTGATTCGCAGCCTGACCCAAAGCGACGCCGGCGTGTATCATTGCCACGCTGTGGAGCACGGCTTCATCCAACCGATCCTGCGCCTCACCCTGCAGGTCATCCCGTCGCAGCGCGTCGGTGAGCTGCTCCTGCGGACCGGCGCCGCCGAGCGCGACCCGTCTGCCAAACAAAAGATTTGGTACCGAGACTTCCTAAGTCTGCTGGAGCACCCGGAACTCAACAGCGTGGACGAGTTCTGCGAGCACGTCTGGAAAAAGGAGCGCAAGCAGCGCGGGAAGAAAGGTCCCAAAGCGGGGCCTGGGGTCGCTCAGGCACAGAAGAGCAATCCGAATCAACAGGTTCAGAATGATGGCCCCAAAGCGACAAATGTTCCAAGTTTGCCCAAAACGCAGAGGAGCCAAGTCCCACAGGGGACCACCAGCACGAACAACCAGAGCCCCAAGCCGAGTCCAAGCACCGTCTTGAAACTGACAAGTGCTCAGGCAACCCAGAACCAGGGAAAGAGGAGCAACCCGGCAGCCCGGAGAACGTCAGCCAGCACAGCCAAGTGGAAACAGCTCCAGGAGAATAAGAGGGGGCGCAACCGGCGCACCCACGAGCAACAGAGACCCCCGCGCAGTGTGTGAGACAAGAGTCCGAAACACACACATATATGTATCAAACCCATCTCTCATACATGTGTATGTTCCAAACGAAAGCACACATTTACTTGGGACTATTCGGAGATGCTTTACCAGAGGAAGCACAAGAACAGTGACATAACGACGAAAACCTTCATCGATTATGTGAATAGTTGTGGACTGGGACACTTTCCTGTACATAGAAATGTTTCTAGAGGATGCGAATCCATCCCCCAAGACTCTTTTCCTGAGAAAGGAGGGGAGATGTTTTGCTGACACATCTGTACCAGAGTGGACAAAGCAAGATTTTTTCAGGAATCAAAAAGTAAATGACTGTTTACTCAAATTCTTCATGGAGGATTGGACCTGTTACTTTGGTTCTGGAGGGAACAATGCAGGCCAGGCTACAAGATAATTACAAACAAACGAAACCGCAAAACTGGCGATTCGCAAACGGCAGTGTTATGGGAGTAACTATAGAGGACGCTGTAAAGGAAAATACCTGGCTGTCCATGCATACAAGGCGTGGTTGGCCAAAACTTCGGCATGTGTTACTACCAGCCCGTCTGACCCTTGTAACCCTTTGACTTAAATGTTAGTCTGATTATTTGTTGTATATTCATAATCGACCTGTCGGCCAAAAAGGACTAAGATGTCAAAAGTTGTGGAAACTATTTGCCCTAAAGTACAGAATTCAAGTATGTTGTGCATGATGTTTAATCGAATATCCTTTTTTTTTGTCTTTCTTTCTTTCCTTCCTTCCCTGAATTAAGTTTCAAATTCCAGGGGGTCAAATTTGACATTTTCATTTCATTGAAAATAAAGAAGAAAATGTCTTGTGCCAACCGTTGCATCAAGGGTGCTATGTTATTGTTGCATCATCACCATCATCATCATTATCATCATCATCATAAAAACAAAGGCTGTTCTTGTTTTTAAGTTATTTTCATGCCTCACAACTGTGCTCTTGCAGTCTTCAGCTTTAGGCTGAAAGTGTAAATATTATATATATATATATATATATATATATATATATATATATATATATATATATATATATATATATACACAGTCAGACATCACATGACTATTTATTGCTGATTTCGAAAGGGTTACAGTTATTTTTGATATTGTAATGTTTTAAGCTCAAAGGTGACTGAAATATGATAAAGCACATGAAAGGACCAATAACCTTAGCCTTTCTTTTTCTTTTTCTTTTCATTAACACTGCAAAGAACCCAAAAACATGCAAAAATCGTATTCATTTGAAATCCTTTTTTTTCTTTTCCTTTCACCCCCTTTACCCTCACATTTTCTCTGTAATGGCCCCCCAAAACAAATCTGTCTATATTTGTATGAATGACTCATTCATGAAATTGCAAGATATTACGAACAATTTGTAAGAATGCTGTTAGATGTGAGACTCCTGTAGAAATGTCGTAGGCTAAAACATTTGACTGACAGCCACTGAGTACGGACCGCATGTGCATTCGAACCCTAGTGTATCTCCTTCGTCAGTGTTTTTGTGTGTGAAAACTTCCTTTCCATGAATATAAAAGATGTGAATATTTTTCGGTTCAATTTAATAAGACGGTAATAATGATTAAAAAAACAAAAAAAAACAAAAAAAAAACGCCCCTTTTTGTGCATTATCAAAGCTGTAATGTTTTTGTACAAATACCCCCTGAATTGTACAATGTGTCAATGCAATACAGAGCGCTCCTAGTGTTTCTTGCTTCAGACGTGTTTTGTCTGGTGGAGGTGGAGAATCTAAAGGGGACAGAAAAACTCTCTTATAACTGTCACTGGGTGTTTCTGGCATGTTTTTGGTCTAAATAAATATTTCCTCTATCAATATACGTTGGTCATTGATGTTTATATGTTACGCATCATCTGTCAGTTATGTCTACAGACCCGGTGGCCTGAGCTCTAAAGATACTCTATAAGGTTTTAACATTTGAAACTAATACTTATACCATATGCACGATACCGTATGCACTGATTTAGTAGTAATTTAGTAGGCAAGAAAAAAACGATCCTGATTCACGGTAACCTGCACAAGCTGGATAATCCAGATCTATGGAATTCTTGTGTTTTTGCAAGGAGGTCAAAGAGAATGGTTATAAACCTGTGGACTTTACCTCCCTTCTCGAAGGTGAAGATCCATCTGAAATCCTGTGCGAAACGCAGAAGGTGCCTGAAAGGCTTTAAAAAGAAGGCTTCCGGGATCACCGGGAGAACTGTATTGCTATGCAATGGGACTATTTTGAAGGTGACACTGTGTAAACACTCTTAAATACTTTCTTGAAAACAGAACTAGTCTCGCTAACTTTTTGATTCCAACTCCTATACAGAGTGACATAGTTGTATCTCAATGTTGGGGACAATCCTAAGCAGGGTGTGGGATTTGAAAATCGCTTCCTATTCTAGAATCGGATACTTAAGATTAAGAATTTAATATTTGTTATAAAATTCAAATTTCCATTCGATTGCATTTTTTTCCCCATATGGAAACCTGCCAGGACCTTCTATACGTACAATCTGCCAGGACCTTAGGTGGTAATCTAAACATCATTTTACAAGATGGACAACTGGAAGTGCTCAAACGTGTGGCTAAACTTTGACTAAACAAAGACGAAGCTAATTTTTGTAATAAACTGATATGTTGCAATGGAGGTGTCATAACCAGCATGGCTAAGGATCTGCGATTGGTTTACCGTGTGGGATCGAAACTGGGAATCGGTAAGAATCGGAATCGATAAGCGGAATCGGAATTGCTCAAATTCAACCCAACCCTGCTCCCAAGAGATCATTTGAAAGGTAGAATTGGAGTGCTATCATCAATCTTGTATATATACAGTGTAATCCATAGACTGTACATCTGCCCTTACTACAGTACCAATACATCCTGGCCAAATCTCAGCTTCCATCTTTCTTGTTGAGAAACAACTGCAGGAAGAAACTTGCATGGAGAAGACTATAAGGCTCGACCTGAAAGGTCATCCATATTGCTGGACCTTTTACCACCAGCATAGCTGTCAAACATATATCTGTCAAGAAGGCTTTTCTAGAAAACACGGTTCCTGCCAATGAACATGACTGTCATCGAGAGTCAGATATCTCTTTGTAGATAATCCTTTTTTTTTGTCCAAGTGGTTCCACATGTGTGATCAAAAATCCGGACTGTGCAGAAACACAGACATTGGCTCTGCAAGAGCCCCAAAGCTGTCTCAACAGCCTGAATACTAAAATGTAGCAACTGTGGAGTAGTACAACATTCCTGTTAAATGGAGGAGCCATCTGTGTTCCACATCAAGTGGAATCACTACTCTAGTTACATTTGGAAGTGCAGGTATTTGCAAAAAGGCTTTAAAAATATTGCGATACTGTTTCTCTTTTTTTGCAATCAAACATTTTATAAAGAACACTCTCAATCTGCTTCGTATGATATTGTATTGTTCTGTGTATATGTTGCCAGGTATTGGTGGTCTTTTTTTGTTGTTTTTTTTTGTAGCTACTGCACTAGTAGTCAGTTGTGTAACCAAGTGGAGCAGGTCTTGTACCCTTTAGGGAGATGTTCAACAGTGAAACTATAGTTTGGTCTTCAGTATTACTGTAAATAAAGGAAAAGTTGAGTCCAAACATGTACACATATAGATGGTCGATAAATAACATCCGCCCCCTTTGTAGAGATATATCTACTGTATAGTTTGTAAGTTTGTAAGATAAAAAATGTTAAATGTAAAATAGAGATATACTCCCATCTAGTGGCCATTATTAACATTACAGGTGAGTGAATAGAATTAGGGATCTTTTACTATATTCCAGTGCTGATTCGATTTAGACATATTTTCTTTCATATTTAATACAGTGATGTATTATTTGTGAAGGTAAGGTAAGTTCTCTCTCTCACACACACACACACACACTCTCTCTCTCACTGTTATATATATATATTCATTCATTCATTCATCTTCTACCGCTATATCCGATCTTCCCTCGGGTCACGGGGAGCCTGTGCCTATCTCAGGCGTCTATGGGCATTAAGGCAGGATACACCATGGATGGAATGCCAACCCATCGCAGGGCACACACACACACACACACACACACACACATTCATACACTAGGGACAATTTTCCAAGGTGCCAATCAACCTACCGTGCATGTTTGTGGACCGGAAGGAAACCGGAGAACCCGGCGAAAAACCCCCTGATATATATATATATATATATATATATATATATATATATATATATATATATATATATATATATATATATCTGAGAACACGTTCACATTCACATTCATCTGTCTCTCTCTCTTTCTCTCTCTTTCTACCTTTATATATATATAAAGAGAGAGAGAGAGAGAGAGAGAGAGAGAGAGAGAGAGAGAGAGAGAGAGAGATGAATGTGAATGTGAACGTGTTCTCAGCTATAAAACGTAGACTAGAAAAGAATAGGGGAAGCCTCTTCGGCGATGCAGTAATTTGACTTCACCACTAGGTGGCACGCAATGACTGGGAATACGGATTTTGTGCCTTTTTAAAAGGTATCGTCTGTTTCACTTTGTGTAGTGTTTCCGCTTATTAATTAAAGTAACTTTACAAAGGCACGTCATAAATCTGTGACATTCACATGAGAAGAGTTGCGGCAAAAATATTTAGAGTTATTTACAAGTAAGTCTTATATCTGGCGTGGCAGCTAGCTAGCTAGACGGACAGACAGACAGACAGACAGACAGATAGATAGATAGAATGTGATTGAATAATTGTTCATCTGTTCTTTAGTTTATTTGTTTGTTTCTTGGAATTTTTCCCTTGTTTGTTTATACGTTGAGGGGGGGGCACGGTGACGTAGTGGTAAGCACGTTCGCCTCACACCACCAGGGTCAGGGTTCGATTCCCGTCTCGGCCATGTGTGTGGAGTTTGTGCATGTTCTCCCCGTGCCTCAGGGGGTTTTTCTCCGGGTTCTCCGGTTTCCCCCCGGTCCAAAAACATGCACAGTAGGTTGATTGGCACCTTGGAAAATTGTCCCTAGTGTATGAATGTGTGTGTGTGTGTGTGTGTGTGTGTGTGTGTGTGTGTGTGTGTGTGTGTGTGTGTGTGTGTGTCCTGCGATGGGTTGGCATTCCATCCAGGGTGTATCCTGCCTTAATGCCCATAGACGCCTGAGATAGGGACAGACTCCCCATGACCCGAGGGAAGATCGGATAAAGCGGTAGAAGATGAATGAATGAATGAATGTTTATACGTTGAAACATATTGTGTGTAGAAAATGCTAAATTTGACAGACGGGCCCGGGGCACCACCAGATGCGTACCTAACAAACAAACATATTTAATGCTAATACTCAATTTATCACCGTGCCCAATGCGCCACCTGGTGGAACATCGGGAAATTACAGGGCATGGTCAAAGGAATGCAGTCACAATTATGATATAGTTTGATTTGGAAAATTCTGTAGCAATCATCGAAGGGTCGGATTAAAAGGACCAAGGGGCCGGCGTAGTTTTCCCACCCCTGATATAGACAGACTATGGTCTAGAGGAAAGCTCTATGCATATAAATATGGTTAATTCATTATGATAATAATGATTGGTTATTGCTATTCAGACATTCACATTTTCATTGTGCTTTTGAAAAAAATATGTAAACGTTGTACGTTCACATCACATAAACCACCATACGCATGTGTCACGTGTGAATTGATCATGTGTGATGTAAGTTGTGCCATGAGTTTGTGTTGTTGTCCATGTGTGCATGAATGTGTCGACTCATGAATCAAACGACACGTCAGGTTTTCTGATTTAGCCCTGCGGTTCTCAATGAGGGATAAAGTAGGCAAAAAAAGTAGATTCAGGTCAGACTGGAACAAAGCAAACCTTTTCCTCTTGTATCTCTCTCTCTCTCTCTCTCTCTCTCTCTCATACCATCTCTTAGTCCTTGACTTTCTCCTTCCAGCTAAAGTAAGTACAAATGGATTGTAATTGCTGACCAGGCCAGACAATGTTGTTTTTTTTGCTGACAAACAATTATTTTTATAGTGTTCACTGTCAAAACCTGACAAAATGCAAGCACACACACACACACACACACACACACTCACACACACACATACACACACGCACACACATCTGATTGCGCAACTTGTCTGTTAAAACCTCATAATTACAGAACCCAGGTGGCTCAACATGCCATGTAACCATAGTAACGCTGGGCTGGGATATCGCATGATGGCCTGACGGATGGATTCAGGAAAGCAGCTACATATCTGGGGCAGAGAGGTAGCCACATCACAGCTCCAATATCCTGGCATCTAAGCTTTTGCTACTGTCAGTGTAGAATTTTACATAGAGACACATGGAGTGTGTATTTGACATGTGTGTGTGTGTGTGTGTGTGTGTGTGTGTGTGTGTGTGTGTGTGTGTGTGTGTGTGTGTGTGTGTGTGTGTTTGTGACGTGTGAAAGAGTGAATGGAGCTTTTTATGACTTTTCATTGGCCACTTTGTAGCGAATACCTGTTCACATGTGCATTCAGGCAATGATCTAATTGGTCAGTCATGTATCAGCATCACTGCGCATTAAACCATGCAGATACATTAATATAAAGTAATATTAGTATTTGGAAAAGTCCGACTTCACCTTTTTGTTATGATGTGTGCACGGCACTCACATTCTGGCGCTCTCCTCAAAATGAACACAGTGCTTTCCCCCGACTCTTGGAGCGCATCCACCTCATGTTTCAACATCGGTTTCTTGTATCACCACAGGCTTCCTGTCGGCTTGAAGCGGTCTTCCCATTTCCCTCTGTCATCGATAAGGCACTTCTGTCCACAGAACCCCCGGCTCACAAGACGTCTTTAAGTTTTTCCTCAATATTTCTATTTAAACTCTCGAGAATCTCGCCTGTGAGAATCCCACTGCTGATTGCGACTGATAGATATGACACACAATTCCCAACACAATTATCTCTCTTCCCCTGTCTTAGCCCATATTCCCATTTCTTTGCCTTCTGTTCCTTACACTTTTTCCTGTTTGTTTTAAGCAATATTGAGTGTAATGAAAGGTTATTAAGTACCTGCTGTATGTCCATTGTATGTCCAAAATAAAAATTTAAATATGTTCTATAAAAATATAAAAATATGTTCTTTAGAACATATCTATCGACGTGTATTTTCCACTTAATTTTAAAGAATGTTATTAGATCCAATGTGTTAGAATTACTAGGGTAGGCTGCATTTACTGTATATCCAGCATTTACACCGTACTGAAAAGTCAGAAGTTAGTCGCCAAAATGCATTGCATTGCACCTTTATCTGTGCAGGGAAAAGAAACCTCACAGCTGACAAAAACATTTAGATTTAGTTAGCAAAATTTAATATATAATTATTCCGAAAGCTGTCCCAAATGGAATGTTTTCCACGGATACATTGTTTTTGTTTTGTCTTATTAATATGCTGGGGAGATATACACAGTGTTTGGAAGGTTTACTCTGTAAATGTAATAGACTACAGATTATAAATGACAAATGAGTAGTGCAACTTTTTAATTACATTAGTAAAGTAACTGATTACATTTGAATACTTTTTGATTACCTTCATTCATGGCACTTGATAACCTCCTTTGGTATTTGTAACCTTTAACATTTTCAAAAGTAACTGTAATTTATTTATACATTTTTCTCAGTAACTGTAACAAATTACTGTTACTTTTATTTTGTAATTAGTGCCATTGCATGCAACTAGTTACTCCCCAACACTGGATATACAGTACCTCCAAAGAATGCAATAAATGACAGTTGAAATAGATCAGGTCATGAGTGCTACTCATCTCCATCCGTGTTTCACTGAACAGAAAATCACCACCTGCTGGCAGAATAAGAGATCTGACCTGAACTGCTACTGAATTCATTTCCCCATAGATTTCGCCTGCTGGACATCATGGATAACACTTCATGACATTGTACTGCTAACTTTATGAACTGTTACATATCAGTGGTGCAAATGTTTTTTAAACAGTGAAAAATATAACAAAGCTTTTTCTTTTAAAAAATGTGCTTATGATAAATTTAGCAAGGAGAAGATTTGGTAAGTGCAAGATAGTGAGTAACATTATATGTGCATTTACTTTTAATCTATAAAACTCTGTGCTTCTATATTTTAATGTAATTAAGAGTTGTTATTTAGGGGCTGCTAGATTAAAATGCTGGCAAAAATAGAAATATATATATATGATATATATATATATATATATATATATATATATATATATATATATATATATATATATATATATATATATATATGTGTGTGTGTTTGTTTGTTTATTTATTTATATACATTTATATTTCATCATAGTGCTTACATAATGTTAGGTCTGATTACCAAGAAAGATTACCGAATTAAGGTTAATCTACAGTGTGTGGATCAAGTGTGTGTGATGGGAGATGATGTGAGAAACAGACAAGGAATGAAATAGTATTAGATCTGCACAATTTTCCATTCTTCTGATCTAATAATTAAAACAAAATAAATCAATTTATACATTATTTACAATTTACAATATAAAAAAAATACGCTGATTATGGTTTTTGTTTTGTTTTTTCAACTATAAAGGCATGACATAAGGGCTGCATGTGTGTGTGTGTGTGTGTGTGTGTGTGTGTGTGTGTGTGTGTGTATGTGTGTGTGTGTGTGTGTGTATATGTGTGTGTGTGTGTGTGTGTGTGGGAAACTAAGGACGAGTGCTTTTTCTGTCCACCTTCTTCTTTTTCTCATTGGCTGCCGGATCTCAGGAAAGAAGATTAGACCTGGCTGAACTAAAGGAGGGTGTGGCCTATTGCTAAGGTGAACTGCCACCAGGAAGAAGAGACACACGCCTCACTGCCCCTTTAAGAGACTATTTTAGTCAGACAATTTTCAGTTATCATCAGCAGCCGAGCGGGACGTTAAGGCTGGAATCAGGAGTCTGGAACTGTGGGGTGTGCGAGGATCAGAAAGACATTACAAATGAAACCCCAGATCCGGAAAGCTTGGCTTATGGAAACACAAATATGCACATATGGAAGAGACATAGAACATTGTAAAGGTATGTGATCTGAAAGTATTCCTTTTTTCCCGTATACTTCTTACCATATGCTTTAACATGGTCTCTTATATGTTGTTTTTATACATATGATTGTTGTTGACATTTGCTCAGTTTGTCTGAACCATAAATACCGATGCTGTATTTACATTGGCACTAAAACATGAGCAGCAACACTACACATGTCTCCAGAAGTTTTCACTGTTAGTGTGTTTGTCTTAGTGCAACATGACTATTTTGTCATACATTGTTCGTCTCACACAATATTCCGTCTATAGTGGTGCATATTCAAATTTTAATGAAGGTCATGGTGTGTGCGATCAGGTGTCAGGCTTTGGTTACACACTTCTCATGAAGTGCAACACTCACGCATGCATACACCAAATATGTCAGACGCACATACCTGTGGTTACTGCGGCGGACAACATAGCAGTGCGGTGTTTCGTGTTCAGCCGTCCACTTTATAAATACTATAGCAGTATTGCACCACTGAGATGGATAGAGTTAGGGAAAAAAAGAAAAAAAAGAACACCATGGAGTAGGTTCTCTGATAGTATTCCTTGTGCTAACAGGAGATAATGCTAATGGGCAGCTTAGCCTGACGTTAATACATTTAGACCTCTTTAACTGATGGGCTGAGGCCATTCTTGCTCTCTAACACAGATAAGGCCCAGCGGGATGTTCTCAACCCGGACACAAAAGAACAACTTAACCCCTGAGCTTTTAAAAAAAAAAAAGCAATATATTCAGTCATCCGTCTGATAGTATGGGCTACTTTACTTTACTGATATTTTTATATGTCAACTGAGATGCATTTGCAGTGTTCACTGGGTTCGTAAGGCATATTTGGCTGAATATGCAGACGACATCCAGTGTGTCTTCATATCAGCAACAGTCATGCATCATGCATTAATTGAATGCTTTTAGAGGAGCATATATACTTTCTAGAGAGTCTGGCTCAAAAATGGCTGCTGTGGTGCTGAACGTTTCGCAGACACCTCATTTTTAGTAACACATGGCTAGGGTTTAATCAATCAGGGCTATATGACACCTACATAAGCTCTTTGTACCAATTCATATACCTTTATAAATATTAATAACAGATCATTTTAGTAGGTGTCTGGTGTCATAAAGACTGTACAGACCATCCCAAGGATGCTTCGTGAAATTTTCCAGTACGACATGAACAACAGGCTCTAGAGATGTGCGTATAAACACTCTCATGGAGGGATCACGGAACTGACGCGCATGCTCATTACAACGCAACGCAACGCATGCGGGGCGACTGAATTCTTGATTTTGATGGTCAAAAGGTGTTTACATTCAGTCCTTGTGATTGTTGTCTATCATTCATGAACATGTTTGAAGCCACTTTGGTCTTGCTATTTTTAATTAATAATCGTTGATTAATAATTAATAATTGTTGACATGGTACAGTTGCCTGTGAGGTGACATTCTGACGTATTTGTAAGGACACGCCAGTCTCATTACAGCTTGTACCATGTATAAATAGTAACAGAAGCTAACTTGCTTATGAACTTTGCATAGCATTAAATCTGACTTCATTGTTTTCAAAAGAATTGGCAATAACAACGGTAAATTGGTGTAATATACCTATTCCCTAATAGGAGAGAGGATTAAGATGACGCCTTACAGTCAAATACTGCAGTAGAAACTTAATGGTTTGGGGTTGTTTTGTAGAAGGGAATGTTGGAGACGTCCAGGTGAATGGAATACTTGACCAAAATGGGTTCCTTTCTATACTGCAGGAATTTAAATTCAGGGATAGAATCCGGTATCACCATATAAGACAATGAACCAAAGCATACATTCGAGGTCTTTAAGGATTATTTAGACAGTTTGCTGGATTGTTTTTCATTTTTTTATTTTGATAGAATGGCCTGTCCGGTCACCGCACCTAAATCCTATTGAACTTCCTTGGGAAGAAGTGGATCAACCAGTTAAGAAAGAACAGCAAGAAAGCACTTTTAACAACTTTTTACAAGAGACATGGCAATTTATTTCATATCAAGTGAGAATTGACTTTTGGAGATTTTAATGCAGTCTACTGACACATAGGAATACATAGGTAGATATCCCTGGGTTAATAAATATCCCACATTTCTAGTGTAGAATACATTATATGGTTGTGTAGAGAGTTGTGCAGACTCTCAGGCTCCTCCATGGACACAATCTGTTCTCAGTGCGAGATCAATGAGGAGCTGGGACATTAAATAATGCATTCATTTTAATAGGAAGACCAGTACACCTAATCATTCATGCAGGTATCTTATCTGCCAATCATGTGGTAGCGGCGCAATGAAAAAAAAATGGCCAGTAGTTTTGTGTGATATAAAGAATCAGATTTTTTTTTGGCGGGGGGGGGGGTCTCAATGATCTCTATGAGCTGCAGTTCTTTGGACAAAAATGCCTTTATGATTAGAGAGGTCAGAGGAGAATGGGCAAAGCCAAAAGTATCTTATATAACTACTCTGTAGAATTGTGGTTAACAGAAGGCTACATTGGGTACCATTTTTGTCAGCCAGAACAGAAAGATAAGGCTTTAGCGGTTATGGACTTCTTTAAAAACTAAAAAAAAAAGGATTGAAACAGAAAAAGGCCAATTTACTTGTTTTTACTGTACATAACCTTCCACTTCTTTCCATTGATTATGTCCTTTTTGTCTTGATGATGTATTTCACTTGCTGCATGGTGAAGTTCCTCCCAATTTTCACTGGATACATATCTCTGTATATTGGAAGGTCTCTAGACTCTAACAATCCATCATGATCAGTAAGCCTCTTTCAGTAGCTGCCAGGCAATAATAACACTGCCTCCTCCATGATCGACCCTTGAGTTTGAAGTTTTGGATCACGTGTAGATTATTTTCTTCACAGTTTGGCCTTCATATCATTCTGTTGTTGTACCTTTCTATATTTCCTTTAAGTCCAATATGACCATCTAATTCTTACAGCTGAAAAGTGGCTTGCATCGTGTGGTATAACGTCAATATTCCTGTTAATGAAAAGTCTTCTGGATTGTAAAACAGGCTTCAACCCTGCCCTGTGAAGGCTGCTCATGATGATGATGTCCTTACCGGCTGTTGTCATTGTCCTTGGCTGATATTTGTCCTTGGCTAAAAACACTCCAAATTGCTGTATTGGTGATATTCAGTGCTTGTGTGACGTCTTTAGTTGATTTCACTTTTTTATGACCTTCCCCTTGTTTACTTTTCTCCCGTGTTCAGCTCTCTGACAAAGACAATCTGCCCAGATGACGCCAGAAGCTCAAACCAGGAGCACACTTTAAGAACAATTAATTGTTTAAACACTTAATCTTATAGAGCACACTCGGACAACCAGACATGTCCAGTGTGATATTTTTGGGTTAGATCAAACCAGTAGTGTTTTTAATCACTTCTATCAAGTGCTATCTATCAAGACTCTTTACTGTTTTAAATGAAGTGGTATATAGACCTTACTATACCTCTTAGGCAAAGAAGCAATTCTACAACAGATTGGCTCCCTATTAGAATCCCGCCCTTTTCTGATGCCGAGGGCCCTTAATTATCCAAACAACTGTTAAGTAACTCTTAAAGAACCCTTTTTTTGTAAGAATGCAGATGTAATGGAGACACTGGATGGAATTAGGATAAAGATTTGTCTTGGCCAAGGTCTAAACAGCAGTTTAGATGCAACTGCACATGTCTAATTAAGCCAGTGCGTGTTTTTAAATATACACGTTGATGGCATTTTATATATAGACGTTGTGATTTAAATATTGAGCATAAATGTTTATTTGCATTACCAATCTTTGGAGGATTAATGCTGAGACAAATTTAATTACTACAGGCGATAGAAATAAACAAGCAAATAAATATATGTATACTTTTTAATAATTTAAAATAAATAAATAATTATATAAATAAGGAAACACGTTTAGAATTCTCAAATTCTCCATAAATATGATCTCTCTGTTGACTGTATCACAATCTTTGGTGTCTTTCTTTGTATCATTGCCATATGGAATTCAAGGACTGGTGGAGCATACTGAGTGGGATTTGTGTGCGTGTGAGTAGGTGTAGTCATGAGCGTACGATCTCCCTGGCTGTTTGATGACTGAACCGATCGAGAGGTGACTCACTTTTCAAACCTTATGACCGATGACTAAGTGCTTGCGGGTGCAAGCACCAACTCAGAGATTGTTCCTGGGTGTAGTAGATTTAGGAAAATGTCCATTTGCCATATTCAGGTGACTTTTATCTAGGAAACAGTACGGGTGAGTTAGGGGTTACGGGTGTAGCTCAAGGATCCACCAGTGGAAGTGGATAAAAAAAACTGAAAACCTTTTGGTCAGTGTGTTATTGAGATGGTATGTCCCATAAACGTGTAATTAGATGCACCATTTAGTTGGGAAAGGCCATTTATAAGTGCATCATTACCTGAAATGAAACCATAAAAGTTAGCAATCGGATGTTATGCATCCTATCCTATACAGATTTATTCACCCATGCTAATAAGGTGTGACAGTGGCAAATTAATGAGGTACCGAGCCAGATTGAAACTAATAATACCCTATAATGAAGAAAAACACTAGGTAGGCAGTAGTTAATTAAAACATTAGCGAGCGATTTACTCTGGACACAGCATTTTGGAAGATTACAGTATGCGACTTGTTTGGGGTGGATGGGGTGGTTGAGGGTAGAGGGGGTGGGTTTGTGCTGGGTATAACGCAGCTGGTCTCCTTTAATTTCGCTTCTCCTTCGTGAGGGCTCGCCATCGCCCGTCACGGTTAGCGCATGCGCACTGCAGTCATAAGGAGGCAAGGACCCACCAGTGCCAGAGAGAAAGCGCTCTCGTTACCAAAAGGAAAAAAAAAAACGAAGAAAGGCACACCGAGATGCGCGTTATTGAATCGTGAAATCTCGGACGACGAGCCGGGCGCATACGGATGTGACGACGGCGTAACATGCCGTGGAGAGCCGCGGGCGCCGACCTCACATCCTTCTCCCGACCTGTGAATCCGGATCTCTGAAGGGGAAGGCAGCTCCAGGAAGGGGAACAGGGTTCAGCCATGGGGAACGAGGCGAGCATGGAGGGTGGCGACGGCACGCTGGCCGCCGGGGAGCTCATAGGACCAGAGGAGGAGCTGAACCGCCTGAGCGAGGAGGAGCGGCAGAAGCTCATGAGCACCATGACAGAGGCGCAGGCCAGGCGAGTTGTTTATTCCGGATTGGAGCGCGTTCTAGGTGTTGGAGGGATGCACAGCTCTGCTACACGCGACCGTGTGTGTCAATGTGAATGTGTGTTGTAATTTGTGCGTTGTCTTGTACACGGGCTCGCTGCAGGTTGGCATCTCACGACAGGGCAAAGGCACCCGCCCACACGCGCCCCGTGAATACTTTAGAAATGCAAATCTCCAGTCCACTACCAGAGTGCTGCACCAGAACCCTAAACCTGTTCAGGTTCTCTATGATCATCTGTTCAGTCTAATTTGTGGCAAGAAATCTCAACCATCTTGTCCTCGAACGCAACGCGTAGCACGGAAGGAGTGTCCCTTCTTCCTACCTCAAATAAACCGCACGTACCTTCCCAAGACTGGATTAAACGCTCAGTTTTCCCCAGAATGCATCGTCTAGTCGTATTTTGGTGCAAAACAAGTGCGCATTTTCCTGTTTCCTTGCACATTGTCGTTGTCGTTTCCCCCCAGAGATCCTTATTATTTTTCCCTTCGTATTATTTGTCGATTTGAAGGTAATTGGCCTTCGCTTTCTCCGTGTTACACACACCCCCTTTTTACGGGCTGGGTGGGTGATGTCATACGCTGCTGTGGAAACCACTGGACTGGAATAAGACGCAAAAGGAGGAAAAAAAATTAGATCTAATGCGAGAGAGAGGGGGGGATTGAAACTGTGGTGCAACCATAAAGCAGTGGTTCAGTGTAAAAATCAGTATAAAATGATGTGTGCTTTGGAGAATTGTTTTTAAGACGAGAGAGGAAAGAAGGGGAGGGGATATAAATGTTAAGAACGCTATATATAGCACGGCGAGCAGGAATCAGGAATACCGTGACGCGCCATGTCTCCCTCTCTCTCTCTCTCTCTCTCTCTCTCTCTCTCTCTGTCTCTCTATCCCTGTCTCTCTCCCTCTCTTTCTCTCTCTCTCTCTCTCTCTCTCTCTCTCTCTCTCTCTCTCTCTCTCTCTCTCTCTCTCTCTCTTTCCCTTTCTCCAAAGGGTGTATAGTGTTGTGTTACAGCTGAAGGCGGTAAGGATCGAAGGGTATAAGTCAGCAGTGATGCCGGGGAGCTCGCTCTCCATGGTGCTGAAAATCTCTCCAATGGTGGCTGTGTGGAAAACTCGAAAACGCGTATGGAATTCAATCAGTGCACAAGCCATGTCTCAGAGAAAGAGAGTGTGTGTAAGAGATTATTGAAATAGATATCATTTATAACTCAAATTAATATTACAATTTTGTCATCTTTTCCCAAAATATTGCTATTTTCTTGCTTTAAATAATTGAAAGAAATATATAAATTGCCATCTTTTGCAATGCAATTCTCGGTGCAAGGGCTTTCCTTTGAATTTGTAATGTGGCTGTGCCCATTTAGACACAAGAATATTAGGGACTGAAGGCACTGTTGTTGGCTGAGGAGGCCGGGCATCTAGCATTCCAGTTGTTCCCCAAAATATTCCATTGGATTGAGGTCAGAGCTGTTTGCAGGGTGAACACGCTCAGCCACTCCAACCGTAACAAACCCTGTTTTTTATGTACTATAGCTCACTTTTTGCACTCTTATTTCTATTGAATGGAAATCAGTGAAGAGAACCAAACACATGCAGAGACCTTCTACATACCTGGTTTAAAACCCTTTGGGGAATGTGTTAGTAAGGCTTTTAAAAATGCCTTTAAAATATTTCAAAATAAAGGTATATACCTGGAGCTTAAGAATCATCTTTCAATCTTTCCTTCAAAATATATACAATAAAGTAAATATGCTTTGCCAGATAGTTTGTCAAAACCCAATTTTCTCAGTATTGGTATATCTCTGGTATATCCTTAACCTTACTAATGACATGTTATAAGAAATTTGCTGGGTCATTATATCATAATGCATGTTTACTAGTGAACATTAATTCACCTCATATTTGTTTTCTAACAGGATTAAATATTTCTCTGGATTGGAATAAAAGTAATCTCAAATCAGGTCCAGCAGAAACCCAACATTTCAAGTAACCGTCAGTATTTGCACTATGAGACCATAGGATGTGTAGGCATTTAAGGCTAAGGATTTCTTGTTTTCAGCATCGATATATAGATTTGAGTAATATAATATTTTTTAGGAAATACCTTTGATTCAAAATCATCTCCATGAGTGGTTTTCTGGCGAAGAGAGAACACATTAGTATTGTTCAGTGGTGTGTGTCACGCAGCATATTTTTACAAAGATCACTGTGGATTCATATTCCATAATCATTCTTGGGGTTGAAGAGTGCAGCTCACTGTTCCCAAATAAAGTATTGATCAGAAGAAAGTCTGTATTGATTTGAGGTGACAGTTAAGACTATCCGGCTGCTGAACTAATCCTCAAGCATGCGTTTAAGTACTTTTCTATAAAAATCTGCATAATTTTTTCGAACAGTGTATGGCACTATATACCAGGGCAGATTGTATGTAAGGAATAAGCCCCTATTATAAGGATGATTGTCATAGGAAATAATCATTAATGGATTGGAAGAGCTGTACAGTTCCACATAGTTACTGTTCATTACTGATCATTTTATAATAAGAAACCACACAAACATGTTTTGATGCCACAGCACATTTAGTAATGGTTTGAAAGTTATATACAGTATATGAAAGATGATGTTTGAATATGTGGCATGTTTGAATATGCCTGAATATTTTCATAAGAGGCAAGGGTTGTGCCGAAGCAAGTCAAATATAAGCATTTTTTGCTTATATGATGATTTAAACCTTTGTTTGTTTGTGTTGTTGATGTATGATTTTTTTTTACCAATGCTTGTATTTAGTCAGTGGAAGTCGCTTTGCTGCCATCATTAACCAATAAGTGTAGGTCAGTTATCCACATTACATCTGGAGATTTAATGTATGTTTACGCAATAGCCCACCAATCTCGGTTCTTAACAGTGAACATTAATCCGCCACATATTTGTTTACTTACAGGTCTTCAGAGCATCAACCATCTGTAGGACGAGGTTCTGGGGGCCTCAGTAAGAGTCGGACAGTAGACGCGTTCGGTGAGGGTCCACCTCCCAAGCCAAAGCCAGGCCGCAGTCCTTCATCCCTCAGCCTTCTCGAGTCCCGCTTTCGGCAAGAGTCCAAAGACTCTGAGCAGCCTCGACCCGGCATGTTCTCCTCATCGTTTTTGAGTGGTGTTTCTTCAGCGGTTTCCTCCGCCAGCAAGTTTAGCCTTTTTGGTGATGAGGGGCAGAAACCCCCTGGCCCACAGCAGGGTTCATCCAAAGGACAACCACCACCACCAGGGCCGAAACAAGGAGCGGGTCCACAGGGGCCCGGAGCAAAGCCTGCTGGGCCTCAACAGCAAGGGCCAGCCAAAGCTACAACTCAGTCTGGTGGATCGCTATGTCCTCTGTGTAATACCACTGAGCTGAACTTGCAGGCCAAAGACCAGTCCCCCAACTACAGCACCTGCACACAGTGCAAACAACTGGTGTGCAGTCTGTGTGGATTTAGTCCTCCTGATTCAGAGGTAAGATTTATTTCACATAACCCTTAATAAATAAATAAACTGAGATCTTCCATGTACCTAGAATGGTGTTTAGTGAGATTTATTTATCTTTATTCTGGATTTTATTGGTGGAACAACGGAAATCTCCTAAGAAACAAACACAATTCAATATGGCTGTTACTGTATTTAAAGCTTGGCAGGATTTGATTATGAAGAATCCCTACAAGGTTTTGTGAAGCTACCACCTGTATTGTTCTCTGAGGTGAAAGTGACCATATGGGCTGTGGGGAGGGAAGATTATTGTGGTGATTCATATCATCCACACAGGAAGGATGCACATATAATGCATTGTACTGTATCGTGCATGCTTTGGCTTCTTAAAGTGTACTACATTGTATATTAATATATATATTCATGCCTTTCATTGTTTGACTGAGAATTTTAGATTTCTTCTAAATGTAAATGGAATTCAATTTGTGATTTAAAAAAAAAACAGATGCCGCAATGCTTCGTAACATGCAGTATAGATATAGCAGACCCTGCACATTACTGTAGATTGCAAAATGTTCTTTTAAACACTTATTATAATGGATTATTTAAGTTGACATTTTGAATCCATACAAGCATGACCTTCATAATATTAATAAGTTTATACTGTTATATAGCACCTCATCTAGGATGACACTCTATTAGCCCTATGAATACCTAACCCCTGGACTTATGCGCCACCAATTGGAAATGCAATCTTCTGTGCATTATAGTTTAATGAGGGGAAATTTAAACAGGCTTTGTTGATAAAATTGCTGATGGATGTCATGTATGGGTTTTGGTTTTAGTATGTATTTAGTTGTCCTTATCTGTTACTGTTTCTGATTTTTTTTTTTTTATTACAGGGTAAAGAGTGGCTATGTCTAAACTGCCAAATGCAAAGAGCAATGGGGGGAATGGAGCCTCCGGGTCCTCCAATGATGAAACCGAAGCAGAGCTCGGCTCCTCCATCCCCACAGAAGAAGGAAGCCCCAACCGGCGTTGGGGAACCAGGGAAGAAGCCTCCAATGCTGACCAAACAGCAAAGCATATTAGATACAAAAAAGGGAGTCACTCCTCCGCCGAGTCCCAAAGAGAAGACTCAACAGGAAGCTGGACTAAAACAGAAGCCACCTCCACTTCAGATCAAATCTGATCAAAGTCCAGCAGGTAGTCCCCAGCCATCGCCTGTAAAAAAGCAAGAAGGAGGTGGCTTTTTCGGAGGCTTTGGTCTCGGAGGCTTGACAGACATGAAAAAAGCGCCTGCAGAGTCAGTCACCGGGAAATTGTTCAGCGGTTTCGGAAGCTCGCCCAAACCACAAGGTGGCGCTGCACCCAAGCAACCCGGGGCCACATCTCAAGCAACCGAGGGTGTGTCTGGAAAGAGGTTTGGGTTTGGGTCATCAATCTTTAGCTCAGCCACAAACCTAATCACCGGGGAAGAGCCAAAGTCTCCTACAGGGTCATCGCCTGGCTCCCCAATTCACTCTGGACCACCATCTCCTGCTTTTCCCAAATCCGGAGCTCCTCAGCCCACGTCCAACTGTCCACTTTGTAAAGTAGACCTGAACGTTGGATCAGGAGATGTACCCAATTATAGCATCTGTACAGAGTGCCAGAAATACGTCTGCAACCTTTGCGGCTTCAACCCCATGCCACATCTGTCAGAGGTAAGTGTAAATTCGCTGGCAAATTCCTAAGTATTTTGAAAAGGGCTGGGGCTACTTTTGCTATGTTTCCTTATAACGGTACAACAAAAGCCATTTAGTTCTTATGAGATACAGAGACTACCACCAGCTATGAGGTGTTTCATTTTACCAAACTTTGACAATACATGTATACTGAAGCTTGCCCAGCAGGAAAACCAAAAAAAAAAACCCTGGGAATCTTTGTATAAGACTACCGCTGATGGGACATATCATAGTCAACCTCATTTCACCCATGAACCCAAGGATCCATACGCTGAGCCATGGTAGTGGTAAACTGTTATAAATGACTTTAAAATAGGCTTTTAGCCCCATTTTCAGCACAATGCAAGTCTAAAATTAATTTAGACTAGTGTTGGGTCGTTCTTGAACAAGTCGTTTATTTTGAAAGAGTTTATTCGTGATTTATGATTCGTGTGTGTTTATCTATCTATCTATCTATCTATCTATCTATCTATCTATCTATCTATCTATCTATCTATTATTTGGCAATATATCCCAGCTTGTTTGGAAGTTGGGGTCAGAGTTCAGGGTAAGCCATGATACTGTGCCCCAGGAACACAGAGGGTTAAGGGCCTTGCTCAAGGACCCAAGGGTTGCAGCTTGGAGATACCGGGGCTCGACCTTCCGATCAGTAGCCCAGCGCCTTAAACCACTGATATATATATATATAACAGACAGACATGTTGGCAGATTCTCAATAATAAATATATGACCCAAAAAAAGAACTGTTAATTTTGATGAACACTGAAATGACCCCTCACTACATTAGACACACTTTAGTCTTTTTTTTTTTTTTTGAGTTTGAGTTTGAGGTCACCTGACACACCTTTTAGAAAGCTCCATCGCTGCTCTTTGCTCTTGAATAAAACATGATGTCACAAAGCACATCTGCCAGTGTTTATTGTGCTTGCATGTTCTAGTGTTTTGAACCATCGGTTGCTCGGACTTCCTCGTTGTAATCCTAAACTATTTCAAGTGTGCTAATCAGATTTGCACTAAGCATGACCATCCTCCAGTATCGTGCATTACTTGTGACTGCTAGCACTGCTCGGTGTAGTTCTTAGCCGAGAGGGATATCTTAATGTGTGTCAACTTAATGTCATCATTTGACCTGATGTAGTGTATGTCTGTGGCGAGGGTGACATTAAATGTCTCTTCTAATATGCTCAAATTGAAATGCAAAGATTGGAAGGGTGCTCTATAAGACTGAAGATGGAATATAGTGTTGTAAGGGAAATGTTAATTAAAGGAATAAACTGGTCATCATTTCAGACTTGTCCCTTGGCTGAGCTGCTGATCAGATTGTGTATGTGAATTTGTTGTTAATGTGTTTTGCTTGATGCCAATGAGGTTGATAAATTGATTAACTGGCAATGATTCATAATTGCATAATATTATACATTGGGCAATTCTATAGGTGCACATAAACAAAACAAAAAAACATTTGCTACTTTTTGGTACATTTGTGTTTTGTGCTCTGTTTACATGTTTTGGTTTGTAATCCTTTTACGCTAACAGGATTTAAAATGTATCTGTAGGCCTAGAGGTTTTATGAGGGCGGAACATTTGTTATTCTGCCCATATTTGTTTTATACTGCGATGACACGATTTACCTTTAGTCCCTATTGATTTTCCCTTTTGTCTCATTCTCCTCACCTTGACTACCCAGAGGCACCACTCATCCTCTCCTACGGGGTTTTCCCTTAATAGAACAGTAATGCCTTATAAAGGCCTTCCTTTTTCGACTATCTGTTGATATACTGAATCTGATTACAGAATATGAACATTCAAAGAATTGCCTTTTTTCTGAGATAACATTATTTATACTCCTCTCGTACCCTTTGAACCGCTTGTCTACTTCTAGGTTTGAGTTAAGTGTTTTGAGATGCTCCCTCAGATGAACAGGCTGTGCACTTGTGCAAGGCTGAGCAGCCTAATGGCCCGTTCAGACGTGTTTTAGTGCCTCGCCCCCTTGATGGAGGGAGCGTGTGCCAAATGCATGCCTTCACTGCTGCTGCTCCTCCATGGCGACCGCGCATAGCAACGCTGCCATGTCCCCCATAGTAGTCAGTTATGAAACACGGTTCAGACAGCCATTGCATAACAGGAGAGCACATTATAAGCGAGTGCTGGTCTCTTTCAGATAAACAGTGATTGCTTTTTTTTCTGACTAGTGCACTTTTATATTCAATTCAATATCTGTAGGTTTGGTCCTACATTCATACTCCACTGTAATATTTTTCCAGTATTGTACAATGCGCAGTAAACAACTGTCGTAAACATGCTTACGGTAAAGTACTGTAACACATTGCATTTGGCTGACGCAGGACACATCTCGTATAGGGATTGTCTCGCCCAAGGATCCAACCATGGTGCTACGATGTGGCTACACAAGTTTTTGCCCCCTCAACTCAAGGAAACCACCCTGGCTCCCCAATCAGCATGCGTTGATCTCAAGTTATTTATTATATTTTAAGCCTCACTAACTAGTGACTGGTTAGCGGATAAGGTGTCACTTCTACTATCCATGTTGGTGGATGATTTCACAGCAGTCCCACATAGAGCTGGACCATGGTTTACATGCCTCTCCCAGGGTGTTTTAGCCATCTGCTCCTGGCTTTAAATCAGGATCAGGCCACCTGATGGTTTCATTCCATTGTACAACTACTCACGCTAAAGAATTGAATTCATTTCTACAAGGAATCGTCTTTCCTGACTTTTTTCTCTTTTTTATGTGGTTATTTTGACTGCCTCACAAGGATTAACAAACCACAGAAAACACAACCTACCTAAACATTTCTTCTTAGCTAGCTGACATATTATGTGCTGTTTTTAATTAGATAACCCATACAGGTAGCACTAGCTATGTAAAATGAACAATTTTGCTCCAAATAATAAAGAGTTGGACATATAGACTACAAGCAAGAAGCACAGGTAAGATATTGGCGTTACATGGCTAGCTTATAGCAGAGTCCTAGGAGTCATATGTCAATGAGTTAGCTACATAGCTAACACACATACACTTTATCGGGGGTGGGCAAACCTTTGGACTCCAGGGCAACATTAAAATTAGACAGATGGGCCGGGTCAGCACTATATGCATACATATAAAACATAAACATATAAAAGACATTAATGGTAATGCTCAGCGTATCACAGTGCCCAATGCGCCACCTGGTGGAACATCAGTCATGTAGTCATAATTATGATATGATTTAATTTGGACAATTCTGTACCAATGATTCAAAGGACCAAGGGCTTGAATGTGGCCCACGGTTCGTGGTTTGTCCACCCCTGCACTATATGGAAAAAAGCTGGATGACTGACCATAAGGTTCATATGTGCTTTTCTCCCATCATACTTTTAGTCACATTTGATATTATAATAAGATCCACTGTATTAGGCCGTTAAGTAGATTTTTGATTGGATTTGTGGATTGGATTGGATTTGGATTGGATTTGTGCTCATACAGCTACAGCTAACTACATGACTATGTAGGACCGACCTTGTGTGCAGTCAGCATTACAATTCTTCCCAAAGGGGTTTAGTAAGGTTTAGAGCTGGAAGGTTAATCGGCATTACTGATTCATTCGAGACTATGGTTTATGCCGATTTTGAAAATACAAAAAATCGATTTTACGATTTCACCTTGGTTTAGCACAGCGTAGTGATTCCGTAGTTCTCTGCCTCCCACACCGCATTACACTTGGGAAATATGAATATCCCAAGAACTTATTTCCAAGAATATTGAAGTTTCATATGGAAATTGTTCGGTTTTCCAACTTCAGACGTTCAACAAGCCAAAGCCCCGCTGTAAAATTTTGTGGCAAGTTTGTGGGAACTAAAAGCAGCAACACTGCTAATTTATTCCAGCACCTCAAACAAACCTGTTGTTGAATAGGGAGGCGTGTGTGGGGCTGCGGGATAAACATGACAGCGGCTATATATAAATAAAAAAAAACAGCAGACACATTTTCACACTGTATAAAAATTCGACAATTGTATTTTGTCTAAAAAATATCAGATATTCAGTTTATATGACAAAAACGCACAGCTCTAGTAAGGTTGGAGTAAGAACTCTATACTGAAGATCTTCCACTCTAACTATTAGAAATATAATTTTTTGTACACATATGGAACACGTTTGGGTTAGTTCAAGTGACATATAATTTAATGCTACTGCATCCAAAGACATCTCAAATTAAGCTCATTTTCATTTTCATGAAGATTTATTTGTATCCATATTTAACGTGAGGTAAAGTCAAAATGATATGTTTGCACTCAAAAATAGCCTTTGCTATCATTTAATAGTACACAGCCACTTTGTCCATTTCAGATATTTTGTTTTTCTTCTATGTTTGTGTCTTTCTCCATTCTGATGCTTCTATCCTCTATGGTTCCACCCACATTCCCATCCTCTGTGACCCATCCGCCTCCTGCTCAGGGCTGCCTGCTTCTCTATGGGCACTCTCGCATATGGAGTGTTTAGTCAGTCTGAATCAAACAGCCGCACTACAGGAAGTGAGTCAAGTATTCCAAACTAACATGCGACGCAATGAAAAGATCTCGATCGTTGCAGTGGCATCGTGCATTTTGGATATCGGAGCAATTAAAGATAAAGTTTTGGATGTGTGATGATGATTTTACAGGTTTACTGTTAATGGTTTCCAAGTTTGAAATTTTCAATATATATATATATTTGTATGTAATTATTAAGCTATTATTTTGTATTAATCAAACATTGTATATTTTTAGAGAACAGCATTTAATAATATGCTTTTTAAACAGCGGCTGTTTTCCAAAAATAATCATTTTCTTTATAATAGAACAATGCATCATATTTTAATCCGTGTTAAATAGATATTTCACGTTAAAATCTTACATTGCAGATAAATCAAATATAGCAAAATGTCAGGTCTTTATTCTCTGTCCTGCATCCTGCATTTACTGTTAAATCATGCAACATTATAAACTTGTAAAAAAAAAAAAGGAAAATTTATATGAATAAAGGAGTGGAAATCAGTTTTTACAGTGTATTTACAGTGTTGTTATCTAACTAGCATTTCAAACTCATATCAAAATCTAAGCTCCGTCGTCTCACACATCCTACACACTGTGGTAGATACAGTAGTGGCTGTATACAGAGAGAGATGCACATCTGTCCTGAGCAATTTCTGTATCACTCATTGTAGACAATTCCATTGTAATTGGAAGAAATGAACACATTACGAATCACAAACAGAGGGGATCGTTCACGTTTGTCAGTCTTGCTTATCCTGAGTGCTGAGACTTTAACCTTCTTTCATTGTCAAGCTGCTCGAGAGCTGTTCTGTCTGTCTGAATGCGTGTGCTGCGTTCCCATAGCTACAGTCAAGTTCCTCCTTCTGTCTGTTTGGCGACTTTATGTAATGTGTACACACATTTGTGGACGTCTCTAACTGAAACTGTCCAAACGCCATATCTATCGCCATGGCTATCTGCCCATCTGTCTGGTAAACAAATAACGTTTGTTCAGTCTGTCTGGTTTTAAGCCTTTTTTGAATTTGTTCAGATTGAGAAATTAGATTGGTTATGTGTCGACGGTTGGAGTCACCATGGATCAAAATAGCCAACACTTTAAGTAAAAATATCATTGTTTTTTAACAGGCTCATGTTTTTTGCCCCACATAACTGCGTACTATTACATAACTGCCTACTATTCCTACATATGCTTCCTACTATTAGACACCACTATTAAAACATATTCAAATCAGCAATGATGTGTATTGCTGTAAAGCCTATTAATAACCCAGATACACACTATACACACTATTAGTCTAAAAAACTATTCTTTATTTGAGAAAATACATAGGCTAAACTTTTTTTAAATACTGCTTTACTGCTTATAGTCTATTTGGCAATGCTAACCATGAAAATAACGTAATATAGTAGGCAGTTTGGTATTCTGTTACTTTTATTGGCCGTTGAGCTAGTTTTGACACCCGAGCTGTTCAATAAATCCCAAACGTGCTGGTATTTGGATGTTTTTTTTTTTTTATAAGCTTATAGGCCATTTAAAAAGCATCACACAGTAGATGTATATAAATCCTGTATAGCACTGCTGTTTTATTTCATCTGCCGTTCTCTGAGTGTCTGTGCGTGAACGACAAAAGGGCATTTGAGGAGTTCGGACTACTTTGAGTTGCCGGGCTTTTATTTATGTGTAAATATAGTGTGTCAGTGAGACTGTGTGCGTTTTATTTATGCTCAAAAACCACTTTCCGGCCTGACACACTCCTGCCCACCATGTGTCATCCTTTGTCTGATGTTTTGAAAGCAGCCATATTTCTTTAGGTGCGTGTATGTGTGTGTGTGTGTGTGTGTGTAAGAGTGTGTATCTCTGTGTATGTGATGTGTGTGTAGGTGAGAGAGCGAGAGAGGCAGACTCGACTTTTTGTGGTATACATCATGGCTTACAGTGATGATACATTAATCTAATAGGGGTATTATTATTATTATTATTATCATTATTATTATTACTACTACTACTACTACTACAACACTGTATGCTTTCTTTGAACTGAAGATCTTTACCAGTATTCATTCAAATCTACTTCAGCTCCGCTTGTAGATTGTAGAGAGCCGTCCGTGATTTATCCAGTCAAGCCATCAAGTGCCCCCTCAACACGTGCTCTCCCACCAGGAGTGCACTGTTGTGCCAAACATATTCCAACAGGAAGTCTCTGCCTCAGTGAGACCTACCGCGGTTTGATAATAAGGCGAGGAAGACGGGAGGAGGAGCGGATGTGACAAGCAAATAGAAAAGCACAGGGGACTGGAGGAAAATAAGAGATTAAACTGAAAATGGAAGGTTGGTGATAAAATGAGACCCTGACAGTGAGGCTGTCTTGCATTAAACCTTTTTAGATTTTTTTAGGAGGGGGAGGGGGGGGTTGTAGGCAGACATTTCCACACCATTACATCAAAATCATGAAACCGACAACCATTTCCGAATATTTCAGGTCATTCGCTATCAATTTTGGCTTTTTGAACAAAAACATTGTGTTCAGTTTTGCAGTCGTGTACACAACCAGTCAAAAGTTTGGAAACGCCTTCTCATTTAATAGTTTTTCTTTATTTTATCACTGTATTGTAGATGCTCACTGAAGGCATCAAAACTAGGAATGACCACATATGGAATCATGTAGTAAACAGTAAACAGGAGTGCTGTATCATATGTCCATAGTGACCTGACCTAGACTCGATCGAGATGGTATTATGAGCACAGAGTGAAGGCAAAAGGGCCAACAAGTGCATCAAAAGTATGATGTGCATCAAAAGTATGACTGTTGGAAAAGCATTTCAGGCGACGACCCCATGAAGCTCGTCGAGAGAACGCCAGGAGTGTGCAAAAAAGTCATCAAAATCCAGAGCCCAATGCCTTAACCACTAAGCTACTACCTCCTAACACAAAAAGGATGGCTATTTTGAAGAATCTAAAAAAAATGTAACGGTATTTGAAATGATATTTTCGAGTTATTGCACACTTTTGTGTTTACTACATAATGCAATATGTGTTCATTTAAAGGTTTGATGCCTTTAGTGAGAACCTACAATGTAAATAGGCATGAAAATAAGGAAAACCACTAAATGAGACGGTGTGTCCATACTTTCGATGGGCTAAATATGTGTTTCCTTTTCTTTCTGGCTGTACTCACATAACTCAAAAACAACAGACACATGCACATGTAGCTATTCAAACTAATAGGGAAGGGTGGAAGTGCTCTTGTGCTGCAAGCTGGCTCAAGCAGCCTAGAACAACATGTAACCATGTTTTATTACTTAGCAAAGTAAGCGTGTAAAAAGCTAGTAAATTAGGTAAATTAGGTACAGTAGGGTGGAGGAGATAGCTTATTGTTTAAGGCTCTGAGTTACTCAGTGGTTCGAGCCCTAGTATCGCCATTCGGCTTCCTTTAGGCCCCTGAGCAAGACCCCTAAACCCCCTGTCCTTCAGGGACGCTGTGGTCGACCCTGTGTTCTGTCTTTAACTTGCTGTGTTTAACATTGCTTGGATGTGTGAATAAGCAATGTCACTGTGCTTTCATATTATTTTCAGTACAGCATATTAAGATGTTAATGTTATATAATCTGGATTCAACAAAATGGAATAACACAACAACGATACGTTTCATCTAGAAAGTCAAATTCAGGACGGGCTATAGGAACAAAGCTCTTTTTACAAGATCAACAACATGGCTGAACTGGCCTCTCACACCTGTACACCGTTTCACCTGTTCACCCGTCTCTGCCACCTGGGAGAAGAAACCTGAGACATGGCTTCTCGAAGCACACACTGTTTCTGTCTCTCTTTCTCTCCCTTTGTCTCTTTTTCTTATTACTTAAGGGATACATTTTGTTAAGAGGGGCATGCTGTTTTTGGAGACTTTGCAACACCCCCAATGCCCCCCCCCCCCCATGTTAAGTTTCATGTTGGCATCATAATATTACATTTATTAAAGAGCATCTTAAAATGTTAAAGGGTGTAATTTAGAAAAAAACTGTTGTGGAACATGAACACAATATCACTTATTTTATCGGTCATCTTTTTTTAAAAGTTACTTCAGTTTAAAAAAGAATTATGTGAAAAAAAATTTGGAAAACATCTTATAAAGGCATATAAAGGATACATATAAACATATATGTATTAATATTATCCTTAGATTGGGAACTTCTGTGGTATTTTAGAAATATAATCTCCATCCCAGATTATTTTTATATATATATATATATATATATATATATATATATATATATATATATATATATATATATATATATATATATATATATATATATATATAAAATGACAAAATTTCACTAGTAGATTTATTTCATAACATAGACCATAATGGGGAACAGAGCTTGTGGTCCATAGGGAATGCATTGGTGAGCAGAAGCCTGCCACAGTGCCAGAACTGAGGGTAAATTTAGCTCCTATTCCCACATTTACTGCCAGACTTCACACGCACATGCACGCGCACACACACACACACACACACACACAAACACACTCGTTCCCATTTCTTTTTGACAGGAAGTGATCCCTACGAGTGAACACATCTGCCCTCTTCACTCCTGTCAAATAACTAAGAATACACCTAAGCAACTGCATCCTTCAAACCGATGTTGTGTTCTGTTTCACGTTATGAACATTTCGCTCCATGTGCTCTCACTCTCTTTGACAACAACTCGACTTTCAACTAGAGTTTCAAACTTCTAATATTTCTGTTCAATAGCTCAGGGTGGCATTTTTCTAGTCATTTAAATCCAAACTGACGCTTGATCCCAGCGCACAGAGCAAAATACACTAAATGAAAATCTAAAATCCTCTGAGTGGTTTGCTCCAAATGGCTGACTTCCTGGACGGTTCCATATAAAGAGCTTTTTCCTTTTCTTTTCTTTTTCATGCTTACATTTACTCAGAATCACTCGTGCCAAGCAAGTGCTAAATGTGAGAAATAAATGTAATCAGAGACATTATCGACTTTAGGCTGCTAAAAGAGAGAGGAAATGAGAGACAAACAGAGGGACCGCGACAAACTGCAAATGCAAATTCTGTTATTATTGCTGCTTTTTCAGTGTTTGCCTCAGTGTCAGAGGATCGGTTTATGGAACTGATGATTAGGTTAGTTATGTAATTTGGATCATATTCGAAGACACCTGTTATTCGTGCAAAACTGTTATTCAGCAAATGTGTCTGTAATTCGCTCTTGTCTGAATCCCATAAGTTTGAGATAGTTACTCAAAAGTTCAGTGACCTCTATTGTCATTGACCACTGCTCATTATTTGTGACATTTATTATTTACTCTTTACATTTTAAAATGTATTTTATTTACTAATTCTGTATAATACATTTACATCTATGTGACGATTCAAACAAATTGCATTTATTCCAACATTAGATTATTATTATTCACATGGGTATTTTACCATTATTTTACCATTATTATTGTTGTTGTTGTTGTTGTTGTTGTTATAGGCCCTTTACCACATGCTGCCCGTTCAATATTAAAATTATGCAGGCGTAAGAGTGGCGGAATGTGCTGAAAATAAGTCTTAAAGAAGTACAACACATTTGATGGTGTTGTACTTAATTTGATGGTATTGTACAAACACCTTAATTTGGTTTAGAAATATCAAATTACTTTATTAAATATTTTAGATATTTTTCGACATCAAATCTACTTCCGAACAAGGATACGACAGCGGAGAAACTCTTATTATTATTATGATTCCATGATAATTAGATTAAATGGTTGTCATCAGCAACCAAAAAACAACAGCAAAAAGCAAAGTCCATTTATCTCATTATATCATTCTGAAATGTGCTGATGTTAATTGGTCAAAAAAAAATAATAATAATAATCATAATACCTGGAGTCAACTTTGTATAGCAATGGAGAGTGTGTTAGAGAAGTGAAGAAAAGAGTGCAGCCATTATGGAGTGGGTGGAAGAGAGTGGCGGGAGTGGTTTGTGTTAGCAGGGGATGCCACGTTCGATGTTGCCGCTTGAGACGTGCGATGTTGTACGGTGTAGAGACAGTGGCGTTGTCAAAAAGACAGGAGGCGGAGCTGGAGGTGGCGGAGTTGGGCAGATGTTGGGACTTTCATTGGGCGTGACGAGGATGGACAGTATTAGAAACGAGTTTATTAAAGGGAGCGTGCATGTAGGTCGTTTTGGAAAGAAAGTGAGAGATGGTTTGTGGAGAGAAGGGACATGAGGTATATTAGTGGGAGAATGCTGAAGATGGAGCCACCAGGCTGTAGGAAAAGAGGAAATCCAAGGAGGAGGTTTATGGGTGTTGTGAGGGAAGACAGGTATTTGGAATAAAAGAAGCAGATGTGGAGACGGATGATCTGCTGTGACGACTCCTAATGGGAGCTATAAAAAAAAAAATAATAATAATAGCAATGAATATCATTTTGATGATGTCTATTTATGTTGAATTGCTTTGGTTTAAATATTTTCCTCCCTGAATTGGCTGGTATACTCATTTCTGCAAGGATCCCTGCTGGGACACAGGAATCCCATGCCTCCTCAATCTAGATTTATCCCCTTCAGCTCATCCGGGGGAGTATAACAGGGATGCGGTGCACAGCACAGCACAGCTCATCTTTTCAACACTCAAACGTGCAAACTCTCTGTACGTCACTGGATTGAGATGGGACAACAGCTTTATTTTGGGGTTTTTTGCAGTCACATGGGGTCGCACTGTTACATTATTCTTGAAATATCAAAAGTGTCATGAGAAGTACATTATAAACTGTTCTCGCGATACAATCCTGTCTTCATTTTGCGACAACGAACTACAACCGCTCGTCCCGACGTGTTCTAAACGATTCAATCAAGCTAGAAAGATCCTGTTCTATATAGACAACTCCAGACTGCGGCTCTTTTATTGAGTCGGCAGTTTGTTTGCTGACAGGTTTAATCGGCTCTAAATACAGGCATTAAGTCATTATGCTGCAAGATCTCTCCAAAACATTCAGCTGTCCACTGTGGTAGTCGACAAGCACTGTGTGTGTTAGAAAATTCTTTGAAGCATCAGATGTTGTGGCTGCTTTCTTTTCTTTTCTTTTTTTTCAGCAGGAAGGAAGGAATCCAAAATTTTGATATCTCAGTAAATTATGCCATGACAATAGTAATTGAGAAAATGTATGATTTAAATATAATTGCTGGCATTTTGTCAGCAAAACGATATAGCATATGACCATATATGCATATGGTCTCGAGAATCTTTTGATGATTGTAATATAGTGTTTTTTGTCATCATTGGCTCTCCTTAGATTAGAATAATGAGGAATAATTATCCCAAGGATTGACAAAAATCTTAAATATGAAATATATAATTGTTAAGTGCTATTTTTTTTGTTTGTGCCATGCCTCGTGACATTCTTATAATTCTTTTATAATCTAATCATCTCATATTTATCTATTTCCTGATTGCCTTACAGAAAGAGTGGCTCTGTCTGAACTGCCAGACCCAACGGGCTCTCTCTGGACAACTTGGGGACATGCCACCTCCACCTTCTCCTACAAAGATGCCAGCTAAATCCCAACCCACCCCTCCTTCTTCCCCGGTCAGAGCTGCCTCCCCAACACCTTCAGCCCCTGCTCCTCCTGTCGCTGCTTCCCCAACCAAAGCGCTCTCCAGGACCCCTAGTGTAACTCAGGCTGCAGCTGACACGTCTGTGCATGACTCAGCCACAGCTGATGCTAAGCGTGTATTAGAGTCAGCTGCAATGAAACAGGATGAGGGACTGGCAGTAGTGGAGAGCACACAGGTAGTACCTGAGCCAAACAAAGAGCAAACACTTGACACTGCATGTGAAAACACAACTGTGAAATTCACTCCACCTGAGAAAGCCATCAGAGCTGCCGTCCCACCTGCTGACATTATCCTGAGGGATGTAGCAGATGCTAGGGAGACAGATGCCAAGCTGTGTGGAATAGTAGAACAAACTGAGCCGAAATCTCAGAATGAAAAGGGAGAGGAAAGTGAGCTCGAGCAGCATGAAGCAGCAACGAATGTTTCACCGTCTAATAATGTTAATATTCCAGAACCACAGGAACCAAGTATTAATACATACTCCAGCGAGGCAATAATACTTGATAGGCCGGCCGAGGTAGACAGATTACAATTGACCCAATCAGAATTACAAGACATTAATGGAGCTAAGAACATCATTGCTTCAAATGGAAACAGTGAAAAGGCTCATCAGCATGTAGATCCTGGTACTGAGGTGGTTCCACTCGCTGAAAGCTCAGCCATGGAACCTGCTACACTATTTAGAGGCGAAGACGAGGTTAAAAAAAAGATTATGCCTGACAAACCCCCATTTGCTCACACCTCTAAACATTCCAACATTATAAAACAGGAATGTATAGAAAATGAATATGAGGTTGAAAGAAAAACAGGGAATACCTCTCCATCTGAAAATACGTTTGTATATCCAGTTAGGGGCGAGGCTGAGAATCATCAAATAGAAGAGCGCCATTTTGATCAGGCAGAAGAGACACAGTCACTAGGAAAATACAAAGTTGAAAAAGAGCCAGTGTCACATGGTAAAGCATGTGAGAGCTCACAAGAAACTCAAGCTCATCTTGTTGAAACACCAGAGTCTGACAGATTTGCCTTCCCACTTCCTAATGAGCTGATAAAATCGGAACCACAAACAAAACATGACATTTTAGATGATCCATGTGTAACAGCATCGGATGTCCCTTCATTCAAGTACTTTGCAATAACAGACACTGATAAAAATGCTCAGGAATGGACAGAGGGGGCTAAAGTGAGTGATATTGAGAGTGGGGCAAAAGAAGCAGGTACTTTACCACACACTGATGCTGGCCTTATACCTGAAGAAGCTGTTGAATTTGTTGCTAGTAAAGAAAACAAAGAGATTCTGGAAAGCAAACCAGAACCTATTACAGGAGATAAAAATACAAATCTGAATCAGACTATTCCTACTGGAAGAGAACAGTCTGAACATTTTGCAACAGGTAATATCTTTCAAATGACCGCAGGTACTACAATAGAAAAAGTACAACATGATGCACTAGGAGACACCAAATCGGAGTCTTCTGACGCAAAATATGGTTATACCTCTAGATCAGCTAATTTCAATCTCGAAAATATTGCACTTGATACGTGCACTAACATAAACTCAGTATCCCAATTAGATGAGATTTGTCTGTCCTTTGGAGAGGATATGTTGTCAGAGAATAAACGTCGTGTGGTGACGTCATTATTAGAACCTGCACCAAGAACCAAAAGCGTTCACGCAAAGGAAGCAGAGGAGACTGGTAAGCTAGATCAGAATTGCGTAATACACGATATGTCATCATCTTCTCTAACCGAAGCTGAAAGTGTGCTAAACGGTTCGGAGGGAAAGACAGTGAAATCCAACACTGACAGTGTGAAGATTGAAAATGAGTGTGTGGTTAAGAGGGATGATTCACTATCTGTAATAAGATACCAGGAAATTCCTAGCAGGAGAGAAAATTCCACGTCTGAAAACAGAACAATCAGCCATACCTTAGATAAAGATATTCCAGAGAGACTACTATACAGGTTGACCAGAGAACACAAGTACCTCCATTGCCTGCAGTTGATTTACATTACAGCAAACAATTAAAAACACAAATCCAGCTTAATGGGCAACATGGTGTACCATTAGCCCATTTTTTAGATTCCTTTTACCCAGCGCCTCAACAAGAAAATGAACCTACCACAAAATGTACTGATGTGCAATTTAATAGTTACAATCCAATCCATGCTTTAGAACCTGTAGAAAAACCTATCCCTTCATGTTCTGTAGTTATTAAGCAAAACAAGGACAAATCTGGAGGAGAACAGTCTCTAGGGACTCAAGATGGGACAAACGCATTGATAAACCCTAATGATATTAAGAGGTTTGGGCAGGTATGTGTCTCCAGGTCCGGTAAAGAAAACTGTTAGATGATAACAGATTTACATTTCCTGTGAACTGCTATTGCAGCATTCTTCTGAATTCTGATCTCCGTTTGTAATTTGAACATTTCCTCTTTCTCTTGCAGAAAAAGGAAGATGCTGCAAGGTCTGTGGAAAACAAAGAGCTTCTGCAGGACCCTAATAAAAAAGACAGCGTCAGCCAAGAGCACAGCCCAACTAGTCCTTCAGATTTGGCCAAGTTAGAGAGTTCTGTTCTACCAATACTTGAAGGTCAAACCCCACCGTCTATAGACCAATCTCAAAGCGAGTCCCCAGTGCAGTCTCGAGAACTCACCGCAGAGGAAGAGAGACACAGAAGTGATGCTCTAGAGCCTAAAAAAGAGAAGAAAAAGCTGCTTGTTCCAGCAGAGCTTAAACAAGGTATTTTAGAGGACAGTAGTGAGGGAGAATCTTCACCTCTCAGTGAGAGGGAAAGTAAACCAGGTGAAGAAAAATATATAGGAAGAGAGGGTGTCGTGATGGCAGGGAAGGAGATTGCGGCTCACGAAGGCGCATCGTCATCTGTTGAGGAAAACCAAGAGAAAGGAAAACTAATTGATCAGGCAAACAAACCACTAGAGGAGGATATCAAGAAGAATGAGTCAAGAACGGCAAAGGGTCTCATAAAACACAGTAGTATTAACCCTGAGGAGGAAATAGACCACAAAAGTGTCATATCTGTGGCTAAAATTGAGGAACTCAGTAAAAGGGAGCAGCAGACGTGTGAAGAAAACGGTTCTGGTATTCGCCATTTCAAAACTATCGAACTCAACACTGTGGCCACTGTCCGACAGAGTTCAGATGATGCTGAACCTGAGAGCCTTACAGATTCACCTGATGACAGGTCTAGAGGAGAAGGCTCCTCAAGCTTACATGCTTCTAGCTTTACTCCAGGCACCTCTCCAACGTCACTGTCTTCTCTTGATGAAGACAGCGATAGCAGCCCAAGCCATATTAAGAGCAGTGGTGAAGGCAAACAGCACAGGAAAGCCAAGCACCGGCAGCCAGGACAAATGCTACCCACCATTGAAGATTCATCTGAAGAGGAAGAGCTTCGTGAGGAGGAAGAACTCCTGAAAGAACAGGAGAAGCAAAAGAATTCCAGTAAGAAATCAAAGAAAGATAAAGAAGAAATACGAGCACAGAGGAGGCGCGAAAGGCCAAAGACCCCCCCAAGCAACCTTTCCCCAATTGAAGATGCTTCTCCAACCGAAGAGCAGCGTCAGGAAGCGGAGATGGAGGAGATCCGTCGATCCTCCTGTTCAGATTTCTCCCCAAGCATGGAATCCGAGCCAGAAGGTTTTGAGATTCTTCCAGAGAAGATCGCTGCCGTTCAAAAGGTCTATCATCTCCCAACATCTGTGTCTTTGTACTCTCCAACTGATGAACAGAATGCTAATAAGCAACCCAAGGAAACAACAGAAAAACAACCTTTGTCCACTTCAATTGAGGAAATAAAGCGTAGCAAGTCTCCAACAATAGAGGACATTCCACCTGGAAAAGAATCTTTATATGGTGGAATGCGAATTGAAGATTATGCCTATGATTCCCTTGTTGAAGGCACACGTGTGGGGAACGAACCGAATAAGATTTCTGTTCCAGAAAAAGTAAATAAGCTGAGATCACCAGATGAAGTCTACGAGGACATGATGCAGATAAAGAAAGACATGTTGCTTAAAGAGCAACAGATGCAAAAAGAACTTCAGACAACAGACAAAACTAAAGATGTGGTAGTTTCCAGTTCCAGGGACACACCTGACACAAGACAAGACACCGTCATTTCTGGCCAGTTTCGGAAGGATGGGAAACCACTATTAAATGCAGAGGAAGCCTATGAGGAGCTTATGAAAAAGCAGAGAACAGTCCTAACCCCAGGCACTAGCCCAACACAACCACCTTCTGGTTTGAGTAACCGAGCACATGATACACAGGTTACTACTACTGACAAAACAGAGACTGTTCCTCAAAGACGAATTCTCCCTATACCAGATCTTACAGTGACCCAGTGTTCTTCAGGTGAAGAGGAATCCGGTGAAGAGAGCACTGTAGATCAAAATCGGAATAATAAAACAGTTTCAGGTTACACATCAACTCCTACACATGGCGCAGTGACTGGGCCTACGACATTTGCTGTCAATTTATCTCAGGGAAGAAAAAGCAATTCTTCAGCTTCAAAGCCAGCTGCGGGAGATTCTATTTCACCAAGGGCAGAATCACCATCACAGAAAGTGTCATCGCATGCTCCCATGACTGGACCGACAGACCAGCCAAATGTTATTAATTTGTCAAAGTCTTCATCCTTGACTCAAGTGGATGCTTCACCTGTTCCAATTCCCAATATAGCTGCTAGACCTGTTCCAGTTTCATCACCTTTACCCACTGTACCACAGTACACTCCAGCAGCGCCTAGTGTGATATCAACTGCCCCACCTGTCCCACCCAAGCCAGTAGTTCTACGTAGAGGTGGGTCTCAGGAAAAACCTGACATTCCTGCTCCCCCTCCTTTACCACCTCCTACTCTACCTAAGCCTGCTGTTTATCCCAAAAAGATTCCACCTCAGGTTCCCCAAAGAACAGCTCTGTCTGGTATGCCAAGTTCAGGTCCAACTGTACAGGTGAGACCAACTGTGGCACCAAATTTAAAACCGCATGTTCCTCCTCCAGTCCCTCCTAAGCCTTCTTCAATCCCTGCGGGCCTAACATTCAGCCACAGACAAATGGAAGCTGTCAAGCCACCCATAGCTCCAAAACCCATGTCAAGTGCCCAACCACATTCTGCCATTTATTCACCTGTGAGACCAAGCATGCTCCAAACAAGCATTGAAGATGGTGCTTTGAATTTGAGTCCTGGATCCGAGTTCAAAACCGGGCCTACATCACCAATAAAAACCCCTACATCTCCTAGATTTGGCAAGGCATTATATGATACATATGTGGTTATTACTTTGCCATCCCAGCCTGGTTCACCTGTAGAAGGTGTGACAACCCAAGCCCAAATAGGTTCTGGTCCCTTATCACCCAAACAATCTCATTTACAGTTTGATTTTCCGTCACAGCCACATACACCAGGCGTCCAAGTTGTAGCTACTGAAGTCCAGAGATCAACAGTGTCTGTTGGGCATGGACAAACACCACCTCCTACTCCGAGAGTTACTGGAATAGCAGCAGTCTCAGGAGATATAAAATCCCAACCATTAGAAGTACAGAATGGACACGCTTATCATTCTGGTGTGATTGTTGATCTGCGTGCTCCAAAAACAGATGTAGAGATACGTATGAAAGGAGTAGATCTTTCCTCGTCCGAGTCCCAACGGCAGTGTCTCGTCGCCGATGGACGGCAGCAAAGTTCGGTCCACTCATCTGTAATGAACTTGAGCACTGATACTTCATCAGCAACTGCGGTAACTGACAGCGTGACCATCCTTACTTGCACAGATACTATAGCGTACGCTAACAGCAATCTTCCTAAAGTCACTTCATTGCCTATACAACTAACAACATCTAAATCATTTGAACCTGTTTCCCAAATAATTTACCGCCCGGTTGATTCTCAGCCGGAAAAACCCATCAATCTTTCCACAACTGTTGGCAAAACACATTCGGTTCCTGTGCCTACACCCCCTACAGTGGTAACTAATGGTGTTAGCGCAAATATTACACCTCAATTGGACATTTGTGTATCCTGGTGCAATTGACCTCACATCTGTTAAGCCAGTACAGACTGTAGTGTCAGTAGATGGTTCATCTTTAGAGTTGGCTACAACAGTCATCTCAGAGGATGATAGCAAGCCAGTTGATCTAACAGCAGGAAGAGCAGTGTGTTGCGATGTAGTGTACAAGCTTCCATTTGCTCGTAGCTGTACCACTCCGCAACCATCTGCACCGTTGCCAGAGGATCGTTTTGGCTACAGAGATGACCACTATCAATATGATCGCTCACCCTATGGAATGAGAGGACTTGGAGGAATCAAGCCCTCTATGTCGGACACGAATTTGGCAGAAGCTGGCCTCTTCCTGTACAAGAGTAAAAATAGGTTTGACTACAATGGAGAAGTCGATGGTGCTGTAGATCTTTCATCTGGAAAAATGTCAGGTCAGTTCGATGTTGCAGCTTTTTGTCAACAATGCCATTTTGAGTTGCCTTTACTCCTTCCTATCTGAGACATTTTTTCCCCTGCATTTTAGAGTGTCCGTCATGTTACATTTTTTTTTTTAATTTTGGGATATTTTGCATGCTTTTTTCTTTTACATTTTGTGTATCTCTGCATGCCACTCAGTATGCTATATTCCCAAACTCTCGCAAAAAAAAAAAAAACCTTGTGGATTTTAAATCATTTTGGCATGGCTTGGCTTTTTGTCTTTACCAAAACATCTAAAGTGTAAACCTGGTGTGCTTATTATTTACACTATGAACTTTTAACAGGTGAAGCTGTAGACTACTCAAGCAAAGCTACAGGGACATTTACCGGAGTTACAATTCCCCAGTACTCGCAAGCCAGAATAACGCCTGTTGTTGGAACTCATTTTGGAAGTACAAGTGTTTTGAGATCTTCAAATGGTGTGGTTTACTCCTCTGTAGCAGCTCCTAATCCTTCTACATATGCTATAACTACTCAACCTGGATCTATTTTCAGTACGACATACAACTCATTGTCAGGCATGCATACTAGTGATACAATGCCATCATTGTCAAATCTGCAAAATCAACCCCTCACTAGATCACATAGTTTCCTTTCCACTGTTGCTGTGACTACAGCGGGGGAACAGGACGACATGCCTTTGAACCTGGAGATAAATTCTTCTAAAGATATTTTCTCCGCTGGTCGACCGGAGATAGCTCCCACAATAACCACAGCCACATCACTGGACTACACAGACGCCTCACTCGAGGCAATCGCGGCATCCTTAGAAGCGCTCTCCTCGCCCATGATTCCAGGCGATGAAAACTATCAGATGGAACGTGAGCTTCTCGAGCTGGAGAAGATAAAACAGCAACGTCTGGCTGAGGAACTAGAATGGGAAAGGCAAGAGATCCAGCGCTTTCGGGAGCAGGAGCAACTTACTAGTTCAGAAAGAGCTTGAGGAGCTACAGGCCATGAAACAACAGATCCTGTGTCAACAAGAGGAAGAGAGGCAAGCTCACCTCATGATGCAAAAGGAGACATATGCTCAGCAACAGGAGCAGTTGGAACAGATTCAAAGGCTTCAGGAGCAGCTGAGGCTGCAGCTAGAGGAGCAAAAATACCGGCAAATGTATCCAGATGAGATTCAGGAGCAGACCCTGGGTCATATTACTGGGACAGACAAAAAGATGGACAGCGGTTGTCAGACTGATGAAGAAGACAATACAGAGAAAGCCTACTCTACTGGGAGAAAAAAGAAGACGACAAAGAAAAGTGTAGATAGCTGTGTACAAACAGATGATGAAGATCAAGACGAGTGGGAAGTTTCAAATCGCGGCAGGCGTACCAAACCACGAGGTGGTAAATACAGTATTGGCGATAGCGCCGGAGTTTCAGTGCAGGCCCTAACAGAAATTTCTGTACAGACCGATTCCTCTGGAACCCTTCGAGGGCACACTGTGCAGACGGACACTAGGGTTGATTTTAGTAACTCTGACAGATCTTTGTCTCCTAAGAGACGCCCCACCCCTTTAGAAATAAGCCAGTCACCGCTTCTCAAAACAGATAGCTCCTCTCTACAGGTCTCTCCCGTTCCCCCCAAATCCCCCAAAGTCCTTTACTCACCAATATCTCCTTGTATATCCCCTAGTAAATCCCTTGAATTTGTGTCCTATGACAAATCGAGTGGGAACACCAGCCCACAGAAAATATGTTCTGTGGATCCATCCAAAGGGGTTCCTAGTAGTCCAAGAGCAAAGGTTTTGCAGCGGTCACTTTCTGACCCAAAACCTATGAGTCCGACATCAGAAGAAAGAGCTGCCAACTTCCAATTTTCCGAGGGTTACACTGTGAGTACACCTTTTTATATTTTACATATGAAAGGTTTGACAAACTACTCCTAATTAGAAAAGATAGTGTTATGAATTACCATTCATATGATATACAAGCCTAGTTCAGTATATGCTATTGCTGTCAGTTTAATTCCATCATTCAATATTGTTTGTGCTCTAGAAAAAAAAAAAAATAGCCAAATGAAATTTTACATTTGTCACATTTCCCTTTTGATGAAAGACTAATGAAACAATGACATTTTATTTGCTTGCTTCTTCCCTGTTTCGTTTATGAAAAACCCATTGATACAGCAGAGCAAAAACTCTCCAGAGTCCATGTATGTCTTTTTGAGGCATTCTTTTATAGAACCTTTGCTCTCTACTAAATATTATTGAGTGTTTAATGTTTGTGTTTTAAATTTCAAAAAACAATTCAAATACTGTCAGATGGGTTCCCAGTTTTGAGATTAATAAATAAAATAATGTTAAAGATTATGTCTCTTCTAATGTCTTTAGTAAAATTAATCTATTACAGTATTGATCTATCCAACTTTCTATTTCCTTGGCAGGGTAAAGGATCGCCAAGTAGCACTCCCACTGGCACACAAAAGAAAGTAAAGCGAACCCTCCCTAACCCACCTTCAGAGGAGGAGGCTGCCAATGGTGGCCAGGCAGCATATAGCACTGCCTCTGCCCGCCGGCGCCTTTGTCGAAGCTCCAACATGGCAAGGGCGAAAATCTTGCAGGATATTGATCGTGAACTGGATCTGGTAGAAAGGGAATCCTCTAAACTCCGCAAAAAACAGGCTGAGTTAGACGAGGAAGAGAAAGAGATTGATGCTAAACTGCGCTATCTGGAGATGGGCATCAACCGAAGGAAAGATGCATTGCTTATGGAAAGAGAGAAAAGGGAAAGGGCCTATCTGCAAAGTGTTGCAGAGGACCGCGATTATATGTCTGACAGTGAAGTGAGCAATATCCGAGAAACAAGAAGAAATGACGGTAGAGAGGACGTAAGTGGACATGGTCATGAAAGACCTCACACTGCTCCACAGTCTGAATTAGAGCAGTTTGTTCCTCCACAGACGAAATATGAGTATGGCAAGTACTCCCAGTATCATTACCCACAGTACCAGCAATCCTTGTACCAGTCTCAACAACCCTATCAGTCCCAGTCCATCTATTCCTCTGTGCCCTCTCTAACTGCATCACAGCAGCAGAGCTACCACCAGATGCTGCTACTACAGCAAAAAGCAAGACAACAAGCTACACTTTTGTCTGAACTGGATGCCACCAAAGTGTCTACCAACTATGAAAACTCCACCTATTTGACAGAAAAATATGGCAATCATCTAGATCTGCATGGCCTGGAAGAGCGTGGAGGCAGCATTGCAGGCAGTCCCATGTCCAATGTGTCTGCAGACTCTTTCTACGCTGACTTAGATCAACATCACCAATCACCCAGAAGTTACCTTCTTCTAGAGGAAGCAACGGAACTTACCAAAAGTCCGTCTTCTCTCTCATCTACCAGTTACGGAATTGCTGAGAGGGAACTTGCCAAAGCAGAACGCCTGCTGAGACGCACAGCAGCAGATGTTGGCACCGACTACCTTGGCACCTCCTCAAGGCTTCATTCCTATGGAAAATCCCAAGATGATGAAGACTCAATGGAAGAACCATATGAATTAAAGCTTCTGAAGCAGCAATTGAAGCAAGAATTTAGAAGGAGCACTGGAGGGACCGAGAGCTTAGAACAGTTGGCTAGCCTCTCGCATCACTATACTCCGAGCACAGGTGTGACAAGTGGAGGCTATAGGGCATACCCCAAGACAGAGAAGTACAGCATAAGTAGATTAACGTTGGAAAAGCAGGCAGCCAAACAGCTTCCAACATCTATGCTTTACCAGAAGCACAAAAGTACCAGCAACATTGGAAAATACTCTCTCCAGGACAGTAGAGGTTTAGACACAGATTATAGCAGCTACTTGGGATCCAGTAGTGCCTCACCAAGATCGAGCAGATTATTACAGGATGAGATCACTTTTGGGCTTCGTAAGAACATTGCAGATCAGCAGAAGTACCTGGGCTCAACTTTAGGGGTCAGTCTGGCTGGTTCTCTTAACTTAGGCCAGAGTCTGAACTTGAGTTCAGGGGTAAGGTCATCCATGGGAGAGGACTCTGTTTATCCAAGTGGGACGCGTTCCCGGCCTTCCTCCAGGCCTTCCTCTATGTATGGCCTGGACCTGTCTATCAAAAGGGACATCTCTAGCTCCTCATTGAGGCTCAAATCAGAGGGTGACGCTTCCTCAGAGACTTCTGCCTATCAAGCACCATCAGGTAGGACAAAGCCTACCAGCTTGCCTATTGTTCAGAGTGGGCGTGGGCGAATTCCAATAGTGGCACAAAACTCTGAGGAAGAGAGCCCACTGAGTCCGGTGGGTCAGCCGATGGGTATGGCACGGGCATCTGCAGGTCCGCTCCCGCCTATATCCGCCGACTCCCGTGACCAGTTTGGGTCATGTCTCTCTCTTCAGGATCCTCAACAGCAGCATCTCAGGGAGGACCCAACCAGAGGCTGCAGCTACATGCTCATAGATGACCTACATGGCACAATGTCTGATAGTGAAGGTAATTTTGATCTCCTTCTAATATGGTACCCAATACTTCGCATTTGCTTCATTTTATTTTGCCTGCCATCGGCTCTTTCTTTTCCTAAAAAAAAGAGCCTTCTTTTACCAGTTATCTGTGATGCAATAATAGAGTACTCTGTCAGTGTCCTTTCTTTCTACTTTTATTCATTTGATTTTAATTTTTGTTTAGTTATAAATATGAATGCTTAATTTTTTTTATAAGTTTGCTGGCTGTCTATTGTGGTCCATGTTTAGTTGATATATAAAGATCTTAATTTCTATTCAAGTCGCTTGTATTTGACGAAATATGCATGAACAAAGGCCATTATGTATGCAACTCTAAGAGGATTTGTTGTCTAGACTCTTAATCATCTGTTAATATTCTATTCTAGGATGCCAAGTAGATTATTTTTGGTAACAGTTGTAATCAAAGTATGTTTCGGGAGGAAAAAAAGAAATACTCCCAGAGGCACAAATGCTGCATTGTAGTTGTAGTTTATAAATAATGTGTGCATTTGGTATATTTGTGTCTACGGGGCATTGCAAAAGTATTCATACTGTTTGAGCATTTCCATATATTGTCACATTATAACTACAAAATTAATTGCATTTTATTGGGATATTATGTGATCGACCAATTCAAAGTATAATTGTGAAGTGCAAGAAAACTCTTACATTATTTTAAAGTATCAAGTCCTTTGCATCATCTAATTTCTTCCATGATTGTCCTGCTAAAGAAAAGCATCCCCACAGCATGATGCTGCCACCACCATGTTTCACGGTGGGGATGGTGTGTTCAGGCTAATGTGTAGTGTTAATTTCCGCCATACAAGCTTTGCTTGTAGGCCAAAACGTTAAACAGCACCTTCTTCCACATGTTTGCTGTGTCCTCTACACGGCTTGTATCAAACTGCAAATAGGACTTCTTATTCTTTTTTTTGTCAGCAGTGCCTTTCTTCTTGGTACTCTTCCATAATAGCCAGATTGGTGTAGTGCATGACTAATAGTTGTCCTGTGGACAGTCTCTCCCAACTGAGCTGTGGATCTCCGCAGCTCCTCTAGTGCTAACATGGGGCTTCTGGATGCTTCTTGGATCAACGTGTATTGCATATAGAATACATATGTACGGCAAACTCCCACAGGTTTAAATTTTTAACACCATGTGTCATTTAAGGGGTATGAATACTTTTGCAATGCACTGTATAATGTTCAGCTGTGCTGTTACAATGATATATCAGAAGTAGTGCGTTTTAGATCTAGGACACTATCTAATAGTGTTAAAGCAAATACATTACAGTTTATGTAATACACCAGGGATTATGTAAACAAATAATGATAACGATGACTATGATTATTATTACAACTAATGAAATCCTTGCCAACCACCAGATGCAAACATTTCACAGCTGGATGGTTTATATCCTTATTCTTAAATCTTGAACACACGACTATTATAATAGGAAACAGAATTGCAGATGGGCCATGCCTACCTATCTGGAAAAAAATAAATCTTTATAATCTCTAGCAAAATGTTAATAGATGTTTTATTTCTGGATAGCAACTAACTACTAATTGATTACGTTTAACTAATTACTTTCTAAATCTCATGGCTCAGGGTCTCCACATAGAGGCTGTCGATCGACTGTAAGTAAAATCAATATAAAAATGAATACAGGTAGAAGGCTTTTGTATTTACACCCTACTCAGGGACATATATCACTGACTGGTGAGCATAAACATGACTATTTCCTAAAGGACAAAGCCCACAAAAATAGACAAAACACTATTAATACATTCACCTTTGCATATTCTGGCATTAGGCTTTGTTAATGTTAGCTGTATCATTGAACAATTGTGCCTGTTTTATTGATTAAGAAGATTTCAGTTGTATCTCCAATAATTTTATTGCTTGTTACTATCTGAGACATGTGCTTCATTTTACAACAGTCCTCTTAGTGATGTTTGTTGTATTTTTTGTTTAAATGACTTCAGTTGTTATTTCTTGATTTTCGATTTTTGATTTATGCATGTTTTCTGATCTTGCAATAATAAATAAACGAATTGCAAGTATTTTTCATTTCGTTTTTTGTGAATAAACGTTTTTTACCTGCTGCATGAGGGTCTTCACACTTCTGCATGCCATCCTTTGCTTATACTTATACTCTCGATGTTTGCTTTGCTTTCATTCACATTATGTAATGATGAACAATGTACAAACGATGCCGCATACACAATATACTGAACTAGTGATTACCTTTATTCTAAGTTAACCTTACACGCTAATAGTGCCTATTTACTGTACGCTCATTTCATTTTCTTTTCTGGTCTCCACACATTTAATAACATATGATGCATGCATCATATGTTCCATATGGAAGTAAACGCATTTGCCTTGGTTGCAGCACTAAGTGAATCCATGGTGGGTCTGAACAGAGATGATCCGGGAAACACACTTGAAAATGTCACAGACGGTAGAGTATGACCACCTTAGCTTTCAGTTCCCCCATCCCTCCTTTCTAACACCCACCATTTACCCGCCCTTTAATACCTAATAATAAGCCCACCCACTGTACCATGACCACCCAACTCCCAATCACCCATTAGCCCATGGTCCACTCTATTGACTCAAAATTCATCTCCATGACAACATATGGGTAATGTAATAAGCGCACATTAAAACTATATGTGCAATAGTGGATCAATATGTTCCTGTTGCATGCTTAGCTCTTTAAACATTACATAGGTTTGTAGCCTAATTAAAAAAAGAACAAACACTTAAGTCTAACAAAGTCTCATCTGTTAGTCATTTGCACATTAAGAATTCCCCATGAGCTAAATATATATATATATATATATATATATATATATATATATATATACATATACATATGTTGCATCATTTCACATGCAGCAATATCAAAAGATATACTCAATGTAAATCCATAGACTGGTGGATTTAATGTAAGGAATCCATCTTCATTTTCATATCATGGTTCGTTTGTGTGTCAACATTTCTACAGGATCAGGTTGGTACAGTACTGTACAATATGTATCACATGCACATTTTTGTTTTTGTTTGTTATCTGTTTACTCTTTGAGAGAGCCAACTCCAGAATTAATAAAAAGAGCCAAAATGAATATATGGAGAATATGAATAGTTTATTCCATCAAAAATCCTTAGAACACATTTTTATTTTGTACTTTTTGCTTTATACTTTGAGATGTGTATTTTTTTCCAGGCCATAGTCTCAGAATAACACTGCACTTTAGAGACTGACATGGCCAATTAAACGTAGGCAATTAATTGTTTACTTTGCAGTCTGCACTAATAACATATAATAGTAACAGGTTCATTATTTTCTTAACAGATTAATCTACAGCCAAAATGTAGCTTCCTGGCAAAAGAAAAGTTTACGTCATTTTGGCCTCTATCCTAAATATACACATCAGAATTCTTGCCATCAATGTATTACAAAAGTAATTGGACTGCTATCTTCTACCAGTGCATGAGAAACCTGCAATGTCTTCTTCATACAATTTTTTTTGCTCTTTTCTGTCCTTTTTTTTTGGAAGGGAAATCTCTCTCCATAGTCCGCTGAGACGGCAGTACCTCTCTGGCTTTACTGTCGTTATCTCTTGGATGTGATGTCATTAAACAAAAGACTTGTGCTTATGGAAAATTGGAAGTTTTGCTGGCATAAAAGAAACATGAAAATTCCACACTGCACGATCCCTGTGTACCTGTGTGCATGTTTGGAAAATGCAAAGATTAATAGCTAGCTTGACTGGAATCTCTACACAATGCATCTGTCTCCAGTGTTTGTATTTGTCCCTTATGTCTGGAGAAAATAAAAAAAAAAACATTTGCTAGGGTTCTGAATTATAATCTGTGGAGCGATGTTTAATAGGGTTGATTCTAATGTGATTTTTCTGAAGCGTACCATCTCCGTCGGGAAGAGACTGACTGGTTTGACAAGCCGCGAGACGATGGACAGGGACTGGACAGGAGACAGGTGAGGAGTACAGAACAGTACTGCTTCATATACTGCACATATTTTCTTTATATAAAATGAGAGATATACAATAAGAGAAAAGAAACGTATAGAAAGTTCCAGTAGTGCAGAATGGGAATGCAGTTATAAATTCAGGACATAGTGCTAGTCGCAGTGTTTCAGTTGTAGCGAGTAGGCATCTGTGTGTGATACTGCTTGTTCTTGTATGCTGTGGTGCAGATGAAGTCCCAGCAGTACCCATTTTCCTATGCAAGGATAAAGCTACAGAGGGATCCTCAAGACCGCAGTGTGTCAGGTAAATAAATAATATTCATACTCACTGGAGAGTGTTCATTCAAGCAGAAATGAGAAGCACTAATGTAAATATGAGCTCTAGTTATTTAATAATTTAGTGTATATATGTATATATGGGTATATTAGGGCTGTCAAAGTTAACACGTTAATGCAAATTCACTTTAACGGCAATCATTTTGTCGTGTTCCTACATTTTCCCCCAATTACTCCTACTAACTGCACATTCACAACAGGTATGAGCTCCTCACTATATTAGCGTATATTACTGTATGGAACATTTTGTAAGCGCATCGCATTCACAAATGAATGCAACGCGCTTCCTTATAAGCTAAACCGGAACCGGAACAGAATTCTTAAAGGAGCCACGTTCCGTATTTAGATATGTATTAATTAACAAGAAGTTAATAGTAAAAGAATCATTTCCAGAGTAAAATAAATATTAAATCATCGATCATTTTATTAAAGGGAGTGATTTTTTTTGTGAAATGTATATAATTGTATCATCTGTTACAGTTAGAGTATTAAAAACACGTACAGTAAACATTTAGGGTTCATTGAAAACTTTATTAATGTGCGATTAATTATGAGTTGGCAATCATGCGATTAATCACGATTAAATATTTTAATTCTTGTAAATGATGTACAAAAGTAATATGTAATGTAAATGTAAAATGATGTAAAAGATGTAAATTCTATACATAAAACACTTCAAATCATTTGTGTTTTTGTTCCTTTCATAAATGATAGAGCGGTGTGAGAGTTATCACATTATTCAGTACACATCTGCATATTGGATACATATTGGGCAGATACAGTATTTCAGGGCATGCCAGTAAGTTGGCACGTTTCCTCTTTCATTAGTCATCAAAGCACAAAATAGCATGTAATAGGCATGTCAGATTATTTGAATAATTATGTAACGTTGAACAAACAAGCTCTGGAAGAAATGATCTGCATATTTTTTGCACTACAAGTAATGGTAAACCACTAATGTAAAAGAGGTGTTAAAATAACTAAGGAATTACTAAACCAAACGTCTTTCCTATTTAGGATGTGGAAATACTACATAGACAGCAGACAAAAATAATTAAATAAATAAATATAAATATATATATATATATATATATATATATATATATATATATATATATATATATATATATATATATATATATATATAAGCATTTTATTTTTTGAAAATTCGGTTGGATATGGGTAAATATATTTAAAAAACATTCTATAAATACTTCATTACATACATATAGCAATAAAATTGAGTTATTTTTTAATTGTATTTATGTCAATATGAGTTTGTATCAATTGACGAATTGTACATGAAAATGAAAATGACATGCCTTTTAATTTAAGGACTTTACAATGGGCCTGCAGGCAACGGACTGGGCATCCGTATAATCGGGGGTAAAGAAGTTCCAGGCAGCGACGGAGAGATCGGAGCATACGTGGCCAACGTGTTACCCGGAGGAGCGGCAGAACAGTCCGGAAAGATTGTCGAAGGTAAGGTTTTAAAAGAAGAGTGTTTCTTTTACTATTTAGTAAGCTCTTTTATTTATTTATTTTTTATCATAAACTTTAAAGACCTCTAGAGAAATGATCAGCCCTGTGGCAGTGAACATGGTTTGATATGACGTTTGAATGAGGAGGACTGGAAATAAATAGACCTGTATCTGCATGGTGATTCGTCACCTTCAGGCAGCAGGAATGACTCATTCGTAAAGTGAAGAAATATAAAGATAGATGAAGCCAGGAATAAACAGAAGTAGAGGCTCTTGTCACACTGTTTTTTCTTTTTTTTTTTTTATGCGACGGCACGAGCTTTCCCAACTTTACGGTGTGTCTTTCAGGGAGAGACAGATGTTTATCTCATGCATGAACAGATCCATGGTTTTGACATTCTAAAATAAAGACCATTATTTTCTAAAATTACTTGTAACTGTCAAAAGTGCATGGCTTGAATTCTGATTGTTCAGTGAAGATGACAGGTGTGCACTCTTACACAAATGTTTGGACATTTTCAGACTTTTTGAACTTTTCTAATAATAGTGGAGGCATTAAAACGACAAAACACCACATATGTGACACGCATATGAATTGCATCCATTTGCTTGATCATTCTTGGCATTATTTCAAACAGCCTGACAAGGCATTAGCATGTTTTACACCACTAGTGGCAGCTTGGTGGTGGGATTTGACCCTACAGTGTTCTGGTCCAGAGGCCAATGCCTGCACTACGGAGCTACTACCGACCTTCGAGGTTTTATAAACACAAATTCTTACGATTCTTGATCTAGCACGACATTCTATTTAAACATTCCCTTTATTCTGTCACGTGTTTCTAGTGAAATCTTCCTCAAAAGGAGTAAAATTTTCTTACTTTAAGATTTATTTTATCTTCCATGGCAAAAAACAAGCCTTTTTTTTCATAGAAATAAAAATTTTCCCTTATCGTGCATGTTTTTGGACCGGGGGAGAAAACCGTGAGAAAACCCCACTGAGGCACAGGGAGAACATCGAACCTCTGCCCCTGGAGGTGTGAGGTGAATGTGTTAACCGCTAATCCACCATGCCCACAAACTATATAATATTGCATACAAAGAAATTTGGTTAAGATAATAAGCATATTTTGCATGAGAAGGAAAGGCCGTAATGGCGAACATGTGTTCAGTGCAGTGCAGTATGTAGCCGCCTAGGAGCTGTCAGTTGCCGTGATTTATTAGGCGAAATACATCAGTAGATTTCATGAAGATTAGATTCAATCACGGTCATCAATTTTTAGTGCCATAGCGCAGCTCCGCTTGCTATTCACATAAGTCAAAGGAACCAAGAGCTGCCTGGCCATTCAGGACATTCTCAAATTTATGGTTGAGCCATTATTCCTGAATTGGAATCCCAGGAATGAACTCCTGTAGGCTGTTTTATGTGTTGTAAATTCTGCAACCTTTATTGATCACAGTTGTAGCTGACAGGGAATACTAATGATGTGCCTTTCTCCTGGCACAAGATTGCACACAAGGGAACTGTAAATTAGGAGTGCTTTGGCCTCGTCTATCGTGATGCATCCTGTAGGAGGAGAGAGGGAGAGAAATTGCCACAGCGCTGTCTCTATCTGTGTTTGAGGGTGTTTTTATTTATTTATTTATTTATTTGGCCTGGACAAACAGCTGGGCTTTTTTTTCTGTATGTCTGGAGCCTCCACTTCTACTGATGCCACTCTTCATTTTGTTGTTGTTGTTGTTGTTGTTGTTGTTTTTTCAGTCTGTTTCAGTAACGTCTTTTTATTTCATTCCGTCCCCTCATGCTTTTTAATAAAGTATTCTTCCCATCTTTTTTTGCTTAAGCTTAGAGGTTAGAGGTAGTACCGCTCTGATCTCGTTAACAATTTCCATGTAATAAAAATGCCCATTGTGAACAACTGTACATTAGCATCGAGGACTATTTTAAGCTCCAATCACTTCTCAGTCCAGTCACACTGTAGGAAATAAGAAATCTTTATAACAAAACATATCAGCCTTAAAAAAAATAATAAAATACATTTTATATATATATATATATATATATATATATATATATATATATATATATATATATATATATATATATATATATATATATATCTATATATATATCCAGAGAATTTGACATTCTTATTTCAAGGATTTTTCTGAAGTGTTGATTTATAGTTTCCGCGAGCCTTAATAAAGAAAATCATCCACAGAAATGCAGACCGGAACAACAATCGACCGCTTTAAATTCATTGTGACATGTATTGCTTTTTTAAATAAAAAAACACGTTATTCGCTTGAGCATCGTGCCTCGAGCGAAAAGGAAACGTAACCTTTCGCTGTAACATTTGCCTCCTTCTCTGCATGAGCTCCTTCCCAGTAAACCTCATTCCACCAGGGTAGCAAATGTCAAATATTTCAGCGTTGTGTGCGAGCGTTGGAGGTGCGTGCAGTCGGCATGGATACAACAGTGCGCAGACTTGACGAACTTGATGCAGCAACAAAAAAGAATGTCAAAAGAAGGCGCTAAAGAAATGTGAAAAGGATATTCGGTTGAGTGGGTCACATTCGTCAACAGTAACCACGTCATGCGCTGATCCTGCAGGCTCGCCGACACTCTATCGCAGGGTCGGAGCGCTCCGACGTAGAAAGAGGGCTTACCTGGCCTACCTCAAGACTCGTTTTCACCTGTGTAAGTGCTCCGAGCTTGGAGCCTGCGTTTGAGATTTTCCGGTTGCAGTGACATGTATTAAATGCTTGCATCCCTTGGCTGAGTGAATTTGTGTGTGCAGTGCCCTAGTTTTTACATAGAGTTATGCAGTGTTTCTCTTTTGAGCTTTTAATACTGATTGCATGCATTTCTATGTGTAGGAATGCAGGTCCTGGAATGGAATGGCATCTCTTTGTCTAGTAAAACCTACGAGGAGGTTCAGGCACTGGTCGGTCAGCAGTGTTCGGAAGCCGAGCTCTGCGTCAGACTGTAAGTATCAGAGTTCATAACGCAGAGTCGTCTTTGAGGATGTCGGATGAGTCAGGTTTTTCAAACTGAGGCCTGTTTCCCTCTCTCTCATCCATTTTGCGTCAGGGATCTGAACATGCTGTCAGACTCAGAGGGCTCCCACTTAGACCTTCATGAGCCGACTAAAGCAGGTATGTAAGATCACGTACGGGCATTTTTCCTATTGTCTGTTGTAATGACGCATATTCAACATCATGTATTGTAGTAGGTGGTACGAGGCAGGAAACAAGGTAAATTTCAATTTAAAGAAATGGAAGAAGAAATGGAACGAGAATTTTGGTGTTTTATTCAACCAGAATATAAAACTAGCAAACAATGCTTGTATGGAATGATAACAAGTCAAGTCAAGAATCTTTTATTTGTCATTCCAACCATATATACCTGACGCAGGTCACCGTGAAATGAGACGCTTCTCCTGAACCATGGTGCTACTTAAAATGTTAAACAACAGAGTGACACAACAATCACACAACACAGAGCTACATAACCGAACACTGAGCTGACGACTAGACTTGTAATAGCCACATCAATTGCATCGGGTTTAAATTATCGCAAACCGTACAAGACAAAACAAGACAAATTCAGACGAAGCAGTACAGCACACAAAATAGAACCAACCAGTAAACCTACTGTATATGTTATACAGTGCAAAATAGTGGAACGTAAGCAATAGTGACAAACATAATGATGTGCAAGAAACACAATCTATTACAAAGGTAGCCGTTTTAGGGATCAAGATAAAACAGGTGACCCTAGAGAAGATCGGATATAGTGGTAGAAGCTGAATGAATGAAACTTGTAAAACAAACTTTGACACATACTTTCATTCTAGGAATATTCCCGTATATATCAGCCTGTTATACACTGCATATTTACCACAGTCGGGAAAATCAACAAATGTACCATTAATCAGGAAATGCCTCTTCAATCTTAAAACCTAACCTTAAACGAATTTCTCATACGAATAATGAAATCATGAGAACGCATTTAAAACAAGCATCAAATATGAAACAGAAGCAGCATATTACAGCATTACGTTGAATTACATGTGTACGTCTGTAGTTTCATTATAGTAAAATGTACTTACGGTTAATTAGGTTTTGTAGCATCGTTTTTTCTTCCGGCAGAAACCACACAGTCTCGGAAACCACAGAGTCTCATATCTGAAAGTACTTTGCTCTATAGTTTCTAACAAATAGCACTAGATCATGAAAGTAATATAGAACCAAAAATTTTCTGTAAAAAATGTAGTGTAGTGTAACTGTAGTGTAAAACATTTTACACTTCTTCATGCTGAAAAAGAACATTTAACTTTCCACAGATAATATTGTGTGTAAGGAATAAAATACAACATGGGGTGTTGGTACAGGAAATTAATCCATATGTACTTATTTTACAATTATTTAACAGCACACTAATAAGTTTCGTCAATGGTTTTGTCAAACTGATTACAAATTAAATGTTGGGATTGTAAGAAGACAACAGTACACAACAACAACAAATAAATGGTGTGTGTGTTTGGGCTGTGGTGGAGGAACGTTCAATAGCTATTCAGAAGATATGAACTGACAGCAGTAATAAGTAGGAATTTACATCCCTAATGAGCAAGTCACGGGAGAGGAAACTCTTGAGAGAACGTAAGAAAGAAACCCTGGGAGGATAGAAAAGGAAGGCTTCCTTTTCGTAGTGAGAGTGGAGAGGGAGATTAGAACTCATTATAGTATGCAGGTGTAGAAGAGTAGTGTGAAACAGTATTAATTGTGTTGCAATGTGTTAAATGAGGCATGTATAGACAGAGTCTTGGGTTGATCACAGCAGCAGGCCTCGGGTACAAATCTGCAGTACGGAGGTGAGAGATTATTTCCTGAAGCGTAAGTGAGAGTCAAGTTTAATTTCTGTGTAATCTCCTAATACTGGGGTCGGCAACCCGCGTCTCTTTCATCCCAGAGAATGCTGCCCCCGGTGTCTTTTGGAAATAATGAATGAATATTTTATTCAATTGTATTTTGTTTTAGTTTGTTCTTTTTGAAAATGTCACTCTAAATGAGAAGATTATGGTGATTTTCTAACATCTAAATAAAAAATGATTTGTCGCTCTTAATATGCGTCACAACACGCCGGCGACCAGCATACATCCCTGATGTACAGACGTTGCTTCTAAGTCACATTAATCATATATGATAAATATTTTTATTGCCTATTTTTTTGTTGGATATAATCATATGTGAGGGGCACGGTGGCTTAGTGGTTAGCACGTTCGCCTCACACCGCCAGGATCCGGGTTCGATTCCCGTCTCGGCCGTGTGTGTGGAGTTTGCATGTTCTCCCCGTGCCTCAGGGGTTTTTTCTCCGGGTTCTCCGGTTTCCTCCCGGTCCAAAAACATGCACGGTAGGTTGATTGGCACCTTGGAAAATTGTCCCTAGTGTATGAATGTGTGTGTGAATGTGCGTGTGTGTGCCCTGCGATGGGTTGGCATTCCGTCCAGGGTGTATCCTGCCTTAATGCCCATAGACGCCTGAGATAGGCACAGACTCCCCGTGACCCGAGAAGATCGGATATAGCGGTAGAAGATGAATGAAATGCTTCTTACGACAGTCCAACATGTAAACATAAAAGAAAGAAGAAATAGAATAGTGCAGCGTTTTATATAAATAAATGGAATTTAATTAAAATAAAAATTAAGTTATGTTTTTATATAAAAAAAAAAGCTGACTGCACGTGCCAATAAAAGGACGACTGCACACACAGAGAGAGAGAGAGAGAGAGAGAGAGAGAGAGAGAGAGAGAGAGAGAGAGAGAGAGAGAGAGAGAGGACGGAATTTTTAGTTTTCTGCCGGTCGATAATTTAAGTTTATAAAAATGATTGACTCATTATATTATAAACGACTCATTATAAACTCATTAAGTTTATAAAAAAACATGAAGGACTCAAACAGACATTGAGCATTTTACCCGAAAGCAACCTTCAACCCTGTTGTATGCAGGAATGTTTCTTTTACAGTTGGTAATTGTTTTCATTAATGCAACACATTATAGTTTATACATAGCTTAGTTTATACATATCTTAAAAGCAAAAAAAAAACTTATTTCATTTAAAAAGTATTTCATTTTAAATGACTAAAGGGTTTTGTGGCTCCCCGTGTCTTCTTTACAATGTGAAAAGCATCCAAATGGTTCTTTGGTTGAAAGCAAAAACGGTGTACAACATGTGTGAATAGATATCCTTTGTGTGTAGAACGGCCACCACGTTCTCCGGGTGTTGACCCCAAGCAACTGGCCGCGGAGCTGCAAAAGGTATCTCAGCAGCAAGCGCCCAGCTCCAATGCCTCCTCTCTCACGGCTCTGGATAAATCCTCGGCTTCGGGCGCTTCCAGCTCTGTGCCAAGCCCCGGGCAGCCGGCTTCACCTTCCGTTAACAAGAAACGCCACAGCAAGGTGCTTATACACATATACACACACACGCTGGTGTTCCATGTTCCACATTTGATTACTCATATATTATATATATATATATATATATATATATATAATATATATATATGTGTGTGTATATATATATATATATATATATATATATATATATATATATATATCTTTTGCCTAGACCTCCGACTCTGCAAAGAGCCAGTCCCACCCAATCACAGGAGAGATCCAGGTAAAGCGCTGATTATTATTATTATTATTTAAGCCTTTCTGATTGTAAAACAATGGGTTTAGAAGTGTACTCGGTACGCTCACTGTACCTCGTCTCACATCTCACCTGGCTTTGTAGCTTCAAATCAATTATGACAAGCAGCTGGGCAACCTCATTGTTCATGTTCTCCAAGCGCGGAACCTGGCACCACGGGACAACAATGGCTACTCCGACCCCTTTGTCAAAGTCTACTTGCTGCCTGGAAGAGGGTAAGTGTATGGCAAAATAATTTGCATTGTGTGTGTATTACTCGCTCCCAGGCGGGAATGGTTAGTTATTTATATAGCCTCTGTAAAGGTTTTAGATTGTAAAAGGTTTGCATCCTCCAATGGTTTGAAGTGAACACGTTAGAAGTCAAACTGATTACAAATGAAATGTTGGAATTGTAACAAGACATCAGTACACAACACAAAAAAATGGTGTTTGGGCTGTGGATGGTTGTGGTGGGAGAAATGTTCAATAGCTATTCAGAAGATATGAAACAGACTGACAGCAGTAATAAATAGAAATTGTCGGACACACCAGTTGCATACTTGTAATAATATAACTTGTATAATAATAATATACCACAGTGTAATTATAACACTGCAATCTAATTAGCTAGTAGTGTTTATTATTCTCTGGTAGCCCAGTGGTTAAGGTGTTGGACTCTGGACCGGAAGATCACAGGTTCAAACCCCACCACCACCACCAAGCCACTAGTGGGCCCTTGAGCAAGGCCCTTAACCCTCAATTGCTCACTTGTAAGTCGCTGGATAAGGGCATCTGCCAAATGCTATAAATGTAAAACAGAAGGGCATATTATATCTGCGATGCCTTATATATGAAAAGTAAAAATTGTTTTGTGAGACAATCAATTATAAACATAAAATGTAACTACAAAAAATTAATTTGCATGTCGTAATTTCGTACGAGTATATATGTAAGGGTTTTTAAACCACTGTAGTATGAGACACTTTATAATACACTTTGAGGTAAGCTATTATTGGAAAATAATTACAACTGGATTCACTTCCTATACCAACAACCCGTTTTGTGTTTTGTTCTTTACACACTATGTCATCCGTGTAAACAAAATCTTCATTTTCAGAAATTCATCATGACGAGATTGCAAATTTGTCTTACGTTGATAGAACTTAGCTAATAGGTCCTGTTGATGCGTGTGTGTAATTATAATTAGCAATCAATCAGCAAAGAACGCTTTAAAAAACCTATTATTTTATAATGTACCCTACAGCGTGTGTCTGGTTCTGTGTGTGTGTGTGTGTGTGTGTGTGTGTGTGTGTGTGTGTGTGTGTAAGTGTGTGTTTGAGAGATAGAGAGCTAACATTAGAGAGAAAAATCAATATGTCTGTTTGGTTGATATGTAACTTGAGAGTTCCTCGGTCCTCGGTTATTGTGTAGCTGATTGTTTGGCGGTGTGTTTGTTATATTATATGTATATATATATATATATATATATATATAGCTATATATATATATATATATATATATATATATATACATATATAGGCTTGTGAGTGGCTTGAGGCAGATGACCAGCTTCCACAGACCGTTATTGAGCCTGCAGATTTGAGCAATGCTATTGCTGTGCTCCACCAGGGCATGAATGCATGGGCTCTTGCATAAGCATCAGTGCACATAACATAGCATTGCACATACACTCATATGACACAGTTATACACAGAGCTGCAATGAATTTGAGATGCAGTCTTTGCATGGACCATGCCAGCCACATGCTACACTGTTTCGCTCATTTATGTTTTTTGCTTCAATATGGCTTAAACACATACAGACTACAGCACCACACACACACACACACACATACACTGACAGACACGCTGTCATACACCAATACATGCCTTATGGATTGTTGTCTGTTTCTGCTGCATGCCGGATCTCCACAGTCAGGTCATGGTTGTGCAGAATGCCAGGTATGTTTTTCTACCATCAGATCTTTACTCAGTCCCATGATTCTATAGACTACAGCACATCTGAATGGCCGTATTATTTTCAGCCGTACATTGCTTTTCTTTGTTGTTGTTGTTGTTGTTGTTATTGTTCTTTTTTTGTGTTTTTAAGACCACTAGACTACTGCTCTATGTCATACTTCATAACTGTCACTGTACATGAAGTATAGATCGCTGTAGGCTTATACTCTGCCTCGAGATGTGTGCTGTGTTCGTTTATGTGATTTGTTATTGTCCTAATGTAAATGTGCCACAGTTCCTGTGGTGACCCCTTGTGGTGTGTTATTCGCTTGCAGCGCGGAGAACAAACGAAGATCTAAACACGCTCAGAAGAGCTTAAACCCGGAGTGGAATCAAACTGTTATCTATAAGAACATCCACCTGGAACAGGTAAACTCTCCACATGTTCACTGCCAATCTATTGATATGAGTTTGCTGTTGTGTTTTTACATATTTTATATGTTATATTTACACACACACACAAACACACACACTATATGTATGTGTATATATATATATATATATATATATATATATATATATATATATATTATAATATATATAATATATATATATATATATAAGTTTATCATATTAACCATTGTATGAGAATGTTATATAATAGAAGTGTATGTAGCTGGACGCTAGTTATGTGTCCACTCCCTATAGTTTGGTAACCTTAATACTATGAGATGTGAATATGTTCTTATGTAAGTGCTGCACAATAAGCTTCAGGGTCCAGAAATGCACCGAAGCAGAAGAGTTCATGAAGGGTTGAAGGATTTGGTTTCTCTAATAAAGAAGCTGTCTAAAAAAAAAAAGAAGGAGGAGGAAACTATAACAGCATGATTTAAGACGAAATCACCTCACGAATCTGCAGCCCACAGCATTAGTGAGGTCTCAATTAGAAAAGAGCTCTTCAGAGAGACTTGCAGGCTTTGGTGTAAACCAGGACCAGGTTTCAGGCTCCCAGAAGTGCTTTAGCTTAATTAAGTCCAAAAAAAAAAAAAGCTCCCTCAGTCTCTTCAGCTTTTGAAGGCAAATAATGACTGCCCTGAGTGATGCAATGATGCCGGACTGCTGGAGGACGTGAGGCAATGGGATGTTAATTGAAAGAGAACAGAAAAGAGTTGACTTTTGCAAGCACACCATATGGATTTCTTTTCTGTAGTGCGAGTTGTGTTGTTAGGGACTTGCCAGAAATGTAGACATGGTTTCTGACTGATAATGAAGCTGTGCATCGAAACTGAGAATTTATTTATTTGTTTATTCTGGTTTAGGCCATACTAAGATTGGGTTTAAATTCTGGCACAGAGGCAACTATACTGTTCGTATCTGAAGCACTAAACAGAGACAGAATGTGGCATTTTGAAACATTTCAGTGAATGAGATGAATGTCTACAGTATGTAACGTTCTCTGTTCTATGTCTCTGCATGCATTTAGCTGAGGAAGAAGACATTAGAAGTCAGTGTATGGGACTATGACAAGTGCTCCTCCAACGACTTCCTAGGAGAGGTGGGAAATCAGCCATTTCACACACACCAACACACATACACACACAGACACAATCTCAATGCAGTGTAACCAGGTTGGTTCTATTAATTTGTCATAGGTGCTGATAGACCTGTCCAACACCGCCCAGCTGGATAACGTGCCACGCTGGCTGCCTCTGAAGGAGCAGTGCGAAGGAGAGCATCACCGGCGCTCACACTCAGGCCAGGGACGCCAACACTCGCCCAAAGTGGCCAGCGGGCACTCAACCAAAACATCTGGACACAGCAGTCAAGATTCCCCGAAATCCTCAGTCATTAAGAGCCGCAGCCATGGCATCTTCCCTGATCCCGCCAAGGGTATGTACTTCTTGGTATTGATCCTGAAAGCTGGATTTTCGCCCCTTTCCAACCTGCCTTCTTTTTTTATTTATTTATTTATTTTTACCTTAACCACTTAGACTTTAAACTCTCTATTTTGCTGTCCTTGCTATTCTCGTTCTTCTGTCCATGTCCTCTGTCCCTCCATTCCTCTTTGAATGTGCGTCCAGCCTATATGGCTCACTTATCATAGCTTTGGCTCCATACACTTTCCATACGCACAGCAAATCTCCATTGCTGAATGAAAAAACAATGTAGTGAGTTGCCCAGCCCCGCCGCCCGCCTGGCGCCCCCCCCCCCCCCCCCCCCCACCCCCCCCCCCCCCCCCCCCACCCCACCCCCACCCCCCCCCCCCCCCCCCCCCCCCCCCCCCCCCCCACCCCCCCCCCCCCCCTAAGAAAAATACGTCTGAATGCACATGGTTTCTGAATTAACAAGAAACTGCCTGGCATCCTTTGTCCCTTATTTGTATTATCCACATTACTGTTTGACTTCTACATATATATGGCAGCAATGTTGAACCCAGTTGTTGGTCAATCCTAAAAATATATATGACTGCTCTTATTAAACCGATTATTATCACGTCATCTATTATTAACTTGCACAGAGTTCTTACCCGTGGGACGCTCTACAATCATTTAAGGCCGATGTTAAACACAATATGCGGAAAAGAACGGAGACCTTCGGTGATCTGAGTAGAATTTGACTTTACTTTTACTGTAAATAAGTTCAGGTGCACATGAAATTCAACACTGCGGATTTCACTGTGCATTCGTTTGGCTCCTAATACCACCGCACTCTCCAGCTCTCCATCGTCCCCCTCGCATATGCATATGCAGGAAAATTATAAGTAATTCATAAATGCTCATAGAACTTAAAACTTCACGCTAATTATATCAAATGAAATGTCAATAAACAGTATCATATAAATCATCCGTGTTAAATGGCGGGGAAAACTCTTGAGGCAAGTCGAGGGAAAAGCATAAAACAGGAAGCTCAGCATCGTATTCTGGTTGTTTTAGACACACAGGTTCCCACTATTGAGAAATCTCACAGTAGCCCCAGCACGTCGAAGCCGTCTCCCTCCGAGGGCCAAGCCCGCTCCCATGGAACCTCACGCGCTCACAGCAAAAGTGGCGCATCCCGGGCACACCCTGAAGACACCATGGCAACAGCTGAAGCTGCCAGTGAAAAGCATCGCCTCCAACCAAGTAAACGACGCAAATAAAGCCCCCCCCTCCACAGCATGGCTGCCTTTCACATTCATCTGCTCTTCCTTGTGTTCCTTTTAGTATTTTTTTATTTATTTATTTTTGCTACCCGTTTATTTTTTATTTTTTTTACTTGTTGGGTTTTTTTCGGATTCTCTCTCCCTTGTTCTGGTCCCCTTGTGGTCATAGTCTGTTCACCTCACCGCTTCCTGTGTGTTGGAGACACAATTCACTACTCTGCACACATACACACTCTCGCACTGTCGCTAGCCAGAGCTAGCACGCTAAATAAATACTTAACTACGGTGTTTCTTTATTAGAGAAATATATCGCAATATATATCGGAAAGGAACGTCAGCCTAAAACCAATGGTACATCTTAACCATAGTCCTAACCAGTAATGAATTACAGCGTTAAAACGTAGAAAAATAAATAGTATAGTAGGTAAACAAGATGCTAGCTAAACTACCAAGGGTCAGAAAGGGAACCTGACCCAATATGCCGAGTCTGCGCATATCCCGGGAATCGTTTTGGGAATGCCTTTATGAGCAGAGCTGATTACTACAGCAACTCCAACACAAGAATAGCTGGGTTCAGCCCTATTATTGTCCAATTAGATTTAGACGCAGCTGCAACGGGACCCTCCATGCCAGCACTAAGGGAGTTTTCGTCGCTGCCAACCGATCCCAGACTTCTGCTGACTCCTCCATTATCCGATCCTTTCTGTTGTTTTTTTGTTTTGTTTTGTTTTTTTCATTGTCCCAACGGGTCGCCTTCCAAATGACCCAGCTTTTTCTGCTGCTCTTTGCGCCAACAAGCCGGCTATGCATGTGGCCTCTGCCCTGCAACCACCCTTCCTCCCCTCTCTACTTTGTCTCTTCTTGTGGCTACTGCCGGCCCACAGTGCACCTCAGTGGACGCGCTACGCCCCTTAGCTACCCCCTCGGCCATTGAGGGCGTATACTGTGGCTGCATGTGACTATAAAGTACAGTAAAAAAGCTGGTGGTTTCCATGTTGTACAGAGTACATACTCTGAGTCTCCATCTCGTTGCCCTTTCCCAAACTTCCCTTTTACCCTTCCTCGTCCCTTTTCCTCCGATGTTTTGGGTTTTTTTTTGTTTTTTTTTTTTTTTTTTTTTTTTTTTTTTTTACATGACCTCAACTCCCCCGCCCCCAACCCCAACCTTACCCAGCCCAAACTGGCTGCCTCTCCCTGAGGCAACACAGACACAGCGTAGCAGGTGTGCTCACCTTACAGACAGCTCTGTCCAACACACCGGGCAATGAGATCACTGACGGCCATCACGCGACCCTCCGAAAAGCCATGTCGGAAGAAAGGCCTCGGCGGGATCGAGGTGAGAGAAAGAGAGCGAGACTGAGAGGA